>JASXSY010001090.1:0-170733 GCA_034509805.1 Sipha maydis
CTATACTTATTTCAATACATTTCAAAATGAATATTACTAATATTTTTTACTTAATCAAACAATTGAAAAATTAATAATATTACTTTTTTAGATATTTAAAGTGATCAAAAATAATTTTTGTTTAAAAACTCATTGCATTTGATAATTTTGATTTTATTTTGCTAATACTAGATCAAAACAATTTAAACGATCAACCTAAATTGACACACTCTTTGAACGGTCTAACATACAACATAAAATTAAATATTATCAATAAAACTAAAAAAAAAAAAACCGTAAACCTTCAGTAGTCTATTTAATTAATTATGTTTACATAGTTGGTTGTAAATTATAACATGCTATTATGATGTACTATCTTAATTCAGTTTAAAAGAAATGGAATATAATACTAAAGAATCAGTTGAAAAGTGTTTATTGATATGTTAAAATATTTTACAAATGTTCAAAAATTATAAAAATAATGAGTGATATTTATTAATTTATAGATACTCGATATATGCTTGTTAGAGTTTACATTGGACACGTATTTGTTTCTTAGTGGATAGTATTCTTAATTATCTTTTAATGATTTTATTATCATTATACTTAGATATATGTAACCATATTATGATAGTTACCATAATACATATTATTATAGAATTTTTTAATTGGAAACTCTGCTTATGATAATGGTTGTAAATTTAATGTTATCTTTTTTGTATCATAATTGAAATCATTTCAGAACCTTATTTAATAAATTTTCTCAGCTTTTAACAATAATCTTTTTTTTTTGATTAGGTACCAACTTTCAACTATATGTTATTATTTCCAAAGTTCGGCTAGAAAAAATCATAATTATGAATAAAAAAGTACAAATAACTGATTAATTTGCGAATAAAGAATAATATTTTATTTCAAATAGTTTTAATTGTGAATAAAATATAAAAATTATCCTGAATAGTTTAAATTGAGAATAAATAAAATATATTATGAAAAATATTCACAATATAATAAAGCCCAATGTGTGAGTAATATGTTCATAGTGAGTGATAACCAGTTAGATTAACTCATTATCTATAAAAATAAAAATTATGACATTTCGATAGGATATAATCTATATAAATAAAATTGAATACCATTCCCTCCTTGATTATTACTACATTATAAAAACGACAGATCGTATGAACTTGCAAATTGCAATTTGATCTAGTGATTCCACTAACCCTCTAGATGTGCAATAAGAATGGATTTTCCATGATTTAAACCTTAAGGAGGTAAAAAAGGGTAAAAACGAAAAGTAGTAAAAATAAAATAAATTGTCCAACTGAAAACGCTTAAGCCGATTTATTCAAAAATGTTGTTTTATTTATTGTAAAACCGATCGTTACGCTATATTAGTCTTCAAATAAAGTAAGGTAATAATTCCTTAAAAACTATGTCTAAAATTTGTATCATTTTATTTTAATCATCAGTGGTACGCGACTGATTGATAATGTTTTAGAACCACTGAAATACATTATTTTATATTACTATTTTCAATGACTTTAAAAAGTAAATAAGCTCACTATTGTAGTTATAACGTTTACGTGTAGTATTTAGAAGTGAACACATATTTGTTTTTTATTGGGCAACACTTTTTTTTATTAGATTGTAGTATTTTTTCTCCCATGAAATTTTTACAATTTTTTTTTCATATTAATAGCATAAGTTAATAAACTGATATTTATCGTTTTCTTTCACATAGTAGTAGTGTTGAGTGCAGCTGAATACTTTTTTATCTAGATAAAGGTAAAGGATAGTATATCGAAAGTCTATTTAGATAAAGATAAAAAAATTGATAACTTAAATAATTCATATTAAAATGATGGCCACAAAAGGTCATTTGATAAAATGTATTGTAAAATATAATGAAACACGTACCTGTAATTATCATTGGATTGAGTGGAATAAAAATAACAACTATTAAATAATACATTAGATTTAATGCGATTCAGCGGAATATTGTGTATAATAGTATATTATAACGAGCTACATTAAAGTACACAAATTTGTTATTACACACTATGTATGATAAATCGAATTATTATTCCAATCATTATCACGTGAACACGATGATAGTAAAATAGTATATATTATATTTAAGAATTCGGTAAATTATTATTTTTTGTTAAAACTGTTCAGAGTAAAGACCTGCACGTGAGCAGAACAGGTGTTAGATAAGAGTAATATCATGCATAAATGTACGCAATCGCACAACAATTTATATTATACAGCAGTGCTGATTGATTTCCAAGTTACTCGTGTATTATTTCAATAGGTACATCATATTGATTACACATAATAACGTTGCAATATACATTGAACAATTATTACATTGTTTTTAGCGAAATTCAAAACAGTGTAATAATATATTACTACAATTTGTACTATCGTTTACATTTTGTGTACACCTTGTACGCACTCTAAGTCGTTTAGGAACTAATCGATTCAAAGTCTATTGATTATCGGTCCTTCAAACCACATACTACAAGTGTTGCACTTGTAAATTGAATCTAATTATAGTATCCGGCACCCGATGCAAGTGGTCGTCGAAGTTAAAATAGACAGTTGATAATATGATTCGTTTGAGCGTTTTATACGCGGTGGCCGTTGTGTTGTGTCGTTGCAAGTAAATATATCCACTCGTACGGATCGAATAAACGCATTAACGTAAGGGGATTTTCGAATGCGGATAAAATGGAAAATAAAAACCGCTAGTACACGTAATTTTGCCAATCACGTTCTATTGATTTTCTCGATTGTACGTCGTAATACTTTAAGCACGTACTATGTACTTTGCTGTTCGTGTGACAGATTTGCGTTTTACATTCGTTTCGGAGTTTATTGTGTTACACGTTAGCGTACACACGAAAAGGCTCGACGTTCAAACGTGCACGCAGTTCAACGGCGGTATCCAATCGCAATTATAATGTTGCGTCGTCGCAATTATGTTTTATTACATTTAAAATGCATCTTTCCTCGGCTCTCCGTCCTTTGAAAACGATATCGTGTAATACGTTCACATCATTCTCTCCTCGCTCGATGTATACACACGTAATTGCAGTACTGCGCACACCGTACATAATAGTATATTTATACGTGCATTGCAATTCGTTTGATTTACTTATTTCTTTTTGTTGGTGCTGTAAAAGTTTTGCAAGTTTTTCGGGGGGAAAAAAAAGAAGGAAAATAATAATAATACGAGGGGAATATACAACGCAAAAAGCCTATTGGCAAAAAACCCCGTGGCGTCCACAACTTAAAGCCGCTCTTTTGTGAAGGGTAAAAAAAAATACAAGTTCAAAAGCATTTGCGCTGGAGGTATTGTCTAGGGCATATGGGAGATGTCAAGCGTTATGATGGGGGTTTTTGTTCCTCGTCTCCCGCGATGTGCATTTCGTTTGGTATTCAAGAAACTTTAATGATAAAGAGCGAAAAAGAAAATAAATAAAAAATATTAACCGCGACGAACGTCGTGCAGTATGAATATTACCTCTAAGCTCCGGGGTTTATTTCGAACGTTGGGCATTCCATTCCTCTTTATGCGTTATCGCTTATCAATTCAATAGCACACTCTTTGATCTCTTGAAATATCAACAGCTACGTGTCCGTATAAATCGAAAAAAAATAACTAACCAAAAAATAATGTGTAACGCATAATTTTTATTTAGTTTTCGTTCATTTTCTCAGACAAAATACTCTTGTTAATGGAACACGATCACTGACTTACCGCTGCAGAAGTTTGAAGTATTTGTTTTAAGATAAAGATTTTAATTTTTCCAATCTTCTAGTGTTGTATAATACACATATAATTAAATATTTGTATAGAAATCATCGATTCCGTTAAGGTTATTTTTAGATTTTGAGTGCAATGAGGAATTAGTTGATTTTACCATGATGCGTTTTATCAGCGTTGAAAATAAAATTTTGACAAAATCGAGTGTTTTAACAAATTTTCTTTAAACGATATTGGTTATTTAGTAAGAGACATTTTAGAATATTTTAATAAGATTTGTGCTTTTTATAGGACCTTCAATTATCGATTTTTCCCAAATTTTATATGCTTTTTTTATTTTATTTTTGTGAAAGTTGGAACATTAAAAGTTAATCTTACTCAATGAAGCCTTATAAACCAATTAATACATTTCCTCATAAATCAACCATCTTTTGAAATATATTCTAATTGGCATCACCTTTTTCTTATGAACAATGATATATTATTTTCAAATTTAAAAGATTAATACACCAATATCATTTACACATATCGATATCTCATCCGGCTAAGAAATTTCATCTTACTTATGAATTTTACTATTTTTATAAAATGTTGTTGTATTTTTTTCATTCGAGCTATTTGGTATTATTGTAACTTTTGTATTTAAAAAAATTATTGTATAAATGAAAAACTTATTTAAATGCTATTTTTACAACAACCCTTTCAAATGAATGCACCTAAAATATATTTTTACTTACAAAACTTTATTTTCAATAAATTGACAATTTGAACGTTAATTTTTTACATAGTAAATCTACTTTATCGTTTATGTTTAATATATATTGAAAAATTAATAAGCAAGATACTAGAAAAATGTATCGAGATACCAGATTACAAGATACTAGGAATATGCACTTTTACCTTTATAATATACAATAGATACATTAAACATTTTCGAAAATAAACTGTATACTTTTTTATCTTAATTTATAAGATCAAAAAGCTAGATACTATACCTAAGATTTATAAAAATAAGGTATATGATGTGTATAAATGTTGTGATAATAATAACACTATGCTTGTGTTCTTTGCTTAGTCGATACTGCATAGTGCAGCGGTTACCAACCTTTTTATATTCGTGTACCATTTACATATTTTGAAAAATGTTCACGTACTATTTGACTTAATAACCTTTTATATCAACAGATAAAATTACATTCCTTTATATATATATATTTATGAATCTTTTTTCTTATAATTAATTGTATTAATTTAAATTACATAAATTCATAAGCATTTAATGCACAAAAAATAGCATAACGTAAAATATTTACAGTATATTATCAAGGTTGCAATTAAAAAAGACCGTAGATATCCAACTGAAAAACTTTTTAAAGAATTTAATGTATCGAATACTAAAAACTTGTACTTTAAAATAAGCATTATATACATAAAAAAAAATAATATACTGTTCCCTTTGAACTATAGTGTCAATACTAGATATGCAATATTCACAATTTCGGCAAAGAAACCGGCTGTCAAAAGGTATTGATTTCATAGGAACTCAGATTTTAAATTTAATGCCAACTTATTTAGTAAACATGCCATTGCCATTGTTTAAGAAACATATCACACACTGATTATGTATGAATATGTCGTTGCTAAATATGATTAAAAATATACCACATTGTTCTTTCTTGTATTGCCACTCAGAATCTGTTACCTATTATTTCCAAATCTATATTTATAATATTAATATTATTATCGTCATAAAATTTATTTTATACCAGTCTATAACTTATTTTTTTGTTTTTACTTCATTGTATAAAATTAGGCTATTAACTTAAGCACAACTATTGTAAATATCTGTTTATTATAAATTTTGTGTAATGTATAAATAGATAACCATGGGCTTCCACAAGAGTTTGTCAGTGATCTCATGGATTTAAATAAAAATAAAATATTATTAATTATAATGAATATAAATGAATAATTTAATGACTCAGTTTATGTTGTATTGGATGAATGAGACCGTCAATACCGAGTTCCATGATTGTTATTTTAAGTCTCAAGCTGTGTTCTACATTAATCATTTTCCTATATCGTAGATATTTATAAAATCAGCTAATATCAAATAAACCAAATAATATCAGATGGTAATTATAATAAAAAAAAAATAAAATTATTTCTTTTAAAATTATTTCTCCGCGTACCATTTGTGGTACGCGTACCACAGGTTGTGAACCGCTGGTAAAATGCATAAAACATTTGGTTCATTCGCTTATCTCGTAATCCATGTTGGGCCAATAGTAGTGCAACTTAAATTGTTGCAGTGCGTCCTCCATGAGCTTGATTTTATAATACGACCAACACATTGCGGCGATGCAACAGTAATACACACATACGTGCGTTACGTGGTTACAATTTTGTATGTAAACACTTTGTGGTTTCGGCTAGACTGCTCCGCATTTCAGGATCACTCACTTGATATTTTGCCAACCGCCTTGAATCCGGCTGTCGTTTCTGTGGTACTGACACTGTTAGCCTTAACAAGGAGTCGGGAACTGTGTTAGATATGTACCATGTACACGTTCCACCCTGGTCTGAAACAAGATCGAAATATGTCTGATTTGTCGTACGATGTTTTTTTTGATCCTATAGGTTGCACCCGTGCAGCAATGGCTTGTGGACCGTGTACACGTAAGCGTAGTCCGCCGTAATTCGATATTGTAAGAGAAACGTCAGACGACTACTTAATACGTGCTAAACCATTCTCGAGATCGTGTGTATTGTACCTATAGGTTAGATAGACTATCTATAGACTATAGTCTCAGGAACAGACCGCTTCTTCGAGAAAACTTCCAGTGGTTATTAAGATTTACCCAGATATTTACTTTAGCGTGACACCGAATGCTGCGGTAGAAGCGTCTGACAGTCGTAGATGGGCGGCGGGCTTCCGGCATGCCTGTTCGATTATGTCGGCAAGGGTAACACGGTATACGTAAAATGCGGTTCTGGTACCGTCCGCTCAACTTAATAGGCCATTGAGTTTTATTTTTATTTTTTTGAATCTCCGTCGAATTTGTGTTGGCGAGTTAACCGAAAAAATACAACAAGCCGAATTTATGAAAATTCCGTAGTCACGTGATCCGGATTCGTAACCGAAGTCGTATGACCGCATTCACCATCTGTTGACGTTGTGCAAGAGGCGAGGACTTGCAGATCCAAAGTGATAATCTTGTAAGCCTGCGTCATCGCAAGGATCAATAGTATCGAGCGGAGGCTCGTACCCATAAGGGACAGATGCTATGCATACATCGTCAATGTACGCGAATGAGAAATCCAATTCACGTAACATATCATTAACAACCAAATTCCATGATATCCATCAAATTTTGGATAATGCGACGTAATTTTCGTATAAAAAACGAAGAAAAACCAAAGTAGATGGTTATCAAATTTTTTGTTGACTTATGAAGCCGGATGCGAGAGAATACGAATAATTTCAATTGAATTTTCTACTTTTAGAATGTCTTCTGATCGCAACGATAGTGGGAACGTGAGAGTAAGTATTAGATAATAATAATAATATATAAAATAATAATAATACTAATTGGTATGGCCACAATATAATACATATATTTTTTAATAGGTACAATTGTAAGGTGTAGGTACACTAATCACAAACACTTTAATGTTAACTATTAAAAAATTATTTAGTTTAAATCAACCGAGTTTATTAACGATAAGTATCGCAGATTATTATTATTTATAGTGATCTATTCGTATAATTTGTTTGTTATGACGCAAAATGCCACCCATAGCACATTACATTAGGTCTACACGTAAATTATACCTATGATAAAATAAAATAATTTTTAATTTCATATCATTCTATATGACATCGATGTCAAAAGTTTAATAATTCAATACTGTCGGATAAAGTAAAATAATCAATCAATTAATGATCAGTGTAGACTCGAAGTATTTACGAGGAAGCTTTGTAGTTTTCGCATATTCTTTACAAACGAACGCTATCGAAAAAGAGAAAAAAATAAATCACATTATTTAATAATATATTGGTTTACATGAGGACAATAAAATTATCTTCTTCTTCTACTTCGCCTTCCTCCCAACTATTTGGGGTCGGCCACCTTTGTCCTACACCTCCACTTTACTCGGTCAATCACATCTCCTCTGCACACACCGACAGCCCTCATGTCATTCTCCAAAGACTCCAACCATCTCTTTTTTGGTCTTCCTCTTCCTCTTTTCCCTTCAACGTCCATCTTCATAACCACTCTTACTGCATTCGTTTCCTCTCGCCTCATCACATGCCCAAACCATCTCAGCCTATTTTCTCTCATCTTGTCCACAATTGGCGCTACACCAACACTACCTCTCACGTATTCATTCCTTATTCTATCTTCTCTTGTCACTCCACTCAACCATCTAAGCATTCTCATTTCCGCGACACTTATACTTTGTTCTATTCTCCTGTTAACCGCCCAACACTCTGAACCATACAGCATAGTTGGTCTCACTACACTTTTATAAAATTTACCTTTCAGCCTAATTGAAATTCTCTTATCGCATAACACGCCCGATGCTTCTCTCCATTTCATCCACCCGCACTTAATCCTATGTTTTACATCAATGTCAAAGCCCCCGTCCTTTTGAACAAAAGATCCTAAATATTTAAAGCTCTCAACTTCACCTATCACATCACCATCTATTGTCAGTTGTCTCCTCATTCCTTCAACTTCTTGGTCTCTTTGTCCAAAATCATACTCAATATACTCAGTTTTATTTCTACTAATTCTCAATCCCTTTTCTTCGAGGACTAACCTCCACTCGTTTAACCTATTATTGACAAATTCTAGGTTTTCTCCTATCAGAACTATATCATCCGCAAACATCATACACCATGGTATCTCATCCTGTATCTCCTTTGAAACCTCATCCATTACCACTGAGAACAGGTAGGGGCTTAGAGCTGACCCCTGGTGCACACCTACTCCTATACTGAAACCTTCTGATACTCCACACCGACTCTTGACACTAGTACTCGACCCTTCATACATATCCTGGATCAAATTTACATACATTTTTGGGACATTTTTTCTCATTAATGCCCACCTTAAAACTTCCCTTGGCACCCTGTCATACGCCTTTTCTAAATCTATAAACACCATGCATAGTTTTTTATTCTTTTCTCTGTACTTCTCTACTAATTGCCTAACACAAAATAATGGCTCCATTGTCGATTTTCCTGGCATAAAACCAAACTGGTTTTCTGATATCGACGTCTCACTTCTTATCCTCTTCTCTATAATCTTTTCCCAGATCTTCATACTATGACTCATGAGCTTTATTCCTCTATAGTTCCCACATTTTTGTATGTCTCCTTTTCCTTTAAATATTGGTACAATAAAACTCTTTCTCAATAAAATTAGGACAATAAAATTATACGTGTGTATAAAGAACTGGATATTGTTTTATTGATTTTGTTGTACGGGAACAAATCGTTTGCGTTCGGTATGTTACAACAGCGCATCAGAAAATCCCTTTTTGAACTTCAAGTAATTTTTTTTCATCCCAAACAAGTACGGTATGTATATAAAAAAGGGCTTGTTATAAATAAAACCAAATAAAGAAAAAAAATCGCTCCACAATGGTCGATTTTATTTTCAGTTTTTATTAGACATTGTAAATCATTCATCATTAGTCACGCAATATTTTCTAAAGTTGTTCTCTTAGAATAATTTAAGCTAGGTGTAATATTAATATATCGGCTTATCAATGTTAAAAATATAATATTCACAAATTTACATAAAAAATCATGTTAGGTATACATGTATACACATAAATACAATATAATATTTAATTATGTTTGTAATAATTATAACTAAAATTTACTCCACGTGATGGCAAACTGATCCCCGCACGAATATAATGATATAATTTATGTATCATATCGATAATGATATGTTATTTTATTTGGGTTTTTAATCTCTTCTAGACAGGTAAAAGTCATCATACCCACTGTTCAACTATGTGATAATTGCATATTAATACTAAATATGTTTATTGTTGAAAAACAATTTACAGAATCAGTGACAGCCGAACACTGGGTATTTTCGAATTGCACGAGAGTTGAAAAAATATAATGGTCGAACCCCACTCTACCTCAAAAAAGGTATTTTAATAAAAATTATTATTATTATTATTATTTATTTATTTATCAAGATAAGAATACAGGGGTTCACTGAGTATTCTCGTGTATAATAAATAATATTAATATTATATATATATATCATGCATTGGAAGAGGTAGGACGTTTATAAAACACTAATTTCCTTTCTACTAATAGACTTAGGGTTGCCAATGTATTTAATTTTTGACATGATTAAAAATGATTATTTTGTACACACCATATTATTAATATACTATAAAAACTTAAAATTAATTAATTAAATAATATAATAAATTAAATCGTCAAATATTATTATTATTTTATTTTATTTTCGACTCATTTCAATAATTTTTTGTAGTATAACAAACTGAATCCATAATCTCTAATCTGATAATATACTTTTAAACATATAAGTTAATATTTTTTTCAATATAATTTATTTTTTATTAAAATATAAGTATCTATTATTGATTAAACCATAGGTGTCGTAAACGTATGATTTGTAATATTTTTAACGTTTTTATAAAATGGTGTTTTTTAAAGACATGTATAGTGGAAACATAATATTTTTAAGCAAAAAATGTTCAGATTTACTCAAAAACACGGTTAAAACTATTTATATACACCTACACGTGAACGTTATTAGTGAAAATTAATCATACATATTTACTCCTTTTTTTGAACGAGTGCAGTTCGACTACTACCTTTTTTCAATCCAAATGCAATTCGACCATTATTTTTTTTAGTTAATAAATGCAATTTTACCATCCCGGGGTATAGGTACCAATGTTTCGGGTAGTGCATGTTCCATATAATTATTTTACCTAGTTTGCTTGAGTAGGTATTTTTAAACAACTTCAGTGCCACTGCAACGAATGCATATAGCTCGGTCGGAGCATAGTATTCGTCAGTTGACGCAATAAGAAATAATAATCATAAAATAGCAGTTGTAAAATAAGACGCACGATTTCCGCGTTTATAATGTTGACTTAAAATCGGTGTACTCTGGCAACGTTGGTAAGTCGATGCACTTTAAGGTGGGATATTAATCATCTTCGGGCACAATATCAGCGTAGAACGATTTTCCGTAAACAGTCAAATAATTATTGATAAGATATGTTGATGTGGGCAGTGCGTTTATTTCATCTTAATTATATATATTCGTAGACAAGACTTGGACTTGATTGGAAAGTCGAACGTGCAATGATACACAAAGTATTGTAAATAAGTGTAAACAATTCTGAAAATCACCAAACGCAACTACAATACGGAGATATTGGAACTCGACCAATGACGACTATTAACAGAGATCGTAAAGGCGGGTGGAATTTTCTTGATCAATTTGGGAAAGATGTTGGTCGCGCTATCGAGAAACACTGTAAAATGATATACACAGAACATCTATCGAGTTTCCCATGGAATTAATGCGAACCAGTAGTATAATATTGAGTAATATTGAGTGAGTACCATGTAAGTGTTTTCTATAATGGCACTCGGAAAATCGTGATAACATTTTGAAACGATTAAAAATACACCACTCGCGTTATTAGCCCATGCCGTAAACGGTGATTATACCGCATGGTAATTTTATATTATTTTAATCTGAAGTGGACGAATTACAGCAATACGTTGTATGCGTATCGCGGTTACCGGTCGTTAGGGTCCTAGCTATGTATGGAAGAAAGTGTTGTCGACGCAGTTGAAACGAAAAAATCTGATGGCGCCAAAAAAAATATCGAGATAGATATACATCATAAAATAATATTTAGTAATTCAGTAAAACTGATCGTAATCAAATAAACGGGAATAAAGAATTACTTTATTATTATTTGTACCGTTGATTATAGATACTATCTATAATCAATGTATGCACGTATGAATTTGTGAAAATTATTTGGGTAAATTTAGTTAATTGTTTTAAGCTTTGCCGTAGTCAACTGTAATTATTGTTTGACTAACTAAACATTACATCTATCGATTCAAACATTAATGATTCGAAATAGTTTTTTTTCCAGTCAATCCAATTGATACACAAATGGCAACATTCGTATCTTACTTGGTGCTAATTGTTATTGGGTTAAGTTGATTATTTCTCATTTGTCCAATAGCTTACGTATCGCATTAAAATCTAGATATGAGTATTTTTATTAAATCGCTGTAAATCATTGTAAACTAATTTTTAATGTACCAAATAGCGTATCATAACCATAATCTTGGTAATGTAATAAGTACCTACTTATAACAGTGCATTTAGCTGTGAACCTTTGCATAGTTTACGTATATCTCTGCACGATTCACTTTTAACTGGATACTCGAATTTCGGGTAAAAACGACCCCGAAATTAACATGATGAATTATATTTGATATACGACTGCACAACGATTTCTCGTGTACCGAATAGATATCGATCATTTGGTTCGCAGGTTAGTGATAACAGGTCACGTGCACAATATGGTTAAGTGTTGACTCGGAAGACCTCACACAAAAGCTGTTTAAATATACCAGTCTGTATGTATGTATATATATATTTATACTTAATTAAATTATGCAACTACATGTAAATATATATAATTTAATTATTTAACATATTAGTTATCTTAGATTAAAATATATTGGCAACATTATTTAATAATAAAATATGCGTATTACACGCATGAAATGTGATCGAGAACAATTTTTATGATAAATATTTATTTATGATAAAATACTAAATGTTAAAAGTAAAAACAAAACCATTTTAAACAGTCGATATTTCCAGACAACGCATTATAAAGTTAGACGTAAACCATTGAAGTTGAAAAAATATATATATTTTAATTATTATTAGACGTAATTAGTTAAAATCAATATGGAATCGTTGTTGTAGCTAACAAATGGAAATTAACTTTATAAGTTTAACTTTATTCGGCGGTTTATTTCAGATTGAGAAATACGATCAATGAATCTATTAAAAGTTTTTTGAAAAAGATGACGATTTATTACTTTTCAAACCTTTTAGATAGATTTAGTTATAGTGTTATTATAGTTTATGATAAAATAAAAATAAATAATGTGTGTGTGCAAAAGGATCATTATAGATTGTTTGTCTGTATAATTTCTGTGTATATTATAAATGAAACAGAATATATTATTAATCGCTTTTCGTTTGTTTTGTATTTAATCGAGTTTGATTAAATAAGGAAAACGCAATTAATAACATTTATTGAACGAACTAATTAAATAAAATGGTTAAAGTACTTGAATGAAATGTTATTTTAATTTATAATTACCTTAGTTATGATAACCATACGCCAATTTCAAAATATTATATATAAGAAAATAATAAATTACCGTTTCGATCTAATTTATAATGTTTTGGTGTATTTAATTTTTTTTATTTTACAAATTCATTATGGTTATTATGCACTGATTATTTATATTACATTACTATAGTGTTGATTATAAAAATTATGCATTCTTATAATACATATATTATACGATGTATATTTGTGTGAATCTTTTTCTTCTACAGTCAATAACAAATATTTATAATGTCTGAACTTGAATAGATTTTTGAGATTATACAATTTTTTTCTTATATATTTTGAAAATTATAAATAATTAAGTTTTTATGTGCAATACATGTCGTATGAATATTAATAAGTAATAATAAAAAACAGTATTGCTATGAGAGTATAATATAGGTATCAATATTGTGTAAAAAGCATTTCCGAGTATATTTTTCAGAATTCTCATCAACGATTACATTACATAATTTCAAATGAATAGATAATTTTGCAAATAATGGACCACGTAAAATGACAATAAAAAATTAAAAACGAATACCTACGTCAAATACAACTGAACATTCTGCATAGTTCTCTCTCATAACAATGTGGGTGGGTAATTAAAACTATGTAATTGACCAATGTAATAACCGCATGGTAGAAAGGTTAATAATGAAAAAAACCAAAAAAAAAAAAATAATAATGAATAAAAATTACTGATAATGTGTTAACATGTGAAACTAATTTTTAAAAATAAAGACATATTTTCTATCGCTGTTATAGGTGTACTATTATTACGGGAGAATGATATAGGAAAACACTTTCGTTGATTGTTTTCTGCATTCATACTGAAAACACACAAATAAATACAATTAGTAAAATATGTCCTCTGAGCACTATCTCCCTTAAAACTTTCCAGAATGGTTGAGGGAAAGGTTACATCGACAATTTGTCTGAAGACAGAAAGCGAAAAGAAAGTTTAACTTATTGGCTATTACTATGCGAATAATGAAAAAGTAATATTGAATTCAAACGAACCGTAATCATTTTTGAATCTGATAACGATAAAAAATATTAAAAATTATTGTCCCACGGCAGTGAACGAACTGTTTTTTTTTAAGCTATTAAGTACTCATTGTGTAATAATTGTATTGTACATTATTATTCAGAAGAAATTCATGTGTGTTTATACTCGTACATTTACGTATTGAAAAGTATTAATGTAAAATAAAATGTAAATAAAATATCCCAATGAATGTTTTTCATTATAATGATGATTTGCTTAATTTTTTAAGAGAATTTTACAGGTGTAGCTTATTATTAGCAATAAAAAATATTATCTTTTTCAAAATTGAGATCAGTTACCAGTACCTAATTTAGATTATTATTAAAGAAAAGTGATTCTTATCGATTAACTTATTGTAATTAAATACATAATGAATGATAAACTAGTTCTATGGTTTTACAATAAATTCTTCTGAATATTTAAACGAATCATTTAACTATAAATAAAAAAAAATGATGTAAATATATATGAAAGTAGTTGTATTTTAGATCCAGGTTAAAGTGGGACATGTATTTTATTTCAATTTTTTTTCAGTAGGTAAGTTAAAAAAGAAATAACTTCAAAAGTATTTAATAATATCTGATCAAATATAAATTCCATCAAAATTTAAAATAAGTCGACTGTTAATCTTTCCAATATTTTTTTTTAAATAAGAAGGAAGAATTGGAAAATAATTGTAGTTTTTGATAAACTTTAAGAAACTGCTATACACATATATATTTAATTTGATAGACAAAGTCTATAATATAGACTATATAATAACAAAATATTATTACAATAATATTATATTAAATGTGTTTAGGTTTAAAGCAAGTTTTCAAATGACAAATATATTTTTTAATATTATGTTAGTTAAATAATTATATTTTTTCGCGAATTACACTTGCAATAAGAATATCTATGTACAATGGTTTTGATTTCCTATCGGATATTAGAATCATCGTTACTTATGTAAGAGATATTGAATTTTAATATAAATGTCGTCCTCTATTCTTATTTCTGATCTTATAGACTTATCATCTAGATAAAATAAACTAGATGTTTAAGAGTTTAATTAAGAGTACCCTTAAGGAATGACCAATTTTGGATAGAAAAAAATGTTCATAAACGTAATAAAACATATTATGATTTAGATAAGCACGTTCGTATGAACGAATAAGTCCTAGATGAAAAGTTTTAATTTCAAAGACGTAATAGGTTAAATAAAATCAAGTTTTATTATAGCTCTATATTTAGCTTTAATACGATAGAATTAATAACTCATTTATTTTTAAATGATAAAAACACTTCTGTAATTATTCAAGTTAGTTAATTGTACATCATTTAACAGTATGATTGTATCAGATACAACAAGAAAATATGCACTTGACAATACTATTTGAATTACATTAAATCGAATCGAGTGTTCAATGTGACGGCTTATTATAATTTGTTTCGTATTTCAAGACGTTTTCACTGTGTACCGGATTCCACTGACCAACACGCTGTATATTAATTGAGTCCCTATACCTGAACGGGAAAAAAATAATACTTTCACCATTGCTTGGTAAATAATCGTATAGTAGTTTTGCATATAAGATTTGAAGAATTATCTTTGGATGGCAATGAAATTGAAATTAACTATTTACCTAACCGAACGGTCAGTTTATATTATTACGTATTCATCAAAATCTAACCCTTGTGTATATCAACTTCTTTTGAAGTTCAAGTGTTCAATACTTTTAGATTGGAGTGATTTCGTCGTATTTGTTTTTAAGATAAGGTAGAAAGGGACGACGGTGATGGTGGTATGAGATGCGGCTACAGTCTACACTTTCAAGTTGGCGACCAGGTGCGTGTTTGCACAATCGATAGAGCACACAGCAGAGATGTGCACTTTTGCACGCATGTGTGTGTGTGCTTGCACGAACTAAGATATATACGAGTATGTGTATATGTATAAGCGTACATCTTCGAACGAATGTACACACGATGGCGATTAACTAAAGGCGACATCGCCAAAGTTTAATCCCACGTCCCCTACCTGCCTATAAATCTTCTAAAGCTCCTTCCCCTCACATGAGCCTGTACCGACTGGTCTTATCGTTCCAGAGATCCCACATTGTTTGACACGCTCGAGCAGTTGCCACCACCACAGTCGTCGTAGAATTGTCGTGAAGTTAAAAAACAAAATATCTTTTTTACGCACGATATTTTGACATTTACTTTCCCGCAGGTCAAATAATAGTGTAGGTCAAAATTGTTTAAACGAAACAGGATGATAGGGAAAAAATGATGTGGAAATAACGTTTAGAGAGAGAGAGAGAAAAAAGAAGAAAAAATAATATACAAGTTGATTGAGGTTTATAAAGGATCAAAATGAAGAGACAATTGAATCCGTTTTTAAAGTCCATTGAGCATTAAAATCGGATGCAGATTAAATAAGGTGCATTTCATTAAGAAAAAATATATAATAAATATAATGTATTTAAAGCACAGTTTTGCAATTCGACGGTAGTACTACCTCTCACAACGTCATTATGCTGAAAACGTTTAATGATGTTATACGACTTACACGGTAAAATCGAATTGCAATACGTTGGACGAAATAATGATGCTCGCAAAGAAAAATTAATACTTTGAGATTAAAGCAAAACAAATGCTTGTTCGATAAATTATTATGTAATAGATTTTTTTATTTCATTCATAAAACTAATTAGCTATATTTGTTTTTAAGACATATGCCAATTGCAAAGAAACTAACTGTTAAGATATAGTCTGATTCATATAACTAATAGAAAAAAAAATAAAAAAATTCCGAATTTCATATATTATTATGAAATATTTATGTCTGATTAAATGAATACATACGTTTAAAAGTTATCGAAAATGTTTTAGACTTCACAGTTTGTTAATTAATATTATCTTTATGGACATGAGTGTTTCAA
Source organism: Sipha maydis (assembly GCA_034509805.1). Classification (NCBI taxonomy): domain Eukaryota; kingdom Metazoa; phylum Arthropoda; class Insecta; order Hemiptera; family Aphididae; genus Sipha; species Sipha maydis. The sequence continues at coordinate 17,189 of JASXSY010001090.1, forward strand.
TCTCGTAATCTCCTTTGATTTTCAATTATTTTTTATTGATCAAAAACTGCTAGAAAATCGTGAAATCCAGAAACTTATAAAAATAATTTGATCGAAGTTCGACAGATATTTTTTAAAAGAGACAAGGTTTTATTCAATTCGGGCAACCTGTAAATTTAGCCAATTTTTTCCAATGCAAATGTATAAAATTGTTTAGAAAAAAATAAACGACCGAAAAAATTTAATAAATTATGTATAAATAATAGAAGAATACAAGAAAATGTTGAACCACTTTAATATTATAAAAATGTTGTTTTTGAAAAAGAAAAAGTAACCCGTTTGATATTATCAATATAGTCTACAATATGTCTACATCGCTGTTCCATTTTCCATCTATTGTACTCGTATTAACATACAAGATGTTCAAATACAATTTTATATTATTATATAACTCGTAGAGATAAGGCCAACAAATGTTCATACTTTCATTACAGATTTATATACATTTTATATTATGATAAGATATTTAAAAAAATACTTTTTTTTTAATAATTTTCGAAGAAGTATTATAGTCAAATTTAGTACGTTGACGTTGATGTTTCACCTTTTTATTTTCATTAATTTTATGATATAATACTTTATATTTTTTTAATTTAAAGAAAATTATAGTTTATTATTCAATAATATAATAGTAAATAATATTGTGAAGTAGTTAGAAAACGTGATAAGATATTATTGAAATAGTATTATTTTTATTTTGTGAGCTAAAAAAAAAAAAAATTAAAAACATTAAAAGTCACTGAGATAGATTTGAAAATTAGAAGTTAAACTACATTTTATTATTCTTATTATCTCAGAAGATATCGCAATAGATATTATATATATATATCTTCGTGGGACATTCTATATACATTTTACCTACTATAAAACCCAAAGAGATACTAGAAAGGATTTTATTTCGTTCGAGAACAGTAGTTTCTACGTTGTCAAAGTTGATAATGTTCATCGTAATCAATGCCCATTGCTTAGCAGTTTGTACAATGTACACTGTGTTATTGTTAAGTTTCATTAGAAAGTACAATGAAAAGTTTTTATTGTTCTATATAGCTCTATTAAATGTCCTGTTAAAAAATTGTGACAATTTAGCAGCTGGCTAGTACTTGCTCCCAAGTCTGACAACTAAATTATAATATTAAACAGCTTATTATACCGTTAGAACACATAATATGTTTCGTCTATTAGTTTAAGGTCCATGCTGTAGCCGGCGTATAAAAACAAAAAAAACAAAATAATAAACCGTAGAGAGGAAAAAACGGTTTGTTATCATTACCGTTGGCTAATTAGAAAAACATCATTAATCAGCGACTATAATGTTTTATTTTTAACTTTTGTACATAGATCATTTTTGAGTAATTACAGCCATAGCTATGTATTCAAATTATATTTTTTTAAAAACTAACATGAAAATATTTTATCCCGTAAAAAGATAAGATAAATAAAGAAAATAAAAAGTAATAACAACAAAGTTTATTACAGAGTTCATTATATTTCTGGTCACATTTTATACTCCTTAGAACGTAAATAAATTATACATGTGTCAAATTAATCTATGGATATATGATTACCTGTGAATAAGGATATGTTCTCGGATATATGTAATCGTCTAAATGAAATTTAACAACAAAAAAATGGATTATGATATGCAACTATTTAGTTGCTAAAGTATTATTATAAATCATCATAAAACAATAAATCGACAGTACTTGAACAATCGAAACTGTTCAGATATTTTTATCAACATTATATTTGCGCGTGGACAACTAGAATCTATTGTTTTTGAAGATAACAACATTTTTAGTTGTATTACTGTTGGTTTTTTATATATAAAATGTATAAAGTTGTATAAAATGAATCATTTTTAATTAACATGTTTTAGTTCAGAGCAAGGAGAACAATTATTAGTTGGTTCTTAGATCTGGAACTGTATGTTCATAAGGTGGCCCTTAGTTATTGGTGGAGGGGAAAAATATTAATATTTTTGATTACTTACTCTCTCACTTTGTTCATTATTATAAGAAAAAAATTTTAGTTAAATTTAGTCATGATTACTAACCCCTTTCATGTGTCACCAGGTGATGAAAAAATTGTAAAAAAATAGGGTCAGCTTTTAGGAATAGTTGTCGTTTTTAGAATATAATCAAAAAATCAATAAAATTAATGTAAAAATGTACCATAGGTATTTATATTTTAAATGAAAAACATATCTATATATTTTTTTATACATCTATTATTTTCAATGAAAAATAATAAAACATAGATACTGCCTTTTTCTGGAAAAAAACGACATTTTTACAGTTTTTACGATAAATCTCTTAAACGATTGATATGATCACATATAAACAAAATAAAATAAAGTTGTGTATAACTTATAATATTCTAAACCTAGTTTTATAAGTGATTTACATAATTAAATATATAATTACTTTAATAAGCAAAATATTAACTTAATATTAAAAAACATAAACTAATTTTTATTGAATATTGTTGTGATTTCTTTTGAAGAAAGGACAACTTAATAAAAAAATTGAAGAAACTGATGAAGTTCACTAAAATACACTTTTTATTATTTAAATTACAAATTCGTGTTTTAATATTCTAAAGATTCTGCTGTATGACAGATAACTTCTCATTCGAGATTTATTTTTTCAATATCTTACATAAAAACTTTGTAAATCTTCATCAGTACTTACTGGCATATAAGATTATATTAATTTGAAAATTATTTTCTTTCTATGGTAACCTATGACACATAGATCTTTGTAATTATTTTTATTTATATAAATCAAATCAAAATGACAAAATTCCCAAAAGGATATCCAATATTATAGCTCAACGCGAGGGTAAAAAGTATTGCGATTTTTTAAAAAAAATGATATAACTGTTAATTTACTACACACTCTTTAGTGGTATAATTTTTTTAGTATTGTCAGAAAAAAAATGTCCTTTTGAGCATTAGATGTTTTTTGAGGTGGAAGAAAAATTCTATTGGAAGAAATCGATGACCCGCCAAAATCATTGAAAAGTATAATTAGCGGCAATTAAGCGGAAGTACAGTTCTGCCTTTCAAATGACGATTTTTGGAGGCAAGGAGATAAACCACGGAAATTGTATGATTCAATACAAAATTCGAGGTCAGCTATATCATGCATTTGGTTTAATATTACCAAGCGCTCGGGAAGATCTAACATTTTTACAAAATCAAGGAAAGCTCAAAGGCAGTTAATTGCATGTTCCCACATCAATAGAGAAATTTCTTATGATTTACAAAAACTTTTGCACAGTTTTATTTTATACGTTCAAGGATTTAAAACTGTTATTGAAACATTACCATCGAACTGTTATATTCAAATGCTATTATGTTTTATGTTCAAATTTTAATACTCACATTGAATACGAGTATGTGACTAGTTTTGACTAGGAATTGACGTAAATATTGAAAATGGAACATAACGGAAAAATAGTTCTACAATAGCAATTCATATTTCTTTCGTCCATTCCGTTCTAAAAGCAGATGAATTAATTTCAAAAGTCTATACGCGAGTATCAGAAATATCAACAAAAAAAACTAAGCCAATGACTGGAAGAAAGTGTAATTTCAGCGCCCAAAAATTACGCGGTTTGTAAAATCAATGAACAAATCCTCACCATGTTTGTAGTTCATCAAAACATTTACTTCTCTATAGATTCTATTGCTAATCGTAATCAAGTAACGAAATTTCCGGTTGAATTTTTTAATTCGTTGAATCTTCTTGGACTTCCAACGTACAAACTCACTTTAGGATGGTGCTCCAATTATTTTAATACGAAATTTGAATATTCCAAAATTGTGCAACGTTACAAGGTTAGAAATAGTCTTTGAAAAAGAACGGTATTGAAATGAAAATTCTGCTGGCTGCTTCAAATCTGATATTGTCTATATTCTAATAATAATCATAATAATAATATATGAGTATCCATTCGAATTCAAGCAACTTCAATAACCCATTAAGTTGTGTTTTATGATGACCATTAACAAAGTGTAAGAACAAACGTTGAAAGTTATAGATATCGATAACGCAGATCCAAGCTTTATCCATGGTCAGTTGTATGTTGCATGCTCTCAATTAAACTTAGCAAATAATTTATATATAACCAACCGAAAAACAACAAAACATAATCTACCAAGAAATATTATTTCTTTACTGTTTATTATTTCCATAAATTGTATCAACTTCGTTTTAGTTTATAAAATTTATAAAGTCTATCTATTATATTAATTGTACAAATCTAGTACATCTTTTGTCTATATTTTGTTCCTCTTTTAAAATGTTATATGATCTAATATATAATAATATAAGTATTATCTAATGTTTAATTTAGTTTATATTGACAATGTTGTAATCGCACAATGAAAGATTTTGAGTATTACCGTTAAATGTATGGACTTTTTAATTTTTGTTTATTATTTTTTATTTGATGAAAAATATCTTAAGAAATAATCTTAAGGTCAAAACTTGAGCGAAGCTGAATGGAAGAGATACCATTCAAATTTAAAATTATTAAAAGAGATATACTCAAGTTATTTTTTTTTTTATTCTTTGATTTTAACGATTAGTTTTCATAGGGATTTATTTTCGGCAAACGGAGATTTCGAATATTTGTTTGTTTCTATAGGGTGTTCATTGAATATGTTAGCGTTGGCCAGGAAATATAATACGATTAAAGATCAAGAATGTATAGTTATCTTCTTCTTCTGCCTCGCCTTCCTCCCAACTATTTGGGATCAGCCACCCTTGTCCTATACCTCCACTTCACTCGGTTAATCACATCTCCTCTGCACACACCGACAGCCCTCATGTCATTCTCCAAAGTCTCCAACCATCTCTTTTTTGGTCTTCCTCTTCCTCTTTTCCCTTCAACGTCCATTTTCATAACGACTCTTACTGCATTTGTTTCCTTTCGCCTCATCACATGCCCAAACCATCTCAGCCTATTTTCTCTCATTTTGTCCACAATTGGCGCTACACCAACACTACCTCTCACGTATTCGTTCCTTATTCTATCTTCTCTTGTCACTCCACTCAACCATCTAATCATTCTCATTTCCGCGTCACCCATACTTTGTTCTATTCTCCTGTTAACCGCCCAACACTCTGAACCATACAGCATGGTTGGTCTCACTACACTTTTATAACATTTATCTTTCAGCCTCATTGGAATTCTCTTATTGCATAACACGCACGATGCTTCTCTCCATTTCATCCACCCGCACTTAATCCTATGTTTTACATCCATGTCAATGCCGCCGTCCTTTTGAATAAAAGATCCTCAATATTTAAAGCTCTCAACTTCACCTATCACATCACCATCTATTGTCAGTGGTCTCTTCATTTCTTCAACTTCTTGGTTTCTTTGTCCAAAATCATACTCTATATACTCAGTTTTATTTCTACTAATTCTTAATCCCTTTTCTTCGAGGGCTAACCTCCACTCATTTACCCTATTATTGACAATTTTCAGGTTTTCTCCTACCAGAACTATATCATCCGCAAACATCATACACCATGGTATCTCACCCTGTATCTCCTTTGAAACCTCATCCATTACCACTGAGAACAGGTAGGGGCTTAGAGCAAGAATGTATAGTTATAATATGAATTACAACGTAAGAAAATTCGTTAGAAAGATTGGCAAAAAAGATGCATGATGGACTAAAAGTTATAAAAGTTGTAAATGTTGTAAATGTTAATTGTTATTGTAAATTACAATACATTTTTTTGTAAAATCTAAGGTTCATATTTATTATGACAAATATAAATACATTTTTAACTTTTCAAAGAACTATTTAACTCATATTATTTAATATTAAATTTTAATTTAATTAGTGAGCTATATTTTGCATTTTCAATTATTTTATTCAGTTGTAAAAGAATAGCTCGGGTGAGAATTAGAAGAATTTTCCGTTTCAGGATCTTCAACAGTGTAGATGATTCTGAAACGGAAAACGTGACTACAAGTTGCGCACCACTGATCTACACCATTAAAATTGAGCAAATTTATGTTAGTTCGATTTTTTTTTCTGGTTTCACTACCATCAAAATTTCATTTTGTTAAAAATGTTAAACTGTATAAACGAGCGTTTCTTGTAATGTTATTTCCAAACTAGTTTCACTTAAAAATACACCATTTTCACTTAGATAACACATTTTCTTGACTCTTCAAGCTAAATCATAAGTAATTTATAAATTATAAAACTTTATTTTAACTGAAATTATATTATGGTATATATTTTTTTTATTAGAATCAATAGATAAAGCCAATGTTTCGTCATTGCTATATCTGATTTTTCAATTGTAAGCTTGCCTTTTTTATAATTATTGAGTCCGTTTAAAGCACGAGTTGATATGGTTGATGTTGTCTGTTTTATAAGTTTAGTTGTATCATTTTAACTTGATTGTCGAAGATTGATTCGAGTAGCCAAATTTATCTCTTTGAAATCTATTGATTTTTTTCAATTCTACGGTTCTATTACATTTTGATTTATCACCAAGTTCTTTAAACGGTTTTATTAGTTTACCTAATCTTTTTTTTTTTGTGACTGTTACTTTACTAGACGAATGGTGAAGTAATACAAATATTTGATTTAACCACTCGCTATATTTATTTTTAATATATTTTTTATTTTAAACCTATTTTATGTCTGTTAAATTTGTTCCATTTTAAAAATACTTAATTAAAAAAAGTTTGAACCTTAAGCTTATTTAAAATATGATATTCATTATAAAGTTCACGCCTTTTGATAACCTAATATATATTATATTAAATAAACGAAACGAAAAATATTATAAAAAATAATATTAAAAAAAAATTACGCAAATATGTGCAATTCAAACATTTATTACATCGTTGTATTGAACATTTAAAATATTTATTTCAATAAATTAATACACCAGTAAGCATCAAATTTATTATGAAATCTAATAGTGTATACTTTTTTATTTAATTACCTATGCGATATGTTTGTAATAAATTTAGTATAAATAATTATATAATTACATTTTAAAACGTAACCGTATAATCACCATTAAATGCCATTTATGTTTAAAATAATCAACTATATTAGAGAAAATTTAATTTGGTATTTAAAAAAAAATAATTGAATAAAATCATACAACATACTACGGCATACTAAATAATACAAAATATAATTTATATTATCAGTATCATTATCTTAATGTCTTAAAGTGTAATCTAGGTAAAAAAAAAATATCGAAAACTATATCTATTAATGATTTTTTCACGATTTACAACTTTTACTGATTTCAGTCCACCGTTCGATGATCGGACTTGAAGAAATGACACGTATGCATATTTACGGTACTTTTAAAATGTATACTGTGGTACTACTCCATCGATAAACGAAACGTTTATCCATGATATGATTTCGCTATCACCGTGTCTTATGAAGACCGCGTCTTTAGTATTGTTAATATAAATATTGTTATTGAACAGAGCTCTAATAAAAATAATTTGTTTTTATTGATTTATATCAAGTATTGAATTTCAGTGCAGCTATCAGTGATCACACTCCAACATACGGCAAAATGGTTGAATTTCGAGTATGGTCATAAATTAACAAATTAATATACTATCTAATATGTATTATAAGAATCGTGGTTGCCGCAAATCACTATTTAAAATTAAAAAGTTCAAATCAACATTAACTACATATTGTAGTTTCATAATAAATATTTTTACGAATTGTCAAAAGGCTATACAAACAACGCTATCTGTTAAGACATTGTTATACTAATATATTTTATGCTATAGACACATGTAACTATTCATTATCTGTGCATCAGAATAGAAAAATTACATAAGGAAGTATATGTATCTATTGGTGAGGGGAAAAATTCAGATTTTCCGAAAATTGATAATCCGGATTCTTGGAATTCAAAATCCGAAATTCGGATTATACTTTAATTTCAGATTTATGAACTGAACATAATATTTTACAACTGTTAATGTTTAGGCATTTAGCGTTTTTCGATTCCTTTTTTTCGAAACGAAAGAAGGATTGAAGAAGTAATTGAGTAAATAAGCAAGTAAGTTCCCGGAGAAATTTCGGGTAGTCTTCTTTTTTATGGTTCGAAAATCCTATGCAAGTCTTACCAAACATTCCTAGTTGTAAAATATTTTAAATTTAAAATAATCGACTTGACAATCCTTCATTATTTTTAAAAAAAGTTTAAACTTCTTACGGATCTTACACACTGATGACATACATAATATTAGTGTTTTATATTAGCAATAAACATTTGCGATAAATAATTCATTGGTCTCAATATTATAATAATTTTGTAATATCTATTAAAAAATAAATGGTTATCTAACTGGCAGTGCTGATTTAAAAAGTATATAACTAGTATTCACTGAATACCTTCGAAATGTGTATTTTTCCATGTTGTCACATCGTGTTGTCGTTTCCTCACGCTACTTAAAAGCAGTTTTCAATATTTAGACTACAAGTGGACAAGGTAATAAATTATCCTCTGTTGTGTTTATTCAAATCGTTACTTGAATATTGCATTTAAAACCTTATACAGCAGTTTTGTTTCGCTTACCGCCATTGAAATAACATTTACTTTATCTTTCGACGGACGTGTTTAAAGTTCCATTCAGTGTTCGTGGAAGAAATTCAATTTTACTAAACCATTTTAATTATGTATATAATAAGGTGTTTTAAAATGTTGAAAAAAAAATTTCAAGGGTCTTTATGTACAAAAAATATTATCAGCAAATAGCATGTAATCTAAATAATTATGTCATTTTGTTTTCCAATAATAATATCATAATGTAAAAAATAAGAAAAATTATATTTCGGTAAAATGTATATTGATTGTAATAGAATAAAACGTCAACAAATAATTAATACTGATATATTTTTTAAAACGAATCGTATACATAACGGTAAGGTGTCGTGGCGGGACATAATACAAATTAAAAACTCTAAATCTTTGCAAGTCTAAAACGCATTTCTGCGATGATTTGCTTTATTGTTATTAGTTATTTACTGTTGATAAAAAAACTAATTATCAACCGATAAAATGATAATCGTGTTTTTCAAAATCATGTTATATTTATACACTAACTCCATTTGACGTCAGTCCGAGAACGAACGTCATATTTTATAGGTTATCAAGCGCCATGATTTTTTGAATAAAAATGTATTATTTTATTCATAAAAAATCATTAGATACGTAAAAAAGTGTTTTGATAAACGTGAGTGCAAAAAGTGCAGCCGTTTTCATCTTATTTTTCGATCTTCCGTAATAAATAACGCTATAACGCACACAAATCGTAAAATAAACAGATTTATACTATTATACTCTGAACATACAAATGCACATATTTTTATGCACCTTGAAACGATATTTTCTTGTTTCTTCTGATCTTACAGTAAAACAATAGTATTCATAAATATGTAAAGATGCGTCTATCCGAAGCCCAATGCTGTTCATGGTCAGATGCTCGTGTTGCAATTTTGAGCTCACAAAGGTTTTCATTTGAATCCAATAATATTTACAATTATCGCCCATGACACGAATCTGCAGTTAAAACGTGTTTTACACTTTTACTGAGTATGATTATATCAGTTATAGTTTTACGCGTTACACCTACCGTCGGAAATAACATTTATGGCTGAGTGCATTACTGGGGTCTAATTAGATTTAAAATTACTACGAGCGCACCATCGAAATTCGTTACGTAATTAAATTATCTATAAATAAGATATTATGGGTGTTTTTCACGGAACATGTTTGTATTTTAGAAACTTGGAATAAAAACAATAAAAATACTTCACATAAAAAGTATGCGAAACACATAGATGTATGTATATAAGTGGTGTCGGTAAAAATGTCCAAAATGTCAAAGTACTAAAATATAAATTACAATAACTCATTCAATTTTATAATCACAAGGGTTATAATACAAATTTATAATTTTATAATTATTTTAATTTCACTGTGTTTACATAATAAGCATTTAGTACTCATATATAATTTTTCTGAATTATGTTCTAGTATCTATTAATATATGTATATATAATCTCGCATCATGTATCAACTGTATGCCAATATCACTTAAATATATTTGTGGCATATATGGGATTTTCAGCATTGAGTAAACTATCTAGCTATTTTGTAGCATGGCGAGAGTGATACGCCTAATTTATTGCTTAGTATTATTGAGAAGATTAAGATTACAATAAGTTATGCTTTCAATTGATTTAAAAAACCAGTTGGGATACAACAAGACGTAGTTAAAAATTCCACACATTAACGTAATCATATTTTATTTACTAAATACTTACATTTTATAAAATTTATTTTAAAAATGAACCATCAGCATTACCGTTTTTACTACGTTGATTTTTATATATAGCCTATTTGCTACAACAACGATATAACACAAAATCATAATTTAAGAGTTATTTACAAATAATAATAATACTTAGTTATTGGGGTTTTCTCTATACTAGTAGAATTACGTAAGTTATTTTATAAAATTAGCCATCAGATGATAGTTGTTGCATTGCGTTAACATAAATTAGTCACATGGTTTATTATGAATTAAATTTTTTTCTAATTCGTTTTTTTTTTTTTTTGTTATTTCGTTTTTGTAGCAAAAAGGCAATATATTAACATTTTTGACACTTGGTCATTTTTACTTCGATTCGTATATATGATTAACCATTTCACCGAATCCCCATCATACTATTCTTTAAATTTTGGTTTGAAAAATATATTAAACCTAAATTGGTTTATAATGCTAGAGCTATTACCAAGCTTAGAATAAAATTGACTTAAGTATTTTAAAATGATTTTGTTTTTACCGGTTAATATTTTTAAAATTATTGTAATTTCCAATAATATGAATCGGTGCATTTTTTAAGGATTTTTCACTGTACGACAATTTTTTTTTTTTAGATAGTCAATATATAGTACCATAATATGATGATAGTATTTAACGTTCAATTCACCCAATCTTTAACATTTTTTCGAAAAATTATAATCACTAGTCGAAATTTGTGTTGCCAAGCTAACTAGTTAAAAAAAATGCTCTAAAATGTTTGCTAAATGTGTGGAGATTTTATCAGTTTTTATCGATCGCATTGGATATTGATTTAATTCATCACGTGTATGTTTTAAAATTATATTTAAAGTTTTAATCATTTGAACGTATAATGAACTTGATTATAGATATACTCGTAATATAAATTTAGAAATTCAAAACAAGGTGGGAAGACACTTTTATAAAAAAAATATGACGAAAAATGTTTACTTTTTGATAGTTGTATTAAAAAATAATGATAATAATAATAATAATAATAATACATTGTTTGAATTAAATGCAATGTATACAATATTATCAACTTAATATACAAGATAATATTCAATAAATTTATAATAATGAATCAGACAATTCATATTTTATTCGTCGTACTAATTATATTAATAAGTTATATCAATAAATTTGAACTAATTAATGAATATAATTTCGTTCACACTCATTGTTATATTATCATTTAGATCATTATAATATATATATATTATATACATATATATTGTGCTAATTTACTAGATACAATATAGTGATAATAACAAAAACAAATCAATACATTTATTATAAATAAACCGTTGGTGTTACGAGGTAAATCGGACTAGTGAAAAAACTTATTTTGAAAAAAAATTAAAATTATAATAATCGGTTGTGTATTTGGTTGTATATCAATTTTTTTGTTATTCTGTTAGTGCGTATATACCAATAGAATAATATGTGATACGCGAGTACACGGTTGCAGTTCTTTCTATAATCTATCAAATATAAATTTAATAATTAAAAATATTGAACAAAGAACTAACACTAAATTTGTACATACGACAGAGAAGCCATGTCCGTAGTACAATGGATTTAAAATGTTTGGCGTACGATCGAGTATGCTAAAGATTTTACAGTTACTATAAAGTTTAACAAGAAACATATTAATTTGTCCAACATTTAAAAAAAGAAATATAGCGGCATAAATAATTTTGTATTCTAGGTACACTCATGTACTTATATTCTAAATAATATTAAATGAAAGATGAGAGAAGTTTACAAAAAAATATGATTTATCCGGATCAACGATATTTGTTTTGAATTTAAATTAACAAAAGTAAACTCAAAAACCTGTGTGCCAGTATTCATTATATATTTTTTTACGAGAATCCTATATTTAATTTCTTATGACTTTAGTGAAATTGGATAAAAACAAATTTTTGAAAACATTATATTCATGACACTATATTATATTTTAGAAAGTATGGTTAGGTATAATAGTGTATGTGTAAATATGAAAATAAAAATTACATAGTGTGTAGGGGAAAAGCTTTAGCTATTAAACCTAAGTGTTTACTGACTAAAACAATCACGAATCCATAGTTGTGTAGTACAAGAAGCAACTTTATTAAAACAGTCGTTTGATTGTCATGCCAATCGTAAAAAATAATTTCCGGGAAGTGTGAGTATAAAAAGTTTATTAACTATCTGTAGTTGTTTAAATTGTAACAAATAGTTAAAAATATTTGCATATTTCAGTGATCTATAAATGATAAAATAACAGGTGGATTTTTTCACTGCATTCATCCGAACGGTGTATAGTGAAATAAAATAACTCACTGTATTTTCATGTTCGGATATTACATTTTGCTCGGGTTCTATAAAATAAAAAAATAAAATCACATCGTAGACCGAAATCGATAATCGTTTGGTTTTAGATCACGCACCAATAGTTTGTCCTTCCAATCGAAACATTGGTCGTCTTCCAATCCGTTTTTATGAAGAGCGGTGGTGAAAAGGCTTCTGAGGTAAACATAATTTGGTGTTTCGGTGAAATCCAGGCGTCTGACGTAACTCATATATTCAGCCATTTCTGTAAGAAATATAAAAAAAATCAATAAATATGTGCTATTATTGTAACACATTCAATATTGATATTATTGTTCAATAATATGTTTAATTAAATGATTTATTTTAATAAGGGGTGTATTGTTTTGATGATTGTTTTCAACAACGAAATTTCTGAAATTTTAGTAATTTGAACTAATTTAATTTTTTTAGCTCAATTTATTCATCACTGTTAATCTATTGTAGTCTTTTATTTGTTAGAGAACTTTTAGGGTATAATAATTCACTAATATATACGTTTGCATGTTATTGTAATATTTATATTATTTGATAAGTTCTGAGCAATAAAAACACGCAAAAAAAATAATATGTGTTCACTCGAACTTTTATTTTTTATAATTATAGTTAATTACTTAGTAAATTGTACGTTCTACCGTAGTACGGTCATATTTTTATTTTTACTTTTTTTGGTTTTTTTTTCAATTAAATAAAATAAATAAATAAATACGAAAAACGTTTTTAGAAAACGCCACACTGTATGTGACCATCTTCCAAACGTATTACATTGGAAATCATCTGTGTCCCGTAGAACCAATTTTGTGTTGTGAGTATTAATATTAGAGAAAATTGACGAAATACCAAACTTTCGGAGAAGAACATTAATCTGTACGATATCATAAGTTTGCACAGAGTTTCAACTTTTAATCGAGTTATGATTATTATTTTGAATATGACCACTTATAAAAGCGCATAATTCATTTAAAAATTAAAACATTGTAAAAAACTTAGGGCATTTCAAGCCTTTTTTTTAAGTTCGATAACGAGTCTGTTTACTTTAATATTAAAATTAACAATACTTAATTGATTCTATGGATCACAGATTCAATATATTACATAATGGAAATATATTTATACGAATAATTGACTAGATAAGTAATTATAATTTATATTTAGGTTAAGATATCTTAAATTGAAAAACTGAATTGATTTTGTTTTAATTAAGGGTATTCGTTTCTTAATATTTACCTGGGTACCCGTCGCAGAGGGCAGTGATTGGCGTTTTCTTTTTAAGTTCGCATATTTTTTGAAACCGTTCTCTCGAATTATTTACTTTCAGCCCTTGCCAGGGCAAAGTACCCAGCACCAAGTACATATACATGTGGCCGAGTGATTCCAAATCGTCGCGACGACTTTGTTCTGAAACCCAGTAATACAATATAGAATCGTGACGGGCGTACGGTGCCCACAATGTACTGTTTCGCGATACCGAAAAACATACATTGTGCAACGTAAGAATATGCACAACCTTTTCCAAGGTGAGTATTTATGCTCATGTATCTGGCCGTCCCCGTGAGATTCACCCTCTCTCGGTAAGGTACGTGTTTTTTCGTGGTCTGATCGATGTACGACTTGGCCAAACCAAAATCTGTACACAATAAACCGATCAGTTGTTTATAAACCGTTTCGAATTTCATACAGTTATCGTTATAACTTATTACTAGGGCCCGGATTTAAATGCATTTAAAACTATAAAAATATGCTCTAAAAAATTGCCAAAAATGTTCTTAAAAAATGCATTTTACAACAAAAATGCCATATTGTATTAATATATTTTTTTTTTTTACACGATTTGTAAATTTTAAATTAGATGTAATTTTTATTTATTATTTTATTAAAAAAAAACTGAAAATTTGAAAAATTGACTTGATACTGACAAGCAAATGTTATGACCGCGATGTAATACGAACAGACTTATTTGAACGTGATTTTTGACTGAATACGGGCGACACTCAACAGTCAATAATTAATTATGATAAAATCTAATTCGAAAAATAAAGATTGACAATTGCAATTAATATGGAAAACCCGTTAAAGCTACTTAAATATCAAGAAAATAATTTATCTTTGGATAATATTTTTGAATAGGCTAAATTTGTATAGTTTATTAAACAAATATGTATTAAAAACGAAAAAAATGATCGAAAAATGCTAAAATATGTTCTAAAAATGAAAAAATATTGAAATATGCAAAAAAAAGCAAAAAATGCAAAATAAAAATTTCACCTTTGAAGTCTCTGTTATAAAAGTGTAGTGAGACTAACTATGCTGTATGGTTCAGAGTGTTGGGCGGTTAACAGGAGAATAGAACAAAGTATGAGTGTCGCGGAAATGAGAATGCTTAGATGGTTGAGTGGAGTGACAAGAGAAGATAGAATAAGGAATGAATACGTGAGAGGTAGTGTTGGTGTAGCGCCAATTGTGGACAAAATGAGAGAAAATAGGCTGAGATGGTTTGGGCATGTGATGAGGCGAGAGGAAACGAATGCAGTAAGAGTGGTTATGAAGATGGACGTTGAAGGGAAAAGAGGAAGAGGAAGACCAAAAAAGAGATGGTTGGAGACTTTGGAGAATGACATGAGGGCTGTCGGTGTGTGCAGAGGAGATGTGATTGACCGAGTAAAGTGGAGGTGTAGGACAAGGGTGGCCGACCCCAAATAGTTGGGAGGAAGGCGAAGTAGAAGAAGAAGAAGAAGAAGAAGAAGTCTCTGTTATATGAATCAAATTATAAACTTGGAAAGCATTGTCTAAGATTAACCAAAAAAAGATGCATTTTGCATTGAAATCCGGGCCCTACTTATTACTGTAATTATTACCGATGATACCCGATGATCAGAGTCGTTATCGGCCGAACTTTTTGACAACCCGATTGAGCACGATAAAATAAATAAATATCGTTTACAAAGTTTTCAGATATTCACTAGGACTACTATGGAATACTAATAGGTAACTATCATATTTATCTAAAAAGATTTTGCGCTCGATCGATAAGTATCCGCGGAAGTTGAAAATAACTGGGTAGATAAGAAACTTGAATTTTATCTTCAACGATTGCACTAAATTATGATGAACTGTTATTAGATATATCTACGCTGTAAACAAGACGGTTAGTCTGTTCTGTTGTTTCGTGTTCGCGTTCCTTTAAAAATAGTGTATATTTTTTACTTTTTACGATTTTCACGATGGAAAATAATGAAATATAAATTATTTTCTCCGAGATAGGCAAAAAGTTGGTAAATGTTGGAGTTTTCAAACACAGGTTTATTGGGTCAAGAAAAAAAGATGAATTATTACAGTAATAAAAAAATATCAAATAAATAAATGTAAAATAGCAATTTCACACGTATTTTCATGCTCAATCGTGTTGATTTTTGGAATTTTTTGAGTTCCATCGATTGCAATCATGCTCAATCGGGTTCCAACCATTATAATTAATATTATTTTAAATTCAAAAAATCATAACAATATAATAAATTATTATAAAAGAGAAAATTAATAATTATGCTTTTGTTTCTTTGGACAAAGCAGTCCTATATATTAGTATTAGAATTGGATATTTTAGATTTTAAAATATGTTTTCTGAAAATAAAAATATATTTATGTTTTGTTAAGACATCAAAAAACAAAAAAAAAATATGATGGGGAAACGATTATATTGGCGAAGACAAGCATACGGTGGAGATAACGTTATATGTATGATACTTAGTGCCCGACGCAATTATCGCACCTACTATATAAATGGTGTTTTCCATTGATTTCTGGCCAACGACAAAATTCTCGGGCTTGATATCTCTGTATACTATTCCTTTGTCGTGCACGATTTCTATTATACGCAGCTAAAATAATTGATTTTTATGAAAAATAATACGGCCGACGTGCATTTGTAATATTGTAATAGTTATATTAGCAGCGGCATAAAATCGCCTCGCATGGTTATTGCGGTATGGTTTTATACCACATACCGTGTGTATACCGATCATCATAATGGTTTTCAAAGAAAACTTTCGATCACAAATATTGAACAAATCTTCCAATGATGGACCCAGTAGTTCTAGGACCAGAGCGTTATACTTTTTTTCGGCCAATCCGTAATAGAAAACTTTCGGTATTCCGTTCATCGTGTGTAATGCATCTGTACGTAGTAATACACATTACTATATTAATTTGATGTTAAAATGCGTCTGCGGAGTTCATAGCAAGGGCGTAAGTAAAGATTATTTATATGGGGGAGGGAAGGGTGGTTTGATATATTTAGAAAATTACAATTTGTGTTATTACCTATTTATTTACTAGCTGGAATTTTAGAGAGAGGGACTTCCAACACCCCCGCACCCTTATATACTCAAGTAGGCAATTACGATTGTATTAACTATTACCACTAATTACCTATTTTTTCATAATAAACCTACTTTAAAAATTTAATAAAAACTCACAAAAAATATAACTACCTCCTCGATCAATGTATATTTCATAATATTACACAATAAATGTGTATATCTAAAATATGATATTCATAAGTAAAATATTTATTTACTTTTTTTAAATTTTATAATTATTATTCTCCCACAAAAATTCAGACTACACCCTCCTCCTTAACAATGTGGTATGACTATGGCCCTCAATGCAATATTGATCAATATAATATTCTTCCGCAAAAATTATTTACTATATATGATATGATTGCAAAAAACGAAAGCGTTTGTTATTTTATCCACGAATAAGAGTTGTTAAAAAGCCGATCAAGCTGAAAAAATTGTAGAAAACTTTTCTAGCCACTCGGTTTATCAAATAATATATGTTTGTCACGCATAATAATATATGTGTAACGCAATGAAAATAAACTAACACAACTCTCATCCGTTTGTGTGATCTGCATATTATTATACTTACTCGTGGCGCCCATAACTTTATACACTTGGAATTCGATATAAAGCTGTGGCATTTTCGTTTTTACGGGTTCCTGTTGAAGAAAAAATTATTCCGTAATATTATCATGTTTTGCGTTTGAAGAACACGAAATATATCGACATAACACAGAAAATAAAATGCTATTACGCAGAAATGACGATAATATGGAGAAAAATAAGTTAAAATCAATGACGTTCAAAATACTGTTTTAATCGCAACGTCTTGGTTGTTTTTCACGTTTTTCCCATGACGCACCTCTCCGAAGTTGCCTTTACCAATGCGTTTGCCGAGTTTGTAATGCGAACCCACCATAATCGCACTGGAATTCCTGGCAACGGTTCTCTGATGATTTAAACCAGTTGCCGGTGGAACATTTCCGGTTCTCTTGGGTTTGTTCGGTTGCGACATCTATAAAACACGATCGGAATGATCATAATTCTGTATCGTCAAAACTCCTACAGTGAAATTTGTGGCGTATAATTACATCCCGGCACGAATAACGTCCTCAACGTTGCGCCGCTATAAAATATACCTTTTGATTTCGGTCCCGTGCGGTTTTAGACTACTCGATTATGAGTATCGAATTGTGCGGATTAATTGTTGGATATACGTCCTATAATCCTTGTTCAGGTATGAGATTGAATATTATTTTTATTTTTTTTTATATATAAATTAGTGATTTTTAAGCACAAGCGTAAAAAGTGTAGGTATAGCCGTAAACAGGACAAACGAGTTGCTATGGGAAAATGTAAACAAAATCAACTCCGATTGGTTGACGATATCCTTCGATCGTATAAATACACATTACTACTTTATTACTATGTCGCGTATACACTTTTAGATTTTCTCATATCGACCCGATTACGATCCCGATATAATCCTTGAGTATATCGTAAAGACTTGTTTAATGTTAACAGTTGCAAATGTTGTAAAACTTCTGAGACGTTCATCTCTTACGTCGTTTTTCTTTTATATCCATCGTAAACGTTATTCAAGTATGATACCATTGGTAGTGTATAATTTTCCGGATTTCTAACTGTTGAAGTTTTATTCGATGTATATTTTATTTTCGTTGCGATTTTCAGACCGTTTCACAATGAAATTGTACGAAATGTGCATGCATTGTGTTCAATAACGATATCGAAAAAGCAGAACACTCCGGAATCCACAGCTTTTTAAGAGCGTAGACTTCAAGATGATGCCGCACACCAACATCATGTGTTTTATCCGTATTAAAAAACTTATTTTCACATTAGAAATCAGTAGACACATCGCTGTGTATTTATCTTAAATATAAATGTAATAACTGACCTATTATTGAGATTAACATATCGGTTTTTTTACGATATAATAATTAATTACGAAGTGAGTTATGAATAAATAGGTAAATAATAAGTTGAAATGGTAAAATAAAAAAAAAAATAAAATTATAATTTGACTTAAATGCAGCCTATCGGTTATAATTTTTTTCGCACAATTTTTTACACATATTGTTTCTTCTAACTCATTTTGTAAATCATTTAATATTAATATTTTTATGTATAACTCTTATATTTCTTTTAGCTTACATCTAAGTAATTTAATTACTTAAATCTATATTGTACAACCTCTCTCAACATATATACTGTATATTGTTATTTTATGTTTCCACATTAATTATTGCAATTGGGTTCTCCCGGTTAATCAAATAAATAAATAAATAAATTATCGATGAAATTTAAATAAGTAAAACCTATATATTCCAGAAATCCAGAATTCCAGAAATCTTTAATCAAACATTGGTTCTACTGATCGTTGATGTGTGAATTATATTGGTTAGACCTGAGATTTAGCTTTTTATATCCATCGATAGGTGGCAACGGCGTACCGTCCCGCGATGGATAAATCCGCGACCGCCGCCCGACCAAGCAACTTTTATTTAATTTAAAGAAACGAAAATATAATAATGATAAATATGTTAATAATTTTAAATAAAATAATCGCTCTCATCATAATGATATTGATATGGCAATAGAAAATAATAAAGTATGAATATAATGTCAAGACTGATAATAATAATAATAAAGCAAAAGTATTTGTGGAAATAATTTGATTTTGGACACCTGGACATGAAAGGAGTGAAGTTAAAATATACGCGGAGCGTCTATTTAATATCTGCCGTTTGTATAAGAATATTTTTAAAAAATCAATCCGAATATACATATGGAAAAAATGGTGCGCCATTTTAACAAAAAATAAATTGCATTGCTCATGCACGTACCTTCCGAATCAAACATTTGAAATTTATTTGAAATTGTGTACATTGGTATTTCCTTTCATTTCCTGAAAACCCAATTTCAATACGAATTCACAATACATGAATATATTTTAATAATATAATTGTTTAATAATTTCCACAATTTTCAATAATAACCAACAAACCTAAATATAATAAGTATGGACATAACTTTATTGTTTGCAAGATTAATATGAACAGAAGTTGTTCACGATAATACATCATCCTATAGAGATAGTTATTCGTAATTATTATTTATTTAAACTATATTAAATTTTAAGTACGTATAAATAAAATTTCTTATAATATATATATAGGTATTTGTTTTTTTTTGCCTAAGGCAAAACAAAAAATTATTATAGAATTTCGTAGATAAGTTGGCTGTATTTAAATTATAAATTTACCGACATACAATATTTTATTAATTACTCCGACATAGATATCTTAATTATATAGATAAATTTTTAAACAATTAATT
Organism: Sipha maydis; assembly: GCA_034509805.1. Classification (NCBI taxonomy): domain Eukaryota; kingdom Metazoa; phylum Arthropoda; class Insecta; order Hemiptera; family Aphididae; genus Sipha; species Sipha maydis. The sequence continues at coordinate 37,657 of JASXSY010001090.1, forward strand.
TGGTAAGAAATTATATCACATTCTTCGACTATGATACCCTCCTGGTTTCGATACACGAAGTTAATAAGTGTTAATAGGACACGTGAATGATTCATGATAAATATAATAAATCATTACTCGTACATCACGTTATAACTTAATTTCACATCCATTATTTTTCTTATAAAACCCTTAAAATCTTTTTTTTCTTCTTTTTAAAAAAATATAAATGCTAATGTCTCATTTAAAAAAAAAAAAAAAAATTGAGTGACATCAGTGTTCACTCATTAACCATCTAATTTTCGCTTATTAGAGGGTGATTTTTTATTTAAACATATTCATGTGTACTATCCAAATGTTTGACTAATACTTATTGTATTTCATCTTACCATACATTTATACCTTTATTAGAATGGTTGTTTATAATAAGACAGTAAAACAATGAAATTACTTGTAAGAGCTTTTACTCAATTAGTCTACTCTAGTAACAAAATGTTTGAATCTTTAATTAAAACGTGATTCATAAAGATGAATATTTAAGAATGATAAAATACTTACTCTGTCATACTATTCTACGACTTAATGTCTATTTCCATATATCGATACGACTCCGGGCCGACCGGGTTCGAAACGGGCGTTTCTATTTACAAATGTAGGTGGATCTGGGCCGAAACGGATTTTTATTTTGACGATAAATTTATAATTTATAATATGGACCAAATACTATACTGAATAGTCAGTGGCGTACAAATGGGGGTTCGGGATAAATCCCCCTCCAGGGCCAAAAAAAAAATATATACAAAAATGTCTTGAGAATGTCATCATGTGTATATAATTAAGGATTTTGTAAGTTATAATGGAATCACAAAAATATTAATTTTTCGTCCGAGGAGGTAGAGATACAAATAAATGTTTATTAATTACATAAAAACTATTTTTGTGTAGATATTAAATATTGTTTACCATTATTAGTAAATTGTCTCTGTGCTGCGCCCGTGTGTGTGTGTCTAATTTTGTAATGGCGTACCCGCATAGCGCATACGGTTTCATCGAAATATTATTATAATTTATAACTTTATCCCTTATCTTTTGTTTATTAATATATATATTATTTTAATAATATACACGATTGTCCAAATATCCGATGATCAGTGTTGTAATCTAATTGTTCTGTGTACTCGTGACCAGGGCAGTTCAGAAGGGGGGGCATCGGGTAAATTTTTCCCCAGGCCCCATCGTTGGAAAATTTTAAGGGGGCCCCCATAAAATCTGTATAATAATAAAAATGAACTGTCACCGACCAATTATGTTACATTCAATTATGTTATGTAAGTATGTAATGCAGTACATGATTTTAAATGAGCTTGATTGATCAAGATCTGGAAAAATACATTTACAAGAATTTTGTTATTCTCAGTGAGTATTTTGTTTATCATATCTTATTATTATGGTCGAAAGGCCCCAAATTAATTTGCCCCTGGCCCCGAAAAACCTTGGGACGGCCCTGCTCGTGACAGTGTTCAGTGTACACTCGTGACTACTGACTCGTATTTCAAATTACATCAATCAAATATACTATCTGCAATACTGCAATAGTAATCTAAAAGGTTAAGTTAAGTCAATTTTATGATTTAATTTTTTATTGGTGAATGACATGACATAATGTATCCAAGTGAATATACAAATACGTAGGTAAACGTATAAACTGTGTTCTAAATACTAATGCGTAAAACTGTAAGTGTTTCAGTGGTATCTGAGTATTGATCTGGTATGCAAATACTTTTTTTTCTTAATATTTAAATGGTTAATGAGATAAAAGTAAGTTTTATATTTATACCTTATTACTTAGGTACCTAATTATTACAATTATTAATAATTTTTAAATACATATTAGATATATTCTATATTGGTTATATTAATCATAGATTAAATAATACTAGTGTATTTAATCTATGTATTAATATAAAATTGACGTGTTCAAAATAAAATATTTGTAATTCGATGAAATGTTTATTAAATACTAAAGTTAAATTTATAATAATTTTGTTTTTATGATTTTATGAATTATTAAAATACATTTAGAACGGACTGGTAATATTTATATTAGCACTTTCAGTCTCAACATAATATTATGTTTGCTTTCTAATTTAAAATACCCATATATGATAATAGATTCAAATTATTATTGACGAGTGTCGATTTTATATTTTTATTCAAAATAAATCCATTTGAATTCCAAAATGTAATATTTTTCTGTATTAAATATTAAAAAGATAACTTTTAATTAAGAACAATAACAACTAATAAAAATAACTATTTTATATTTTTAAAAAACGTATTATATTTTATTCTTGTAGAAATTATCGTTTTTTTAAATCCTGACAGAATGATTTATTTATTTTTTTTAAAACTTTCAGTAAATATATAGTGGTTATGGACGTTTAGAATTTTTGTTGTAGTATTATATTCAATATGTCTATTTTTTAAGTTGTTTTACATTTTTAATAAAAGTATTATTACAAAAATGAGTGTGAACTCTTTTTAACAACAATGGTCTTTCGTCTTTGATAAAATATATTACATTGGGTGAGCACTCTGATAAACATAAATAAATAATATTATATAGTCCCCCCCCATAAGACAATTTAATGTACGCCACTGTGAATAGTTATAGTTCAATCAGTCGCTAAATAATTTAACATAGGTACCTAGACTGTCTTAAGAGTTAAATAGTTTTACTTAAGAATTAAAATATAATAACACATTAATTATTTATAAACGATTATTATTGAAGTGAATTCGTTAATATTTGATACATTTTTCCACTTATCATAAACAGTTGTGATATAATATGATAAGTGGCAAAATGTAGCAAACGAATAGTTAATCAATTAATCAATGAATAATAGTCATTCAACTTTCATTGATTAATTCGAAAATTTTCAAATAATTATTGTTAGTGCAAATAAAAATTTGAAACGTAAACACCTTCCTTAGAAACTTTCCTCGGACGTTTATTTAAGAATATCCAATTCAATACTCGAGCCCGGCGAAGAAATACCACCGCAGAACAAATTATTTTCCCCGGTCACTAACTGGTCAACTCGTTCCGGACGTCATCGCAAGTGTTGAAATAATGACGTTCAAATGTGCATACACGATATTTTTTGTTTTTTACCGGCCTGGAACCTTGATATATTGAAATAAACCTTAATCCTTTTTAAAGACAATTATCGTTCTGGACTTTCAGTAAATACTGGCAATTGCAAACTATTTTTAGAAGCATATGAATATAGGGATAAGAGTCTTTATCACAAGTATCTAAAAGCCTCTAATTCTGAGAGGAGAGTTATGTTGTCCGTAATAATTAACAAAATATTGAGCATGATGATTAATTATTTGTGAATAATTCGCAATTAGAATTTTAAACTCTTCTTTTTCTTGATTTTTTGACAGTATTAGTTCTTGTTTGAAGATACAATTAAATCCCATATAATTAAAAGTGAAGCACGCAATTTTATTTTCATTCTCAAACAGTTGCATCATTTATTACCTTGAAATATTATTTTATGGTTGATAAATCATTTAGTCAGTTATGTTACATAAAAATCAATGATACAGTAATGATTATAGTACATGTAATAAATATAAAAAAATAAGTTCAAGTGAGGACCAATCTCTCATAATCCCCTCCGTAAATACGCCGCTGTTATACATACATACACGCTGTCATAGTTATTTCTTAATTTCCATACTTGCTAAAAATTAGGAAAACTCACATATCTATACAACAAGTAGCATTGCAAATTTAGATTTTCTTTGTATGTATAGTTATTATTTTTTTAAGATTAAAAAACATAATACAATTTTATAATTATATAAAAACGTGTTTTTTTTATATAACTGTAGTAGTGATAATAAAATTAATTTCTCAGCCCTTTAATTAGATAATTTTTATCAATTAATATACGAATATTTGATAATATTATAATCTTATTGATTGCAATACAATTTATCCAAAATCTGAAATAATTTATCAGTGCACATTTATTACACGCGTATTCGTGTGTCGGCATTGCTATTTAGTTTTATCTGCACGTCTGATTATGCACGTATTCACTGGTTATTTATTAATGAATGCAATTAATGTTCATTGCAAATCAAGGCTGAAACTAGGTTATTTTTCGGGGACGGTCTAAGATGTTAAATAAATTTAAAAATATAATAAAAGCAAGATTTATTAATTTCTTTGTAAATATAATAACCAATTGATATCGATCGGGACTGTATAATTCGGTAACCAACAAAACGCATAATTTGTAAAACATTGCAGAACTTTGGAGGGATCCGGACCCCTTGGTCTCCTTGACAGTTACGGTATTGTACCCTATTATAGATAAAACAAAAAATTGTCTTTTGTTATTTGTATTAAGAAAAAAATCATCTATAAAGCTTATTATTATCATATTGTTCGGATATAGATTTAAAATAAACATTTTTTCTTCGATAAGTGAATGTTTTTCCTTTAGTACAGGAAAATAAAACACTAGAACAAGATTATAGTGATTGAAGTTCTTTTTTGACAATTGAATACACATGTTAATTTTACTAAATTACAAATATTAAAATAATTAATTATAATCTAACTTTGAAACGTCATACATTTTGTCTCCATGTATTTAGTTATTAACTATTTATTTAAAAATCATTTTAATAATCGAATATTTTGTACACATTGAATTGCTACTAGGGGTCAATTGTGATTTTTCCACATATAGATATCTATACATTTAAGACATGAAACACTTTTTTAAAGTATTTTTACAATACCATGAAGACGTTAAAGAGAGGTAATGTTTTTATCATTAACAGTCGTAGTTCAAAACTGATCTTCTCTTTCATTGACTAGTATATTTTATTTCAATACCTTTATCAGAATTTTTCGATAATTATACTGTCAAGAATGAAGTTATTCAATTTTTTATTCCCGTCCGTTGGGTATAATGAATTTGAATAAAACTACAGCGACCAATCAATGTTCCAAAATAATGGTATGTATATCAATACGTTTTTTTTATCTTTTTACTAAAGTCCAAAAAACATATAACAATATCGCACGTGCATAGTGTTCTGTATTTTGTCGGGTCTGAAATGCGTATCAACATAGTTAGTGGCAGTCATATTCAATGGTTAGGGCAAATAGAGGGGAGGGAAAAGTGCAAGAATATGTGTGTGTGTGTGTGTGTGTGTGTGTGTGTGTATTTACAACATAGTGTTTTATCGACGTCGTTTTACGGAAGACAAAATGCGAATTTCCTTTATAGGCGAGTTTATTCACATCATTTTTCACTTTTCTATGTCCACTGCTGCGAGTTATCGCGCTTTTATATGTTTAATAAAAGCGAGTGTATGGTATTAATCAAAGGCTGGACATAAAATAATTTTTCGATTTGAATAAGAGACCAAGAAAGAAACGGCATAATATTTTTATATAAAATATTTTAATAAAAATTAATGAAAACCTGATTGATTTTAAATTCTCGTGTCATATACTAATAAAATTATTTTACAGCCAACAGGTTTCTTTGCTTGGCGGTAATAATTGCACCAAACGAATAAAACGAATATATTAAATCTTCGCTAAAAGTTACCATATGAACTTTTGAATAGCCATTACATTTTTTTCCATGTCAGGATATATTTTTGATAGAATACATTGTACTTGGATCGTAGTTATATAGTTAAGAGTAAATTAAATTATTTGCTCTACGTAAACCTTTAATAAACAGGATTTATAATACCTATTTATATTTTTACATCACGAACGTATAAAATCACTTAGATCCAGAATATTTTTCTTATCCCAACGATTTATACACTTTTGGTAATTTTCTTACACAGTGCTGTTGGTGAAGTGTGGAATTATACGAATATAATGTACATGTTCATCACTATACAATGATAATGTCGCACTCGAACGTTGACGTTCAAACATAACACATTTCGTCTGTGAAAAGCCGATTTTGTGTTCGATTTTAATAATATCTTGCGGATATTTTTTTCCAGCAGTTTCACACATCGTTTGTATTATATTACGAGTATAATAACCAGGGCTTCAAAATGTTTTTATAGCATTATCATAATAACGTTTAATTTTCTAAAAAAACGATTAAAATAGATAATTAATAACGTTTTGCAATCAATAACCGATTGGGAATTGTATTCAATAACTTTTCGCAAACCATAATGATTTAAATTTATAATGAATAATGTATCAAAAACCATATTCGATATTCGAAATTTATAACGAATAACATATCGAAAACGATGGTCGAATATTGTAATGAATAACAAAACAGAAAACAATTTATCGAAAAATGTTGAAAGAAAATATAATTAGGTATACATTATTATTAAACGTTCGTTTATTTTTCTATATTTAGTTTGTAATAATCAAACTTTACCATATAATATATCATAGATTTAAATAACGAGAAAAAAAGATTAGATTCATGAAAATTATTGCTATTATTATTAACGCTGTACAAAAAAATGTTATTGTTTCTTATATACATGATTATAAATTTCGGTTAGGTTTATAATACTTTAAAGTCTAAAGCTAATCCATTCAAGCTGAAGTGTAGAATAAAAGAATTGTGAAGCTTGTTTTTAATTTTAATTTTTACTTTAGTTATATTAAATTAAATCTTGGAGGATCTTGGAGGATTGATCCTCTAGTGTGCACTGTTAATATTACAATATAAAATTCTATAATTTTTTAAAACACTTATTTTTTTGTTTTTTTTTTTTTTCGATTTAAGCCCTGATAATAATATAATATTATGCATTTGTTTGGAACATGGACCACTTCATTCATTAACACATTCAACGATTAGTTGTGTAGGCATCACAACGAATTTCTATTCTTATTATTATATTATATTAAATAGGTTTATTCGTCAATAAAGAGAAGACAAAATATATGGTTGTAAGGAGGCAGAACAACGTAAGATCAAGCCACTTCTTAAATATAGATCAATATAATTTTGGTAGAATGAGGCAGTTCAAGTACCTGGGAACGATTCTAACAGAAAATAATGAAATAACAAAGGAAATAGAAGCGAGAATCCAGGTTGGAAATTAATGATTTGTTGGACTAGCGAAACTGTTAGGTTAGATTTCTGTCAAGAGACTTAAAGAAACAACCATACACTACCTTGATAAGATAAATTGTTTATTTAATTCGGAAAACCGTCGAAAACAGACTCCTCGTTTTTGAAAGGAAAATTCTAAAAATAATTTTCGGAACGGTGAAGGACTATGTAACTAATAATTGTTATTATTATGATTAATTTTTTTTTTTTTTTTTGTTTGACACAATAGCCCCTACTGGCCAAACTGTAATACGCATATTTTGTTCGATTGGCCATTAGGTGTGCACGCACCATATGAGCGCGCACACCCGAGACACGGTACAGTGTGGATCCTATTCAATGCCATTAGTTATGGATTTATAGTTGACGGAAGGGGGAAATGACGGTGATGGTTTCGGATTTATGGAAGGCTGCGGTGCGCGTGGTACAAAACAGTTCGAAATGTAAAATCGCTAATTAATTTGGACACAATGCGGGGTTAATAATATTAGGATTAACGCATTACACTGGCTTATTCGTATAGGTATTGTCCATAGCTCTGATGTATATACGTTCGGAGCATTACATAAGTTCGAAAAAATTCATCGAACACCGATTTTCTGAACGATTGCGTTCTATTATTTTTTAAATAGGATTTCGCATCGCGATAATACGATTAAAACGTACGTTTTTTGGTTTTTAATATTAGCTTTTCACCGATTTCGATGTAATATCTTTTAAATTGAAATCGCACGTAGCTGAACGTACGACAAAATATTATTTTCCGCTCCCTGGTTATCCGTATATTATTACAAGGCATATGTGAGTATTTGCGGGCTGCAGTTAATATCAGTAAATATTAGTCTGGCAACTCGTATACGAATAAAAGACAACTTAAATGTTTATTTCATTAGCCCCCAAAACAATGTAAGTAATTTCACGGAGAATATTATTTGCTTAAAGTGATGGGACACACACACACACACACACACACACACACACACACACATACACATATATATATATATATATATACACACATTATATCTGAATTTTCATTAGTTTTACGAGTCGAAGATGTAACGACGCCGTGGATCATTGCTGATGGTGTAATCAGTAATAAATATCATCTTAAGCTTTCTCGATTGATTATATTGATTATAGTTTATTGTTAAATGTATTCTCCAAAAACTCTATTCTCCCATAAACTTTACAATTGTCTTAGAATATTTATAAATTATGAATATTTGACTTTATCGTCATAGATCGAATTATAGTATCCTATAACGTCTCCAGGTTCCTGGCTCTGCGTTATTGTTAGTTATACGATTAACTATCGTCGTAGTTTATGCCGTAAAATTTGACTCTTATCAAATTTGATAACATTAATTTCTTTTTTTTTAGAATCTTCGAATTGTTCCAATGATTTTGATGGAATTCCACTGGTCTCCGCTATTCACCACCGATACTTTTAATTCTTTGTTATTAGTTATTCCTATATCTTTAATGATTTGTTTCATAAATAGTGTTTTTGGTCTATATCTTGCGGCTTTACCGTCTATCTTTCTTTTTATTTTTGTTGTTATCTATTAATTGTTTCAGTTGATTGTTTTAATTGATACGTCCAGTTTATTAATTTTTCATTTCTCTGATAGTTTTCGGTATTACTTTTTATTCGTTTATTCTTTGGAATAGTTCTACATTTTAAACTCTATCTGTCCAGTAAATTTTCAGTGTTCTTCTCAAGTACCATTTTTCAAAGTTTCGATTCTTTTTTTTCTGATTTGGGTACCATCTATGTTTCTGCTCTGTTTAGTGCTATTCTCCATATAAAACATATTATCAAAGTTTTTCTAGTCTTTAGACTGACAGTGTTTGCCGAGGAAAGGTGCTTATTTTTGTAGAACGCCAATTTGTTCGCCAATGTTCGGTCATAGTAATTACTACTCATCGTTGACTTTTTTTATATTGTTACGTATCAATGCATAATTGAATTTCTTAATCTTACATTTATTGTAACTTTTATAATTAAAGAATATAGAGCTTTAGAAAAACTACATTTAATGAAAATTAATTTTAAGGTTGCTCAAAATTCATAAGAAAACACATCTAAAACAGTATTTTTTACCGTGGCATTTATATTTAAGTCACGGTATCTTGAAACAGTAGCAAAGTCAAGTACGATTATGGCTATGACAAACAAACAATACATAATATTGTAGTAGATTGCCTGAAAAGGATGTTAAATCGGGATATTGAGGGAATTCATGCGGAAAATAATGGAACATTAGAACTGATTCGAGTACTAGACATGCCTTATGACAATAGATTTATTTGTAAATTATAATCATGTATTTCTATATTTATATTTTATTTTTATTTTAAATTTGTATTATATTTTTGTGTTATATTTGCTTTATATTATGACCTTAATTATGTTGATTTGTATACCAGCTATACAAAATAATAATGTGAAGTCATTAAATAAAATAACAACATTCGTTATGTTATCATCAATTAATTATAATATTGTTGTACGGACCAATAAACTTATACTTAATCTTTTATAAATAGACTTTAATTAATCCAAAAGTTTTAGACTAAATTTGGATTTGGTTTCATAAAAAAATTCAAACATTTTAAGGAAATTTGATTTATGCGTGAAAAAACCGTTTACCAATTTGAAAAACCAAAGTTGATACTGCCATAGGATACTTATTAAGAGGTAGAGATAATTTAATCTGTAGAAAAATATTTTAATTTTTAACAAACATTGTCCAGACATAATAATTTAAAAAAATTAGTGAGCTTGTTTTAAAAGTCACTCTGTATATTAAATAAACACAAACCTATAATGTATGATGAATACCGTTCGTGTATTATTACAATAATAATTATAATAATAACCATCATTTTAGGGTACTAGAGCTGGCGTATTATTCACTATCATAATGCCGAGTAAATTATGCACCTACGGTTTTATCAGACCAAAATCACCGCAGCGGCAGTCAACAACCCTTCAAATTGGCATTTAAATTATATCAACCCATCCTTGCATTCTATTTAACGTCATTTACTTCCATCACAATTCGATTTGGAGTTTAATGTGAAATTTTAATCATATTTCATTCTGTATCTCGGCAAATGCTACGTCAACGAGGTCCTTTGAGTGTCTTTGTTGACTATCGAGCATTCGTGAAAAATAAAAGCGTTAGAAACAAAAAAAAAAAAAATACCTAATGACCCTTCAGAGTGTTTGACGAGAATAAAAAATAACCATTGTGATCATAAATTCGGATTGACTATCAAAAATATCAGCGGGCCGTCCCTAAAAAGAGTTGGGAAAGACAGGATAAATAAATAAATAAGTCCTACTGTGTTCCTTGCATTCTATAATGTCGACTGACAAAACAATTCATTGAATGCAAATTATTACATGTTCCAGTATCAGTATCAGTCCATACCTATGGAATTGACAGACAAAAACGCGTAGGAGGTATATATGAGTCCATGAATTCAAGTAATAATTTTTAAAGGATTAATTGGTACTACCTATTCATTAATTTATACGCATGTATTTGTTTCAGTCTTTGATGATAAAATATTTGATAAATTGCTTGAAAGTGATTTGTAATTTATAGAGCCGTGTTAAGGGCGTTGCTCTCAGGCTCCGTAGCTCTGTAAAATTATAGCGGCGCCTTTATTAGAACTTAATTTGCTACCTTTGGCCTCGAAAACCAAAAATTTTATAGTTTTATAAATAATGAAAAAAGGACACCGTGATGAACGATGACAAAATGAATCTATTAAGTAAAGAACAATGATTGGATTACTTTAGTCCAGAGATTTTCCAAAGATAAAGCATGAAAAAAATTATAAAATACTGTTTGGTTGTTTTATATATAAATTATGATTAATTTTTTTATCGATATTTTTAATTAAAATGAATTAAAAATTATATATAATAAATATTGCGTATTATAATTTAGTTAGTTTTCATAGTGTGTGGTATTATGCCAACCAACGGATATTTATAAAATGAAAAAACATTAAGTAAAAAAATCTTAAAGGGGTGCGAAACAATTTTGCCCCGGGTCGCTGAAGTGCTTGACAGGGCTCTTGTAATTTATTTGCATTTAAATACAAAAGAAAATTCAACCAAGAAAAATACACTTACACAAGCATAATACGTATGAACCTTAGAGTTAAATTAGATTTATTACACATAGCAATACTAGAAATAGCTTCCAGATTACAATACTAATAAGAATATCCGATAGAGATTGCCTAAAGATTGCTTTAATACTGCTAAATATTTGAAGTTCTGTGTGAAATAATGTAGTGGTTCTACCATAAATATGATAAAAACACATTTTCTTTCTCACTTTTACAGAATTAGGAATCTCCGTGTTAACAGGCGTGTTTAAAAATGTTCTTTTTTGCTTTTAATGATTTTTTTAATTAATATTTTTATTCATGTTATTATTATTATTTTTATTGTGTACAGGATAAAAATGTCTATATAATTTTAATACATTTAAGCTGTAAAATATTTTTATTATAAATATATTTAACCATTTCTCGTCTCAAATATAATTATTTTTCTATTGTTATTTTTTTCATTATTATTACCTCTTTGTAACCTATTTTTATGTAGTATCAAGATCAATATATGTTTTAAACATGTAATCCACAAATGTCTGTACATTATCTCATGCTGGTTGAATTTCCATGATAACTTTAAAAAAAAAAGATCTATTTAATTTTAGTTTAGAAAAGGTAAACAAAAAACATATTCTTAGGAATTTACTCTCTTCTGATTTCTAACCTTTATACACGATGGTTCATTTAAACCAAATATTTTATTTAATAAAACCCTATTTCTATAACAAGTGGTTGAATAGAACAAATATAAATTTAAATTTTAGGTATATGAATTTATGTCATCATAGAAATAATAATTATATTTATTGAAAAAAAAAAAAAATAGAAATAAATATTCTCTTTCTCTACATACTTTTGAATCTATAGAATTCTCCGAGTAATATATTTTAATCAAATAAATTACATATGCTCTTTTATTTCACGTATAATAGGTTTATATATTTTTTTAAGGATGGTTAAATATTATTTGGGCAATGAGGCTTTTGCCGAAATGAAAACTGGAGCAATGATTATACGAGTAGTATAATATAGTAATTATACTATTATATTCTGAAAACTTATTTTATAACAGCTCTAATAATTATTGTTTAGTATATACTATGTTTATAAATATATAGCAAAAGCTATTAATACTTATTATTACGGTTGGTGTTAATGCTATAAATACTTGTCAATGTTAATTGGCGATCGGAGGATCTTCCCGGTATAACACGTACATCATATAAATAATACTAACTTGGATAAATAATAACATACGTGATGCGTAAGAGCTCAAAGGTACAGAACACGCAACGTGCATAAGTGAAATTAGAGGAAAGAGGCTGAGTTTGTTTAACATTAACGGTATATAGCCTCCCCCCCGCTCTTTAGGATAATTTGTTTAAAATGTCGATGTTTTCTTATACTTAATCCCTAATTTAATATAATCATGTCAACGTTATACATTTTTTTATAAATATTTGATCGATATTTTTTTTTCATTTTTTATTATATACATTAAAAACAAAATAATATTATACCCTAATTTATTGCAATTTTACATTTTTTTTTTACGATTTAATAAAAAACAGAATTTGTGATAAGTGAATTGTTTTTTCGCCCCCCCCCTCCTCCCGAGAAAAATTTTTGCGGGCGGCCTTGGTTGGAGCACAACTCCTCCTCTCTCCTCCCCCGAATTTATTACCAAATATATATTTATATGGCGTATCTACCCGTGTTATAATATATGAAGATATCGAGTTGTTCCGCGACGTCCGGTAAATATGACATATAGTATATTATGTTCATGCAATATGAATTCGCTGGTCCTCGACGATAAGTGGTCTTACGTACGAACGAAATATCCAGAAAATCCTCCGCAAGGTAAAGGTGGACGGGGATTAAAAGGATCAATGTGTATACGTATGCATTTGCATACGTATAAATTATGTGTTACATTTTTATACATTACATAAATTCATCTTTCTCTGGCGTGGAGGGGACAGAACCACGTTGGTGGAAAAAGCTTTGCCGGAAGCCGTGGAAAAGGGCGACGGCGAGTAGTCCAATTCGTCCCCTCGTACTGTTCGGACGCGATATGCATTTTAATCGTCGTCATCAATCTCACGCGCGGAAGCTTATCATAATATTATAACGCGACGGCCGACGTGTTGGGGGGCGAACGACACGCGGCTCCGCCGGACTCTCCTCCCTCCTACAGCCATCCGAACCAGCGCGGGACCCAGGTGGGATGATCGGCGTGCATTTATTTGCGCGCGTCACATCATATAACGTAACATTAATATATCGTGCACACGTCTGTACGGGATGCTGATAAAAATTATCGCGAAACGGAGGTTCGCCCCGAAACGCAGTCGAGAGTTACACGTTTTCGGGGCCGTTCGAAATCACCTCGTTGCCTCCGAAGTGTGAACCATACAATAGAATAATAATATTTTCAGTTTCCTTGCGTGTGTCGCAAAAACGCATTGTTTTTTTTAGCGTAAGACGCCGTCCACCACGACGATGAAAAGATAATACAAAAGTAAAAACGTTCTTAGTGTCACGGGCTGTGCTCTGAGTACCAATGCCATGTACAACATTTCGTGGTTGTTGTTCGCCCTGTAATTTCAATATCGATTTGAATATCGAAACAGGAAAAATAAATAAAAGATATTTTTTCTCGACCAGCACTCACTGATAATAATTTAACGGTCCGATCCTCGTCAGCCACCGGAGAGGACTGAAAGTGATCGGAAATGTGTAAAATTCGATGCTATTAGTTCGTAATGCCATTGCGGCTGCTCGTGCTGTCGCTGCCGGTAAATATCGATAACAACACGTGTTTTACAAAACAGTTATGTTGAATGACGTTTTCCGGATGATCTTCCCGAAACATACAACATCGTCATAACCTACCACGCACATAGTCGATCGAGCGATATTATAATAACGAGTTTTCAACGAGCCCGTGTCAATTAGAAACTATAATGAATGGACTCGATTGATGGTACGTGGACAAATGGTAAGTGCAGAGGTTCAGATAAGAACAAAGAACAAAAAAATATCTACGACTTTCGAAGAGGAGAGGGAAATAAGAAGCAAAAATATATCTTATTATTATATATCTTGTTATTATAATAACAATACATTTATACATTATTATGTATGGGAAAAAACCACCAAAAGTTTATTTGTGTATTTAAGTGTACAGATGTTGCAGTAATCATCGTTGAATACTATACGAAAGCTTGCACTCGCGTATCCTCATGTATATTATAGTATCAAATGTGAATGCGGACGTGTTAAAATCCCTTCTTGTAACGATCCCTCGACCACTCTTACTTTTCCGTCGTTCCACGATTTTTCTTGGGAAACGATGAGTTGAAGAATGGCCAGAATGAATTTTCTCAAAGATTTTCGCAAAACACGACGATGACGTTATGTTTTTCCTAGAATTTCATAATTTGCGAGTAAACTGTTTGCGAATTATGACCAAAAAACAGGAAGGTGGCCAACTTCACGTAGCCGTTCCAAGTTGCCTAGGACTTTAAAATTCATACCAAATGATGTATCTTTATTTATGAGAATTCGTGAGTCCATTTTCAAAATTTGCGAGCTCATCCCTTACCTGTAAATCTCATTTTTCTATATGAAGTTAGCCTTCTCTAGACATCATTGAATTGTAATATTCTTTTGCCCGTTTGCGAAGTATTGTACGTATAAGTACGCACGTAGTCTCTCCAAATCGCACTAGAATATCAAAAGTACTGTGTTTACTTTAAACGCATAATGTAATACAACTAACATTTTACAATGTAATAACATTGTAAAATGTTAAGGACGAACCAAATGCCACAGAACATATATCATGTGATAAATACGATAAAAAATAAGATACTCTTGTACATAATATTCATTGTAAAATTTTGGTTATATTACATTTAATGGGATTTGCAGGTAAGGGGCGAACTCGCGAATTCTGGCAAATAAAGACGCATCATTTGATATGAATTTTGAAATCCTAGGATAACTTGGAGAGTTGTTTGGAGAGTTTGTTTAATGTGAGTGTATATTAACGGGTCAATAATAGTTATTTCTGATAACGTTGACGGATTTACGGGATGTGTATTTTTACAATCGGTCTTTGGACCGTTTTCTTCATTGTGACTAGTGAAGTAAAGGGCCAGACATTGCTAGGGATGATATAGTAGATATACGAATAGTATTAGCAACTAAAATGAGGAGTTGAAGTTACTTGACTGGATATTGTCTCTTTCAAATTTTTTATAATAGTTTTAGTACTAATTTCTGTTATGTTGGGAGTGTGGTTGTGAGTGTTTTTGTACAGGACAACTTTAATATTTACTGTATGTGACCGTTCACGACACTCGTACATATTATATTTGATGCATTTCCAGTATGTTTTTTTCATTTTTCGTATAGTCCTTTTCAAAAATATATTCCGCATATACGAGTAAATTTTTTCCTTTGGTACTTTTTACGTAAGTCATTTTAAAATAGTGAAAAAAAAAAAAAAAATGGGTTAACTGAAAAAATCTTATGTAAGTGTTACGAATGTTCAGGCTAATAACGAAAATATAACGACGTTACAGTTATCGAGAAACTGTTTCAATTTGCTAGTCTTACTAATGCAAACCAGATTCGTTTTAGGATAACGTATATCTTTAAAGGTAATTTATATTTGTTAAAACCTATAAGAATAAATATATATCTACGTTACTTTGTCCGTACATAAACAGGATGCAATTATAAGCTACATAAACATGTTATATAGCGTGGAATTAAAATAAATTGTTTTATATTATCGTTATTTGTTATATTTTATATCCTTATTTTGACAGGGAAATGTCAAATGGGGAAAATCGCTAGACGGGGAAATGTATTATAGGGATCTGTCCATGACTATGCGTTGAGTGTAAAGACACTGATTATTCTCAATTTATCTGATAAAAAAGTATAACTTAAGATTTTTTTACACTTAATGTATAGAAACACATGACTAATATACGTTTTTATTTATATCTCAATTTCATAGAATATGTGACTCGTGGCGTTTCTATAATCATCGATTCAAGTATTAACTTATTCCCGTAATTCGGATTCCCAGAAACTTATGTTTCTCTAGTATATATAATAAATATCTACTATATATAATAAAATATAAAATAAAATAAAATATAATAAATCTTTCTAAAAACAATATTAAAGAAAATTAAAATTATGATTTTAAATATCCTGAAAGGTGGTAATTAAATGAGATAAAAATACCTAATGGCTTTTTTTTCTTTTTATATGGCCAATTAAATATATTAAATATAACTACGAATATAAGTAATAGGATATTTTGCGTATAAATGAAAAACTAACAAATGCATTAAAACGTATAAGATTTGTTATCTTTATTTATAGATAATATAATTAATTGAATATTTGAAAGAATCCAAACATTTATGTGATATAAATATATACACGCACTAATAACATATTTTTGAAAAAAAGCATTGTTTTTTGATTGATAAAAAGGTCATATATTGTTTTTAATTAATCTCTTGGTAATTATTACTGCACTTTTAACTTTCTTGTTATCTCAGTTTTATTCATAGCGAGAATTGCTTTTAAATTATAAATAGATATTAAGAACTCATTATCATTCTTCGTGAACATGGTGTACGACGGTTGAATTATTGTTCAGTGGAATATTTTTTATCGCAAATAATCTGTTGTTGGTAAATTCGTAAAAATTATAAGATCGTCTCTTTGCGCGGAATATTTGTCGAATAGAATACATATAAATTAATTACATAGGTATGTATAAATATTTTATTATTCCACATTACCCAAATGTTTGAATTTGTGCTACGTTGTCGTCACAATGAAAACGCGAATAACCCAAACGATAAACTATATTCACGTCATAAACTATGTTCACGTCAAATAGTTTCATCTCATTTCTGGTAAAAATATTTTATAGATACTTGTATAAAGTATGCGTGTGAGCGCGCGCGCTCGAATATTGTACAGCTCACGTTTTTTAAAGTTTTCTATCCAAAACGTAAGACTTATATACGGGTGAGATACTTCAAGATATCCATAGGTTTTCGTCCTTAAATGTGATGGGTTTCAACAACTATTTGTTTTGAAGTCAATAATGTTCAGAAAACGTGAGCCAGGAAACAATACGATCACGTATCCCTTTTTTTTTCTCCTACCCGTCGTTGTCAACGAATGACTAAGGTGCGTGTACGCGACAGGATATATGGGTTTTCTCTGTCAACCTTGCTATAGCGTGTTGAAACGAGTCCAACGCACTTTATACCACCAGCAAAGCAATTTTTTTTTTTTTTGTCAATAGGTCTGCGAGCTTAGTTTTTTTATAGCGATCGATTTATTTCGATTTTTTTTTTTTTTTTATATTACAATTTTTTGTCACTTAGCCGACCTCAAATATTTCGGAGAAAGGCAAAGGAGAAGAATAAGACACATTTTTGTTACTTGTAATTTCGTGACAGTTGAAATATAATGAAATTATATTCGGATGGTATTTCGACACTTTACCATTCATGTGTTTTCCCGTGATCCCTTATGTTTGTACGCCACTCGTCGTCGTTGCAGCACACACGAAGGCGATCGTTTTCATCGACTTGACACTCAATAATCGGACATATTTAGTTGTAATTATGAATAGTATTTAATTTAAAATTCATATATACTTCCTGAGTATAATATTAGATCTGTCCACAGTATTTTATACATAGAAAATTCTAATTATTTCCTTGGAAAATTAAATTTTAAGCAAATAATTAATAATACTACTAAATAAATATTAAGAATTCATTAAAATGTAATAACAAAACGTATAAGTACATGAGTTATATATCAGTGCCACCGTGTTACATGTAACGACGGTTATTCAACCCACCCGTGCCGTTGTGTATAAAACCATTTCAAAAATGATTTGAAACCCAATCACCTAAGAACTCTTGTCGCGATACCGCTTTGTAGAGCTTTTAATGACTCACAATTATGACTACGTGGTTCAAAGTGATAATCAGTATATATTTTAAAATTTAATTTATGCACAAACAATTAATCTAAGTAATCAATATTATATACAATAAAACCTCTCTGTAACGGAATTCCTTGGGAACAACAATTTTTCCGTTATAAAAACGTTTCCGTCATAGAGAGGTAGAAAAAAAAATCAAGTTTCAGGACGGTATGTATAATGTATATGTTAAATATTTATATTTTAGGTAAATACTTCGTACAATGTAAATTTTAATGTATTATTTAATATTTAAATATGTTTGTGTTTTATACTAAAAAACTTAATCTAAGAACTAAAAATATATAATTTTAAATTTAAATAAAATCATACAAATTAATATAAATATATACTTTAATAATACATAATATTCGTTTTCAACCGGGTTCTGTATTGATATCATAAACGAATCATTATTATCAAGTTAAGCATTCCACAAACTTAATTTGTATGCTTTCAGAAAATGTTTGTGTACATTTATAATCGTAAGGGTAAATTGCGCATCATGAAACAGTCATGTTTCTGCTGGCCTCACAAATCTTGTGTTCGTCCCTATAATACTGTTTCGTCGCCTATGTTACCTCAACTCACAAAAATCTTCCCCTCTTCATGAAGACTATACGTAGAAGACGCGTACACTAAAGCATAATAATAAATGTATAAATCCCTTGAAAAGTATTTAATTTCATAAGCATGGAGAATGGAGTACTGTTTCATTTCGTTTGGAAATAAAAAAAAAAAACTGAAAAAATATAACAACGTTTTTTCAGTCGAATTGTTTTTCATTTCACGTGCGTCTGTATATATATATATTTAGATAGATAAACAACAAACAACAGCGTGTGTCTCGGATAATTCCCCTTTGAGCATCGCATTGCTTCCACTGGAAACGATGCGTAAAAAAAAAAAAGATAGTATCGTATCTTCTCGTCGCTTTTTTTATTTTTATTTTTACGAAATGGGATTCTCCGGTGTTATTTCCTGTTCGTTTATTTTTCGACGTTAGGAACTCCTCCTCTCCTAGTGCACCCCATCGTTCAGTTAATTGTGACCATGATTATTTTTAATTGTTAACGAAAAAAACCAAGTGTAGTGCTCAAAAATGATAACGCTATTTTTTAATTAAATAAGCACCATTCGCGTAGTATTTTATTAAAAAGTTTGCTGAACTTAATGTCGCAATAAAATAAATAACACAATATCGAAACTGACGTTTATTTAATATCGTATAACGCAGTGTGAAATATTTTAATATACACGCCCACGCATTGTTTGTATGTATTTTTCTCATTTAGTCACCTATTAATTCATGTTTTATATCGTATGACAACCACAAGCGAGTGCTATAGTCGTGCAAGCGAAAGAATCAAAGGTTAAAAATATTTTATCATAACTATTATTTTTGCATGACAAATAACATCAATGATATGGGTTTTTAATTTAAAATTTTACCGTTGCTTAAATTTTAAAAAGTTACAAAATAAATTGAATAAATATTTTTTCTCTTTATAATTAAATAAGATGGCAATCAATAATATATTTATGCGAGATAAAAATAATCGTTAAGAAACTAAGTAAGAATTCAAATATTTTTAAGATTTCATAATTATTCCATGAATTTCCATAATTTTGGACTAGATTTTTTTTAAAGTGATCCCTAGAATCCTGAACGGAAAACCTAAATCGGACATCAATATTTATATTTTGAAGTTTGTGGATTCAATAAAGTTCTACTACATTATGTAAAATGAAGCAAATTTGTACAAAGATATCAATAAATGTGTTTGTACTATGAAAATAATTCATCGTATTCGAATATGTAAATAACAGATATTACACAACAAATTCCTCGCTATAATACGTCATGTCAGGCATAAAGAAAAGGATTGAAACTCAGTTATAAAACTATAATACTACGCACGTAGCCATGCAGGAATCAGTGTTAAAAAAATTATGGAAATCCAGTCCAATCCTCAATAATTAGTATATAGTTATTATAATAATAATAATATATGTTACTTATGTTATTTTTACATCGACTTACGTTTGTGGTCGCTAATTTTACGCATACACTTTGATTTAATATTTGTTGTCTTATATTACGTTGTACGTACACGAACAACTACGAGCAAAATATTTTAATCGGTGATGACGACAATTTGATCATATCATATTTAGCCATGAGGCCGTGCGATCATATTCGGTTTCGGGACTGGTGCATTTTAAAACCTCATCACCGGTTTTTGTACAGGAATCAGTGCTCGGAAGACCGTGCTCGCATTATTGTTATTGTTCAATTATTCGCGTTTGATTACCGTAATTTATTAAACGGGTTTATGGGAAACGCGGAATATATAATTCATTATATAGTCGCCCGGATGGTTCCATACGAAGCAGAACCGAATCAGACAACAGCGGTACGACGCCGTAAGCCAGCGCCTATTGTACCATGTGAAAATACACTCGCTGCTCGGGCCTTTTAATAATGTAGTACGATTATTCGATACGTTCGGTCCATTAAAAACTGAAGCGGTGCAGTAATAAGTATATAATATATGTATAGTACAAACGATGCGTTTAAATCGACGTTCGTGCACCGGGAGCATGCTATATTATACCGGAGACAACCCCCCGGTGAAAAAGTAATTACACGCATTGGTCTTTATATATTATTATCCGTAGACCGTAAATGAACCACGCTTTTCCGTGTACAGGATTCCAAATAAAATACCGTTCAAACACAACATACGTTACAAAAGGTATTAGAGCAAAATATCTAAAGACAAAAACGGTCCTATATATAATTATCAAAGGATAACAATTCGAAAGACGAAATGGTTTCATTGGATATGTATACATTCATAATGGAAAAAACTACTTTATAGCATTAACTATTGCTTTTATAACATTTAAATATTTTTCGCATTACAATTCTATCGATAACACTAAAGGTAATCGTAATAACTCAAAATTGAATATTTTGACAAAAAAAATAATATAATTATACAATGTGAACATTATACCAACAGACCGATGTGTTATGTAAACAGTCGAAAGGTTTTTTTCGTTATATTCATTGACATTTTTTCCCCTGAATTTCTTTAGTCTTTGATTATTCGTCTATTGAAATTTAATACAGATTTTTTAGTCCTTGGACATTTCGTTCTAGATTCGTTAAAAACGAAAATCACATATTTTCAGGAATACGGTTCGATTTGGTCCACATGTGCGCGAGTACATTGTGTTGCCTGATCCGTGCCCGAACATGCGTACATAAATAATACAGTAGTCCATCGGTAATCCGGCCGTACGATAATCCAGTACCTACAGTAATCCGGCAGTATTTTAACTTAACATTTTATCTTAAATGCATCACTTTAAACAAAAAACAAAACAAATTGATATGTTTATATACATATATATATATATATATATATATATATATATATATATATACATATATTTAATTCACTATTTGTCATAAATTAGTATGTACCATATGAACAATAGTATGTATTATTTATAAGTTTTATTAAAATAAATTAAGGTATTTCGATAAGAAGCACTTGATCGATATATTGATAAAAATTAATAATTAAATAACGTCTATCCAATCGAGGTGGTGGAAGGTGGGGGAGGTAAACGTAATACAGCACGGCAAAGCGTTGATGCTCGGTTATATGCAAAATGATTTAATGTGTGTGATGTTTGCGTTTTATCAAGCACAATATAATACATGGTAGATCATGAAAAATGTATGATTGTATGTGCTGTTGAAATTTGTTATACATTTAAGATGGTCCACGATAAACGACAACATTTCGGTTTTAGAACTACGCCATTAATAATAAACAAAATTATTACGTACATAGATATTCAAACGAGTACGTATGTGTATACGGTCACAGAATATATATATATATATGTATACATGTACATGAAAAAAGATAATAATGGAAGACACGTGGAGAGTGAACCACGTAATTTATTATTGTGGACGATTTATCTTTGACGGTGAACAACGTCGAAGCTGGGTTTCCAAAGCCTACTCTCAACTATATTCGAACAGATAACGGGAAAAAGAATATATAATATTGTACATATATATATTTAGGTGAGGAGGAAGAGTAAAAAAAAACTTTTCCGCGACTGAGTACACGATTTCTGCGGAGTGATCGAGAAGTATTATTTTTTATTTTTAAGAATAGCAGGGGGTTGTTTATTACACAATTATTACTATAGGAGTAATTAGCAATGTTATGTATACCGTTGATAAAAACGACATTGCGAATTTTTGTGTACACGTATAATAACTCACGAATGAAAACCCGTATTGTTAGTGAAAAATGTCACTGCGTCTGGAGGCAACTTTTGACAACTTAAGACTCATTAGTTTATAAAACATAATCTTCTCCCGAGATACTTTTAAAACTTCCCGAAAGAATAAACGCCAGAACAGCTGCTACTAACATTTTAATATATAAAATCCATTTATATATAATGATATCTCAACAGTAAATAATATTCCGCGTTTTCTTAATAGTAATTATTATCTACTTTACTGCATGCCGTGATGACTGTAGTCGCGCTTTACTTTTTATTAATTTGTTTGGTCGTCTTACAGTTACGTGTAGTGGCGTAGCTGGGTAGAAAAAGGTTTCGGTGCAATAAATAAATCAATATCCCTAACGAATATTATTTTTATATGAAAATTAAAAATGTACACACCGTATTGTTTTTTAATATGTAAATACTTACTATGAAATGATTGTAGCTTGATTAGTTTGAATACACAATAATAAGATGTAAGGATATTTAGAGTTGGATTAATAACTTATCAAGAATAATTAGGGGCCCAAGAGCACTGCCTCACTTTGCCTTAATATAACTCTGCACAGGTCCCATGCGACTACGTATTTATTTAAATCAAATGGATATATCATATATATATATATATATATATATATATATATATATATATATATATATATATATATATATATATATATATATATATACATAACACGGTATTTTTGTATTATAATATTTTGTTAATATTGTTACTTTTGCATATATTATGATATAACCTAGTTGACTTGTATCGAAAAAGGAATTACAACATGAGAATTTATTAATATACTTTTTTTAATTGAGAAATATCATTCAGCAAGACATTCGAAATTGTATACTCGGAAAGCTTAATCAATTTCAATCGCTGCATGATTTTAATAACAAACCCGTTTAAAAACTCCGTATATATGTTCATTAATTTATGGTCATATCGAATGGTTTCTTCAACACACGCAGCTTCATCATTTATTTATTAATGTTATTCGATTCGTTTATTCCTATCGTCAGCCAACGCAGTTAATAAAATCAATCGTTTTTTTATTACTTCTATGTGATAGTAGACGATAGAATACCTTTTTATAGAATATTATCATTATTTACGGATAATTTTATTTTGGTCAAGCGATACGTATTACATTTTTTAATAACTATAAGAAAATTGTTGTATATCTCTTTGCGGAACTGGCTTTAGGATGCACAAAAGTAGTTTTTAAATATCACTATTATACGGTACGCAAGCGGCATGTATATCAATCACGAAAAAGTACTATTTCGCATTCGCTCCTTTTTAGTTTTGTTGTACAGCAACGTGCAAAGTATACAAATGTATTACATTTTCTCCTTTCGACCACAGTAATAATGATATGACTCGATGAACATTGGCGTACCTATCAATTGGATGTTTTGGCAATATTTATATCGGAGAGTAGAAAAAAAAACGAATTCAAGCAGCATAAGTTCAATAAGAAAAAATAAGATAATAAGAACAAAAATATGGCCGATATTTTATGCGAAAATTTCCAAGTTTATAACTACAATATATATATATATATATAAATCACGATGTCGCAAAAAAAGCTTAACGAAACTAAAATTAAACTATAAGTACGTGCACGACAGTAAAAAAAAAAAAATTAAAATTTTACTCGTATATAGCAAGGATGGACAACTTAAAGTTATTAGCAGTGTTGGGAATAGATAACTAATAATTGATCTAGATAAAGATAAAGATAACTATACTAATTCTTATCTAGATACAGATAAAGATAGTTATACTAAATTTCATCTAGATAAAGATAAAAATAATTACATTTTTATCTAGATAAATATGAGATAATTTCATGTTTGATTTTGAAAATATTCAGGATACTACAGCCTACAGATATTAGCTAAAAAATTCATAATTAAAAACATTATAAAATAAATATCATTTTTTAAACTCATTTCAAACATTAATAAACATAAAATATAAAATAATTTTTTTTTTAATTAAACTTCATAAGAAGATTGTCATCTTGTCAGTTATTATCTGTGTCATAGGTATATGATGTACAGAAAAATGTAAAAATGAAAATATAGAAACATTTTAAATTTTCAAATTTTATTTTTATTCTATTTAAATAAATTATCTAGATTGGTACTGATAGATAACAAGATTTTTATCTAGATGAAGATAAAGATAACTGAGTATAAATTTATCTAGATAAGATAAAATATAAATAATTTTTATCTAGATAACTTATCTAGATACATTTATCTAGATATTTCCCAACACTGCTTATTAGAGGGCCGATTTTTAGAACTTTGAAATCTAACGGACCATGGTAAAGAAAGCAAAAATGAAAAAAAGGTCATTAAAATTGTTAATTAGCATTTATTTTAATTAATTTAGTTTTACCACTGAATCAATAAAATAAAATAAGGTACTTTTCCCTGCAGTGTCCAAATTCAGCACCAGACGCATTATCACTAGATTGCGTATTTTATATGTGACAGTTTTCCTATTCACGTCAACGTCGCGTGACGGTAACATTACGCAGCGCATCCAACGCACTTCTTGTTTGGACTGGTGCTGCGTCTAGACATCATTTGTCTACATATTAAAAATGTCCAAATAATTTGCATGATCATTATCCGAGGATGTAATAATAATTTAATTAATTGAACAAAGTAAAGAAAAATTTTGACAATGCTAACGGTTTTTTCACTATAACACTAATACAGCTCTAAAAAATTCGGAAAGTAAATGACAAAGAGCGAAAAGATTTGTCTGTAGCCGATATCTGAAACAAAATTTAAAACAAATTTATTTTGCAACACGAAATTTTTCTACGTACACATTATGGTTATAGCTATTACAAATAAGTTCTTTAGTAAATAATTTTCACTCTAATATTCATATATATTTTAAATGAAGTATTTTAACTATACTTTTGAATGTATTTCTTTGTTAAGGAATCATACATAAAGGTAATTAATCTTAAAATTCTTGTTCTTCTTTAAGCACTTAAAATTAATATTTGTTGTATTATGATTAAGATATTTGTAAAATAAATGTATACACATGTGTATTAGATCATTGTTGCGAGTACCTACTTTATTTTTTGTTATTGTTTTAAGAAAATTACAATCTGTGAAACGTTACACAATAAGCAATTTTGATATAAAGGACAGACAGTGACATGTTGCGAGTACTACGATAGAATTTCAATCCACAAAGTTTGATCGAAAAAATATAAAGCCACAAGTAAACTATCATTATTAATACCTATTTATACAATACCAGCTAAAGTCATGACCAGAAAAATATTTTGGGGAAGGGATTTAGAGTACAAATATGTTTTTGACTAATATATTTTAAAATTTCAATTTTAATAGGCATTTTAAATTATTAAATTATATATAAAAAAAATTTGAGGTTAATCTGAATCCTAACCACTTCCCTAGCTACGTCCATGTAGATGTAGTCGACAATGCCGACCTTATGAGGAGAGGGACAAGCAGTGTGGTCGAAATTATGTAAATATATTTATATATTATTATTATTAATCACTTTATCTATAAATAATCTTATAATTTTATTTTCGCCGGAAAGGGTTATTTGTTGTTGTTATCGACGAAAATCAGGACCGTCCTAAAGACCTTAAAGCTTATAAAATTATAAAGAAAAATAATATACATATGGGGTCTCGCAAAATTCTGCACCGAGCCCTAAAACCCATCGGGCGGCACAGTGCTCATAAATAACACACACCGACGCGGTCGTTTTCAAAGCAGTGCCATTAGTTTCCTTAAAGTTTAACCGATAAGTACCGAACGGACGTTGCACACTATTGTGTGTGACGAATAGTATAATTAAATCGTATTCGTGTCATAAACGTCGTGAAGAAAATAAAAAATAAACGTCACGGAGGTGCTGCAGATTATATCAAAATAAACACACACTGACATACATGCATGTGTATATACATATATACACATACATGCATGTGTGTATATATATATATATATATATACACACACACACACACATATATATATATAATTTTATTAATCGCCTGTTAGTAAGAGTACTCATGGAAGTGTGTTTCAAACGGGGAAAAAATACCGGCGGCGACAAAATTGTTTACACGATACAGAAAAAACTGTGTGAGCGTGTGTGTGCGTGGTGTCGTCGAGTAAAGAAGAAAACTTAAAAATATCTCATAGGGGTGTGGAGGGTGTAGGTAGTGTTGATGCATCGCGTGGAAATTAAATTAAAACGTCGGTGTATTATTTTTACGACGGAGGCCATAACTTTACGGGACACGTATACAAGACGTACACACTGCGGACGAAACGAAAATGGGTAAAAGGTCGACAAACACGTGAAAACAAAGCCCGTTCACATCGTAAGTAAATTGTGCAGCGCTGAGTAATAATAACACGAATATGTATATGATTGCGTCTCGAAAACAACACGTTTTGCCGGCAGATCGTTTGCGAGCGTTCAAAACAGTGTCCAGGCACGGACTAGAACCAAACATCTGCGAGGTGGGGGGGGGGGAAGGGAGGCGGGAGAATACGACGTGAGCATTGGAAATAAACAAACATTAAATAATCGCATGGAAATTATGGATATTTCAAATGTTTACACCGACAGAATCAGAACTCGTAAAATGTACAGCCGAATACTTTTTTCAATTTTTTTTTTTTGACTTTACAAAACATTAAATGTTTAATGTTTAATTTTTTTTTTTTTTTCTAAATTTTAGATTCTTGGCCGCCCAAACTACTTCCTTCCATCGCTCTCTGTCAAATGCCTATTTCCAGTCTCCTCTAATATTTTCTCACAACTCCTTGACGCTGTCCTTCCATATTTTCCACGGTATACCTATATGTCAAAGCTCCATTCAACAAAGTTTCAACGGCTCGCCATACATGGTGTGCCCAATCTATTCTTATTCCTCTGATGAATCGGTCTTTTGTAGAGCTGGTATGATTGAGCGTTAGTTCTTATTTTCCGTTTCTGTTCCATGTTGTTAAATGTGGTCACACTTTTTCAATACCTCAACAAAATACAGGTGTACATTTTTTTCAAATCTAATGTTGTTTCAACGTCGAGATCCTAGCCTTCCTACGTCGAAACCGCCCACCGACAGTGTTCTGGCACTTTTTAGTGGCGCATCTCCCGTCATCACAGGACGCGTGGTGGCCGATCCCATTGTTTAAATTTCCTCTCCTCTTCTCACCGCTCCTCCGCACCGCCGTCAGTAACATCTCGTAATTGGCACGTCGCGCGAGCAACACTTGGGTTTGCACACGCGTGCCTCACACGTAATAAACGCGTTGGCTGTAGGGATGATGGCAGTGGGCGATTCGGGTGCCGAATCAGGCGACTTCCACCACCCGTTCGCGTCGAAGCGTGCCGTTTGCGAAAATAAATCATACATGCAGCACCGCGCGCCTACTACTACATTGGGTTGCACGTATATTCAATACAACATACATATACGCACGGCGAAGCGCTATCATCATTATTACACAATGCCCCCGACACCGCGTAATCCCCTCGAGGGCGAGCAGCGTATGTATGCACGGCTGTCGCAGTCCGCGGCAATTATTATACACAAATAAATATATTGCACTCGTTCCGACACCGCCATCGTTTAGTCGAAGTTATCGTCGCGTACACACGCGTCCGCCACCCTACCCCATACACACACACACGCGCGCACATGTTCGCGCGTTAGCAGAAAACGCAACTTCTTCTCGGCCGCGTAAATATTTGCACGCGATTCAGTTGTAGTTCCATCCTTCTACTTTCCCACTCCGCATACTCCCCGTATCCTTAAAGTGAGCGCGCATCGTGTCGCGCTGCTCCACTTATCATTATAATATACATGCAGGACGTAGGACTACGTACATATAATTTCGTATGCAGTGTAATATGCGCTCTCGGCAAAAACTCTTCAGTCGCGTTCCCCGTGTAAACACAACACTTCGTCTCGGATATCCTTTGTGCTCGGTCGTTCGAGATATAATTATTATTATTATCATAACTACGATTATTATGCTCGTATCCTTGATTTTACTACCACACGGGTCGAGTTGGTTTGCTGAAAATTCGTTTCGTCATGTTCGCGTAAAACAGATTTGACTGAATAACATCATAATAGTTCTGTTGTATAAATCGTTTCGACTTGCCGTTCTGTCAGACACGCTATACAATGGGATTTCGTTTTCAACAGCAAGTCACCTTTTATTGTATACCAAGTAGAATATAATTTATTATTTTATTATAATAAAATCATTTACTTCATTAAAATAAATATAAATCCCATGCACGTTAAGTCGAAAACCATATATTAATCATATTCATTAATACAGATTACAAGGCTGAATGTATCGTGTAAATTGTACTCAGATTCATAAAAAATGATGAATGACGGAAGAGAAAATAGATATCCTTTATCCTGGGTCCGATAATTTTTGTGTATATCTTGTAACGAGTTGTGAAACGAAAAGAGTACTGATTCTTACATGATAAGATTGAACACGTTTTGATTTGTCGTAACATATTATAACTAGGGCTCGAAAGTTTGAGAAGCTAAAAAAGGTAAAATATGCATGTAAATATGCATTAAAAAATTGCCAAATATGCATTAAAAATGTAAAATACAAATATTCTAAATTTCAAAAAAATAACACATCTGATGTTGCTTATAGGTTAATAACATACACAACAATTATATATAACTGAAAAAAATGTATAATTGGTAAGCATTTTGACGATTAGATAAAAAGTACTTAACTTAAGTATTTCAGCATTTTAGCGTGATAGAATAAAAATCGTATCACATCGTTGTTATTAAATTAATTGATGATACTGAAAATAAATATCTTCGTTGATAATTTTGAATTCTTTATTCAATATTAATTGAAATATACAGGCTAGGAAAATAAAATTTTAAAGTTATTTAAATAACTTAGCGTACTTAGCGTACAAAATCAATAAAACATTCATTTTTTTTAGATAAAATTCACAAAAAATACAAAGTATGCATTTTTAATTTTCGATTTTTAACTCACCATTGTATAGTTCAGATTTCTAGCTCGGTGTGTTATAAATTGAAGACATACAAAACAGTATGCAATTCTTACAACTTTCGAGCCTTATTTATAATAAATAACTGACAAGCTGCTATATGCATTAAAAATTTCCAATTCTCCAGCGTTTAGTTTTGTAATAATCAATGACTTAACTCGAAATTATTTGAGTTTCGCGTTAAAAATTTGCAACACGTATGTATCAACACCTATACAGTTTGTAAGTGTATTTGGAATCATGATGTTCAAATATATTGATGCATATAGGTGTAATATTAAGAAAATACGTGATAGAGATACGGATTAAAGATTTGTTATTTATTTTTTTTTTTTTTTGTAATAATTTCGAATATAATTTGCCAAAAGGTACGTGCCTGAAACATTTTTAGAATTGAGTCGAATTTAAAAGAAAATAAGAACTAAAATTGAACACGTGCAATGTATGAAATTTGTAAAATGCAAATATGTAATGGTATAATACACGTATTGGTTCATTATTATTTAAATTGTTCGATTTCAATTCTCGATTCAGTACATTGATGTATGTTAGTAAAATATTTATTAATACGATAACAGTATGTATTAGTATACAAAATGTAAGTGCACAATTGAGATTCGAATCACGTTCAGTATAAAGATTTATCACTATTGATCAAAAAGTCAATTTTGTTAGAAAACCTGATGAATGTAAAGTATATAGAAACTATTTCGCACGGTATGTATGAAATTATTTTCTGTGTCCGATAATTTTTATCTCTCAATTATAAATCATATGGGCTAGATTTATAATTCCTTTACGAGTATCATATATTTTTGGAATAATTTATAAACAATTTTCATAGATTTCTCGTTGAATCTTATAATAACAATAATAATAATATAGTAATATTAATGATAATTATCTATAACACGTATCTACCAAAGAATGATTACATTATATGTTTATACTCGGATAATTTTTTTTTTTTTATGAAGATAATTTTAATAAGTTTTAACTTCTGTTGACGCCGGTGACCATTTTTTAACTCTAAAAATTCTATAATTTCATATTAAATCACAGTTTTGAAGGAATTACAATTTTTTAATTATAAAGTACAGAAATACTAAAGTGATCGAACAATAAATAATACAATGATCTTTACTATTTCGATATGCGACAATTGATGTTTTTGATATTAAAAAATTGTAGTCATAAGACAGTGTGTTATTACATTATTGTTATGACAAAGAGGTTTTTCAGTTGAACAGGCTTCTGTCTTAACCACAAGAGTACTGGTTTTTAAACTAATGAGCGGCTTATTTTATTTCTGAGGTGGATGGTTTTTTTCTTTCACTATCTCGTACTTCAACCTGCAGCACATAATGACGTTTTATAGTACATTAAGGACACCTAATATGGAACCTCGATTTTGCTTTGCTAATTAACACAGCTTGTTAAGTTACAAACACAACACAGTGTTATTCTATCGGTGTAAATTAGGATAAATACGTTAAAGGAAAATATGTGAAATGATTTATTCATGTGAGATATTTTCTACAAGTTAATCGAATGACAAAGAAGAGTGTTTTTTTTTTTTTTTTTGTCGCTCGCATTTTTCATACTCCTTCCAGTGCAGTCTCGACGAATAGTTATAATAACAATTAAACAAATTTCATTATTGGAATGATTTACGATTCAAGAAATTAAAGGTACTCAGTTAAAAGCATCCATTGCTGCGTGTTACCATAGACATTGTACGTCAAAGATAGGTGAACACCGAGTTCGGTGATTCTCATAACAATTCATCTACTTTACTCGCTTTGGTTTGATCAATGCAACGGTCAACATTACAACGATACTCGAGCGTTGTGAATACGTTTCGTCGCTTGACTCATAACATTTACGTTATTCGAATATCGGCTAACCGTTTGGTACTGTAAAAACGATGCTATGGACAAGACTTCAATTCCGAAATTACCTGGGCTTCAAATCGAAATTTTCAATAAACCGTTGGACGGTGACAGTGTCAACATAGTTGCCGGGCGAACATTTTTTCGCGAGCTCTCCCAGTAGTAGTCGTTCCGATCAGGCCGTATTATTATCGCAGGCCCTTTGAATTTCACGTGCACGCGCGATGCTTATCGGCGTCGCAAAAAACGTGTTCGTATATTTAAATTTAAAATTTTTTCCCACGAAGGTACAATCGCAGGTGCAAAACGTTGTTTCCCACCGTCTGATACAGGCGACGATCGGGTAGTTAAGGTCTGTTTATTATTTTTTTTTTTTTTTTACTTTTTCTGTGCTTGATAATGACGTGCATTACAGCCCAAGCGCGGTATCGGCTGCTGCAGGACGATCGTGTATAAATTATTATCGCGTCGTCGTAGTCGTCGTCGACGGTGGTGGTGACGTCATGACGACAAGAGCAACAGCGATCGGATCTCTCTGAAGGGCGATAATAATGTGAAAAATCGAAAGTGAGAAGAAGAAAAAAATGCACCGAAACAATGCAACCGCATTGACGACGGTAGTACAAAATGATATTCAAACATACTGCATAGTAGCTTACACTCTATAGCTGCGTGTATGTGTATGTATATCGCGTAATTAATCTGTATCGCGACGATGTACTACGGTTGAAAACGCAATAATTCGCGTTTCGATTTTATGAACACTCGCGTCGAGTTTACGAAATTATAGAAAACCAAAGATGAATTTGAAACCATAATTTATTTATTTATTTATTTTTCTTTTACATAGAATAAGTTATTTTTCTAACGCTGAACAAAAGTTACAACTGTAACATCATGACACCTCTTAATGGCTTTATCTAATCGCCGTTATCGTAACGGACCGCTTTGCATTCATCCGCGCGCACGTCGCCGTCGTTAGCACACCGACGTGCACTGTCCCTGTTGCGCTAGTCGGACATCGCTTGGGGCTTTGCAGTGGTCGTTGCGCCTGAATGGTGGGTACACCGGTCGAACGATTGCCACGGTCCGAAGTCGTGACCGCGATGGTCGCACTTGGTATAATCGGGGCAGCGGGGGCGGAGGCGGCGGCGGTGGTGGCCGCGCGGCCGTTGGCCCCGGAGATAACGCGTGCCGGTGGCCGAGGCACGGACTTCTGTGCCCGGCGTTCCTGATCACGCATTATCCGCTGCTGCGTTTGCTTGTCCGCGGGCGATTTGGCCCACGCGACGTCGATGCGTACGCCCGTGGCCACGTCCTGGGAACCGTCCAACCCGTACATGGCCGACTGCGCGTCCTCGCGTCGCCCGAAGTGCACGAACGCGTGGTTCTTCAGCACCTTCACGCGTTCCACGGCCCCGTACCGACCGAACTTCCGGGACAGCACGCGTTCATCGAGCACGCCGCCGTGCTGCCTAACGAACAGCACGCGCACCTTGGGCATCGTGTCCGCGACCGGCTGCGGTTTCGGGTCCGCCCAGTCCACGACCGTGTTGCACCCGAACAACTTGTACTGCGACAGCGTTCGTAAGGCGATCGTGGCCGCGGCCTTCGACTCGTAGTCCAGGAAGCAGAAGCCCCGGTGCATCGACGGGTTGTCACAGTTCTTGAACGTGATAACGCGGACTAGACTGCCGGGCGTTATGCGGCTCACCTCGTCAAATATCTCTCGTTTCGTTTTCGCTTTCGGCAGACTGCCCACGAACAGCCTGCATCTGTGGCCGTCGTCCGCAGTGGCCAAAGGTCGTACCGAACGATTCGTCATCTTGACCGTACAACTTGGTACCGTGGTCGTCGTCGCGGGCGCCACTCTTACTTTTCGCCCGTTCACTGCGAGTTTCGAACCGTTCTTGGTGGTGTCGCGAACTCCACGTCTCTCGG
Organism: Sipha maydis; assembly: GCA_034509805.1. NCBI lineage: Eukaryota > Metazoa > Arthropoda > Insecta > Hemiptera > Aphididae > Sipha > Sipha maydis. Next base: position 71,251 of record JASXSY010001090.1, read on the forward strand.
TCGTTTGGTTTTCGTTCTTCATTATCTTTCCGTCCATAGTGCTTCGATGTCGTGTACAACGGTTCGACTAATGTTTCGTACTTGTTTACACTCCTAGAAAACTCGCATTACGTATTATGCGATGTTGATTTTGTATACATAGCCAGCCAGCTATATTACACAGCAATGTTTGTAATGTGGTAATTTACTGATTTATTTTAATTTTTATTTATCCATCGTACAATTTTTTTATCACGTTTAGACGCATTATTTTTTAAAAGTTAACAGTCAGTAATATTGTATCGACCTACAGTTTTAGTCGACTATATTGCTTGGACCTTTTCGTTGCCTAATGTTTTTAATTTGTGCCTATATACTTTATTAAACTTTCTGCTTATTCACAATGTTACCTAATAATTTGACTTGGTTATTAAACAACTCTCATTGTCTTTATCGTTTACGAAGAAAGTGCATTTTAAATTGATACATTTCCAAAAATGTTTATAAGTTCTGCAATCGTACACTTTAAACGTTGATTAATATTTTTTGCCATATACGCATACATACTCAACACAGATCGTTATTTCTAGACTTATCTACGTTTAATTGTATGTTAGATAATTTATTTCTACTGGACATAATCTTTATATTTTATTAGTGTGTTAGAAAATCGGTGTCATAGCATAACTTAACTTAATTTCAAAATGTTGATTCCTGAACGTGCTTATTTCCAGTAAACTTTAAATACCAACCAGGTTACAATTGCCTATGTTATGATATTTATGAAGTGATTGAAAATCACTAAATATATCGAGTTTAATTTTCCAGAAATCCTAAAATTCGTACTTTAGGTATAAAGTTATCGGTCCAATATCTTTCTTATTATTTATTACACACGTAGAAAGCGCATTGAATATATACCTATTATTTGAGAAGTATTTATATGTTATAAAAATCAAAGTTATCATTTATACGTGTATATTAATGGCTAGTATAGAAAGTTTCATCACTATTTACGAAATGCCATGAAATGCAATGCAATGTGCCGACTGTCCAGGTAAAATATTACGATTTACTTGTAACCATTTTCGACAATAAAACTTACAGGAATAACGAAAATAGGTTATACGATTACAGTACAACTAGAACAAATTCTTAATTAATTATTCATTAATTATCACCTTGTAATATGCAACGGTAGACTGCGGATTTTTCGTGATATTTATGAACGAAATAATATGTATTATAGTTATACAATCATACAAGAAAAATTTTAATTAAATATTTTTTATTTTATGTTGATCCTCTAAAATTTGCCACCTCATCAAACATCATAAAATTTACCACCCCTAAGCAATTTCATCCCCCCCCTTGCTACCCGTTAAATGTGGTTCTGTATCTGAAGACAAGCGAAAAGGAAAATGTGAAACTTATAAAATATTATAATATATAAAATCACCAGCTGATCCGGCGAACTGTGTACCGTCAACGTCAATGAATATAGTGATGCCTCTTAGCAAAACTTAATTTATGATATCAATTATCGTAATAAAATGAATAAAAAAAATGTTTTAATTTCAATAGTTCATTTGAATAATTTATATTATGAAAATATAGGTTTAATTAAACGAATAAATCAAGTATTTTAATGGCGGGTCGCAAGACATTTCCTTTGATGAAGCTAAGTATTTTGTTGCACTTAGGTTGATTCTTTTTTGTGATACAATTTGTGATTTAAGAAATTTTAATGGCGGGTCGCAAGACATTTCCTTTAATGAATCTAAGTATTTTGTTGCACTTAGGTTGATTCTTTTGTGTGATACACTTTGTGATTTACGACATTTTTTTTTTTTTAATCAGATGCGAGAATAAATAAAGCTTATGATTTGCCGACACGTGAACATGCTACGTACAACTGACCATGAGTAAAACATGCATTTATTAAATTGAAATTACAAACATATAAGGATTTTCCTTGTGATTTGTTAATCATCATCGTGAATGAAAGACGAATCGGAAATTGAATTCGTTTAAATTCAAAGGGTATATTGCTTGAAATCATTGGAATCCTCGGAATTAGAACTTCCTAACCTTTGAATTTTCCTTTGAGTATCGTCGCGTGAATCACATTGATCAGCAGTTTTCTTATCCCCAAACGCGTTCCGTTGCATAATTTTGGTTGGATTAGATTTCGAAGCATTATCACTACCGAGCTCATCTTGTTGTAAATTATGCGTTGCTAAGTCAGGCACATCTAAGGGACTTAGAAATTCAGTTAGATAGTTTGTGGACTCGTCTTTGTTTGTTATACAGTCAATAGATATGTGCTTCCTTTTCGGTCGGGAGGACAGAGAAAATACAACGGCCGTTCACGACGGTCCGTACCTATTTTTTTTTTCCAATTAATATTATTACACGGGATTTCGGTAGTGTATTCGACAATGACGACGATGACGATTTTCGTATCATTTAAAAATAATTGTCATTAATGTACACCCGTCGTTCTCGCTTATTTCCAACAGAATCTTATCTATCCGTCGTCGATGTCACGTTTTTATTTTCGAAAAATACTTCAGAGATCATCAAAATCAGTCCAGCCTTTTTTGAATTATAAATTGTGTAAATATCAATTATTTCGAACACAACACTACAGTGTTTCTCGTGTTATTTCGATCTGTTTTCGTCGTGTGAACGCGCAAAGGGTTTTTTTTTCATTGTCAGATTACATTTTACGTAGCTCGTTTTCCCCACATGTCTTGTTTGGTAATTTATTTTTCAGATAGATTATGCTTGTATGAGTTTTGGTAAGTGCACTAGAATTTTTCATGTGGGCCGTAATACATTAATATTATAATCCTTTCCTATTGTTTTTAATTTTTCGCGTTCATAATACTCATTCGTAGTTTTTTTTCTACTAGTTTTAAATCAATTTTACATCCAACAATTGTACATGTATTTTTATTGCAATATAAGTAGAAATAATTCATTATTAATTTGTTCCCGGACATAGACCGATCGATGAACTATAATTTGTTTATTATAAGTTATTCGGATAAATAATAACAAACTGAATTGTTTGTAAGCTTAATCGCATTATGTACGCAATAAATGAATTATATCAATATAATATGAATCGGTTTATCACCGGATGGTTTAATCTAGAATGTGTTATGCTAATTAATTTTAACTTAATTCAATGTTGTGTGATTTCAATAACTCGAATCTTAGTAAATTAAGATGGGTTGGATGTTAACATATTTTGCATAATTTATTTTATTTAGAAATTGCAATTATTCTGTAATCAAATTATTCTTTTTAGGAATTACTGATCAAAGTCATGAGACTTCAACTTACCATATTTTGTAATTTTTCAGTTTAATTTTGATTATTGGTTTGTCAAAGAAAGTTGTATTACAAAATAAAACTATACCAACAGTAAAAGGTTCCTTCTTTATTTATGGTTTACATAAATGCTAAATTTCATTAAATTCACGAGGTAAATAACTGTATTAAGACTCTGTCTAGAGAAAGTAGGTAAAACCTCAAGTAAGTTTATATGTATAAATATATTGCGTACTAAATAAAGGAACTTTATCATCTAGACCTTTATTATTTTTTATTAATTTTACAGCATAATATTGTTCACGTTTAATTTTTTTTTTTTTTAACAATAAGATCGTTACCATAAGATCTAATTCCATAATAATATAATATCTACATAAATAATAATAGTAAAATAAAAATAAAGGATTTCCATACACTATGTCCTGATATGGGAGCACCACTCTTATACGAGTAATTGTTGTGAGCAGAAAAAAGCTTACTCAATACAAAACATTTCTAACATCGAGGGTTCAAAAGTTCCAGTAAATAGATCGTTGCGAAATGCATGTGTTATTTGAGATATTCCTGACCATTGATAAATATATTAATGTGTTTGTAAATCAGAAATAAAAGCGCATATAATATATACTCAAAATCGTGTGGTAGTTATTCATTAACCGTTTTATAGTTAATGTATTAATAAATTATTATTTGTTTGGTACGCAGAGTAGTCCAAATGTTTATTACGAATCGTTTTTGGAAACGCATCAATCATTTAACACTTAATCACTATTTATTTATATTCGTTTCAATATATTTTAATTAATATTCAATGAAATTATAATAGACATAGTGAACTTCAATTTTTTTCCAGACAAACATAACATTGCGTAAGTGAATTTTATTAAAATTTAAGGACCACTGGACGGCGACTTTAAGATAAATAATTTTTCAAAACATAAAATTATAAAATCATGGCTATTACATGGCGTTATAAAATTATAATATTTATGTTTCTAAACGACTTATATGGCAGTGTACTATCACACTAATGAAACTCGGCGATAATAAGCAAACATTGATTTGTTTATAAGTATTATATTGTGTGATCTAAAGCGCTTGAAATTCCAGACCAAAGTGGACAGGTTTGAAAGAAAATTATCAAAAGTTAAACTTCCTTAAGTGTACATGCGCGTAGACTATTATAAATATTTACAATTCAAACAATAATTCTAAACGCTGTTTCTTCGTTGTTCTGGGGTTATTTATATCGAAATGACATAACACAACCCGTACGGAAATGCATTTCGCACACGGTATAATAAATCTGACATTATAGATTTATTACGATGTTATAATTTTTATACACACATATACAATATATATTTATTTATTTAAATATCGTATCGAAAAACGAGTATCATTATGACTACCACAGCATGGCAGCGCAGCAATCTCTTGTAATGTATTATATTACATTAATATAATATGAAATGTATTGTATTGCATACGTCCAATACAGTCATCATCCCAAGGGCATGTGGGGCACGATTCCAGGGTCCCCGAACTAATGAGATCATTGACTGACAGAGACTTCGAATAATGTGATTTACATCTTTACGCTGTAACATATTGGCGCAACGTATATCAACTAAATATTCGACCGTCAAACTCAAGTTGTAGATTATAATTTAAAAATAATACTAAATATATACAATACAAAATTTAAATGCCATAAATACGATGAATACTTCTTCAATGATAAATTTGATTAACCACAAATTATCGACGTACAGCGAAAAGCGGCTACAACAATATTTATTATTATAAGTTACTATTTCCGTGATCAAACGATAACGTTGAACAAAAAGGTAGGCCTAAAAATATCATTTCGAATTCCAAACGATTGTTATGATTTGAAAATTGTTAGGTAATGTGAAAAAATAATTGCACTTTTGCTTTTAAAAGGGCCCCTAATGTTTGTGTGCATAAGGGTCCCTACATAGCCAAAGACGGCTCTACATTCGTTCATTCGATTTATGAGCTTTCCTATAAAACCCGAGTGGTTTTTTACCCGTATATAAAAAAACCTTCCCCCTATTTATTATTATTTTTTATGTTTTCTATTTCGATCGGATGTACGAAATTTATGTTTTTCTCCTTGCGGATTGATTTTTCGCTCACGGTGGTCGTAGAGTGAGTGACGGCAAAGTATCACATTCATATTCATAAATACGTATGTGTGGGTGTGCGAATGCACATGTATCTACCATAGGGATTTACATTCCAAATGCAGAATAAAAACACGTGCACAATGAAAACACATTTCATCAGGAATAATTAAAAAATAAATAAAAATAAATAACCGACTTCGAGTGCTTTTTTTTGCCGCTCGTTGATTCCTGTGTGGTCTTCAGAATCCCGACAGGAAACTATTTGGTATAATAAAAATATATTTATATATACTGTATATGAGTCAGCAGCGGTGATGTGATCGTATACATAACGTAGCGACTGTTGGGTGTGATGAAGCGCACTCGGTCCCTCAGTAGATTCCCGAGAAAGAGTATATCATATATGTGTGTGAGTGTATAAAGGATCCAGATGTAAGGAGAATTTTGTTTTTATTCGTTGTTTATATAACGCGTGCGGAAAAAAGGGAGAGAAAACGACCGATCACCACTCGAAGGCGCAGTATTATACAAAAACAACAGAATCTGTCCGTGTGCTTGCTTTTTTTCTTGTTCACCGTGAAATCTGATCAAAAAACACGAATTTTTCATATCATTATCTGTCTCTCTCTCTGTCAAACTCATCCATTCACATACACACACTCGCAATCTCAGTCTTTTTTCGAGGAGGGTAAAAATCACAAGAAGTATTTTGTGGAGGGTGACTGTGTATATTTGTTTATTATTTGCTTTTTCGTACTTATGATAATAAACGTTTAAATCGAAAAACATTTTTTTTATTTTCAGTTCATACTCAGATTTGTCTCTCCAATCATTATCGTTCGTTTGTATAAAGTGCCGACAGTTAATATTGTTATGTTTGACAAATACCTATGCATACCTTTGCGACCTTTCGACAGTTGTTTATATCAACTCGGAGTATTCGAGCTATACATAAATTTATAGAATACACGTCCCTAATCCTTATATATATGTACATCGTCATGTACGTACCTAATACTCGTTACTTGTCACATTACATCCTTCTTTCCAAATCAATACTTTATCCTTGACGCATCTGTGGTCGTACGAACCAATTGTACACCACAAAAAAACGTGATCCGTCCTTTGTAACGACGGCACATAATATTATTCCAGTCTACGCGGTCGTCGTGTTCAAGCAATAAACCTCTTGTCGGTTTTACTGCTCGATATTTGTACGTGTGGTTTTATGTACGTAGACACGTCCAACACATAACAATACTGTCCTGCGAGGACGATTGTAAAAATAATAACGTTTCGGCAGTCTCGTATTCATATCTCTGCGGTCAGATGATTTGTCGTCAATAGATTTCGTTGATATTTTCCCTCTCACATCTCGTAACGTTCAGAAACCCACGTTTGCCGTTAAGGAAATGCACATTTCATGTGCACGTTGACAGTGGCGCCGAACACGTATGACAAGTGGAATAAATATCCCAGAACTTTTTTAGGTGGTCGGTGGGTGGGTGACTTAATGAGTGCTAGATATATTATTGTTATTATTGTATAATAAAATATTCTATAATATTATGTAATTACTAGATAGTGAATACTCGTAGTTTATATAATACATGCTTATAATTTTTTGGTAAGTAGGTGTGCGCGTCCATAAGTAGGGTTTATCCCAATGATATAAAAAAAGGTACAGCGCCACTGTACGTTGACACGTCGATTCACGACAACTTGGATCAGAAGGGTTATTGTGTGGACAATTTAATATAAGTTCACCAAGCAATAAAAGGTATCAAAATTAGAAACAATCTCGATCTAACATCTTCAGCTATAGGTGAAACGCTAGAATTACAGTCCGGGCCTACTAGACTATAACCGGAAACTATCCATACACATTTTCCATGAACTATATCGATAGGTACGTTTTATAATTTACTGTTTATAGAATATATTAAAATATGGTTGCTATGAATTATCGCTCAGATGCGTCGCAATAATTATTACGTTGTGACACATAAAATATTATTGAAGCCTACTGCTATTCTGTTTGATTATATTGATAACCTATGAAAACGAAAAAGAAAAAGAACTCGAGTGCCCCGGTCATCGACTGAAACCTTACAGCGAGCCGCACTTTTTTGTCAATAGCTTTTTAGTATGGACGAGAAGAATCGGGCACCGGGTGAATCGACGAAAAAATAGATTGGTAAAAGGATGCTGATGATGTCGTTGTGAAGACCGACCTTCAGTAAAAATCACAAATGATTCTATTTCCATTGTCATCGTCTATTTCTTTCCACGGGTTTCACGGGACGCACTTTAGATAAAGAGTCGTTACCGTTTCCCGTAGTAACCGTTCGCGACGATGGCCGACTGTATAATATATTATACCATGTTCTCTTGTAAACTAATATACATACAAATATATACGCATTCTAACTCACATAACACATGCAGTTTAGTGACGCTATATGTAGCGATGGTAGGTAGATCGTTTCGTTCTTTTGTCCGTCCGACGAAAAGTCTAAGTGTGTATACATATCCTTTTGTAGGGCCACCGTTGCCGAGTCGTGTGCATGTGTGTGTGTGTGTGTGTATGTGTGTGTTTGTATGGAAAAAGAACGGAAAATAAATAATAAAGGACACGTCTGACGCATACGCCTACCTACATGTACATAATGAATATATGTATGTATTATTCTTGTCGTTTTCGTCGACAACGGCTACATATTTAATAGCCACGAGGTTCCATTTTTTATTCTATTTTTTTTTTTCGTAATATCCATACATAACAATATATATATATATGTACCACATTATATATCTTGTGTCGCCGTGAGGACGTCTGTCAGTCATTCGTCCTTACCACGGTGTACACGCAACCATACACGCGCAAATGGACACACACACACAAGCACGTGCGAGGCCTGTACGTGTACAAACTTTTGAATAGATCGGCTCTGATGTGACATAATGTATTTATAAAAGTATCCGTATATCCTATATATTATTACAATATATTATATATAAATAAATAAATAAATACATATATGTGGTGGGTGAATACACAGCATGAAACTTTTGTTTGTTTCAATCGAAAGATTCTAATAGGATTTTTAATACACTTAGAAAGTTGTTTAAGAGTTAATAAAGATGTGGGAAAAAAATTAATTTGCGTGAATCTCCGGGCAAAAACGAACCAAGTGTTATAATTTTTATAATTCATTAACTATGTGAATAGAATCGATACATACTCAAAAGCAGGCGACTGCATCGAATGAAAAGTATTTTTAATTTTTTCTCCTTTGATTTATTTGATAAATATTCGTCTCAAACACCGATTTTTCAAAGTACTTAAACCTGAATAATAACATGTAATCTAATATAATTATAGTATGTTATTCAACGAATACTCGTCAACCACAATTAATTCTATGCCCGTTGCCTGAAATGTCAACAAATAAGGAACGTGTAATTTATTAATAGAGTGAAGTTTCGATAAATTACGAAAGGTAGTCTATTGTATATGGGAAAAAAAGTCTTGTAACTCATTCAAACTTTATTTATTATCAAAATATTTTATAGTGGACCGTAACCCATTTCCCAAAATGCATCCATATCTCTCCTTCTCGCCTTATATTATTTCGTTTGTCCGAACCAACATATACACATTTGTCGAAAATTGACCAAAACATGATAGTCTGGAAAATTAAAATTATACTAACTAGATCGATAAGACGCGAGTATCAACACTGTATTATTATAAAAATAATTACAGATATGTAGCGATATTACACGATCCGTCGTGAACTCAATAGTTAAATAAATTGAAAACTCCATTTTCCACACCGTATACATTACCGTAAAAATCCGATCACTATATAAACCTAAGTTTTACTAATAATTTCTGGAATTTATTATTTATACTAATTTAAAACTTAACATCATCATTATTTTTGGGCTTCTAGTACATTCCAAGATGTACAAATTCAATAAGTGAAAGCTAATACTATAAAAATAACTGATAATTCACGACTTACGAAATATTTGACTAAAAAATTGAAATTTAAAATTATAAAAATAAATAACTGATAGAAGTAAAATAAAATAAAAGTAATAATAATAAAATAAAAAAAGTTGAAAAAAAATGAATACATACAAAATAAGGATATAGAATATAAATAAAAAATAAAGCATATATTTTCTTTAGATGCCAGCAAAATAATTATTTATGTATATTATACATGCAGCTATAGATATGATTTTTATGCATGGTTCAATTTAATAATCAATCCAAATATTAATATTTTACTACAACAAGGAATAATGCCGATAGAAATAAGAATAAAACTCCAATAAAATATCTCGGTACTACCTATAAATATATTCATTGTAAATTCAATTGTGTATCTACTTCTATTTTGATCGAAAGAAAATAAGTTTGAGTTGAATAGAGTATATATACTTATACATATGACGACGTCGATGTTATAGATGACGAATATGCCCGTAGAATGTACATGATTTTGAACCGCAAACGTTCATTATGATATCCGACTAAAATTTACGTAAATATGTACATATGTAGAGGGAAAGAAAAAAGAAATAATATTACACGTACGTGTATACTATGCTTCAATACATAATATATGTTTTATACATTTTATACACACATAAAGCCACGATTCATTTTTCATTCCAGTCACTTTGCACTACACACGTATTTGTATACGTAAGCAATTGAATATTTCGGCTTAAGCGTTTTATAGCGCTGCGTTTTAAGAGTAAACACGAATGAACGGAAACACACGATGTGTACACAAAGAGGCGGTATATCTTCGAATACAAATTTAAAGGTTGAAAAAAATGTGTGCGAGCATGTATATTACCATACGACGAGACGGTAAAGTCAGTCGGATGTGTTAATAATCTTTATATATATATATGTGTGTGTGTGTGTGTGTGTGTGTGTGTGTCCAAATTCCGTTCACACACTTATCGCTGGTTCTTAAAAACTACTAAACGTACGAACTTGAAATTTGGAATAGTGATTCCTCTAATACTATACCTTAAATGTGCAATTAGAAAGGATTTTCAAAAAATGTTGCGATTGAGTGAGCTCATATTTAATAATAATTCACCGCCATTGCGTAGTGTACGGAACGATGGTTCGCAGGTTCCAACTACCTATGACCAGCCCTTTTTGTTTATCAAAATTGTATGCTTCATACCGGTGTAAGGATACGAATTTTTTCCATAAGTTTATCCATCAAAATGATCTCGCACATTGCGTGTACACTAACACTATGTATACAGAGTATCTATTCGTATTTATTAACTATTATACACATGTTGTAGTTCGGGAGAAACAGTTTTACCAGCAAGAACACCTTTAACTCCATCTGACTACCACTTTTAGTTCAAACGGCTACAGTTTACCGCCAAGGATTGTTTTGTCATGAAAACTATCAAAGTGTGAGAGCAAACTTCGGAAGTAGCAGGAATGGATTTAAAGAATGACGGTTTCTCCTATGGCCAATTGTACATTGCTTGTTCGTGTGTAAGCTCCTCTGGTAGTCTAAAGAAAGAAACAAAAGTAACGTATACAAGGAGGTATCTTCAAAAAAAAAAAAACGTAGAAGACTGACTAAGCAGAACAACTATTTCGCACTCAACAATGTTACCCATAATATTCTAATACAATATTGTAAATATATAAAAAAAAAAGACAAACAGGGCGAGGTCGGGTAATTCAGCTAGTAATAAATAATAAAAATAAAAATATGAAAAAAAAAATTAAATAAAATGTACAAAATATATTATATGAAATAAAATTGTATCATAGTTGGTATAAATTACATGAGAGTTTTTTTTTCAAACACTGCACCTATATACGCACTGCACGTATGATGACAAATATACCTTAAGAGTCAAGGATAATACAGTAATGATAATAATAATGCACAAAAAAGGATGAAATTATTATTTATTAGTATTTGCTGTTTTTGTTGAAGTGACTTGCAGTACCTTCATTTATGTATTTACGTGTTGTATACACCCGCGAAAAACAATGAAAATGTATACAGTAATAATAATAACCATAATTATTACGAATCGAGCCGGCCGCCAGATGTTACGTTTCGATGTAGACCGAATAATACACACATAACAGATACATGTAACAGGTCTGACATGCAATTATTATACGAAGTACGAGTAATCCACGACATGTGGTATAAGTAATATAAGTAGTACTGCACAGTTTGTACTGATCGTTGTATAATATATTTATTAGTTATTCGCGTATCCGAATGACAATGAAATATTAACTGTGTCATTGTTATTGGCGAGAATTTGAATTTTCGATTTGTATTCGCGGAATTCATGATGAATCGTGGCGTACGAATTTACGTTTAAATTTCTTCAATGGATTGACTTAAAAATAAAAAAAACTCTTAAAATGGTTGTTCGGAAAACGGCCGATGTACGTGACTGGACTAAGTTCGCGCTAACGACTTCCTGTCATAGAGAGCTTGGAGTATTTTTCGTATATAGTCCTCGCACAAAAATATTCGTTAAAAAAAAAAAATCCATACGTCATTAATACATAAGCTTATACTGTACATGAACGCGGTAATAGTCGAGGGGGGTCATATGTTCAATTAAAAAAAAAAAAAAAAATTACGTCGAAGGATTGATTGGGAGTGGCTCGATTGCTCGCTGTCGTGCACGAGCACACATGCCCGTAAGCCGATTACTACGACTGGGCGATTTAGGTTCACTCGAATTTCGATGCTATCGTTCGGTAGATATATTTAACTGGGACGGCTACGAGTGGTGCGCAGGGAATGAGTGAATGAGAGGAGGTACGTAGGAACAGACTGAGACGGCCAGAGAGAAAGGAGAGAGGATAAGGGAAAATCGAAAATTATGTCTATATATAGTGTATGTTATATTATACACTATTCGATCGGAACTAAAACACTCAAGGCCCAGGAGAGGCGCAATAGGAGGTACCGGGTGAATTGGCCGGGGATAGATTCGTAATTGAGAAACAGACGTGTTATCGGCAACGAACTTAAACGTGCACACATACACACACATATATACGGTTATATATATATATATATATATATTTAGGCCATAGAGAAATACTGAAAGATAATGAAGGACGAAAAGTCTCTTCCTTCGAGAGAGAGAGAGAGAGACTGGTGCGTGTATTTCTACACCGGACATCCGATTCGATAGCAGTGGGCCTGGGGGATTATTGGACAAGTCGTTTAAAACTCTCCGTCATATATTCTTCTAGCGCGTATCGATCGTCTTCCGCTCGATTCAGATTGAAAACTGCGAATCTATTACGGTGAAAATATTATACTACGATCAAATCGGATGCTGTAGTAGTATCAGAGATGATAACGAAAACCGAATATTATTTGAATAATTATAACGTGTTGTCTATTCGTCTTTTTATGAGCAATACACCAACGCACGTAATCAGACCTACCATAGCGGTATACCCACAGTGTTGGGCGTTGTACGTACATTACAATTTTTATATTAGGTATATAATATTTTAAATTTTATATTTAAAATATTTGCATTTAAAAATAACAGTATAAATCACATTATACTTGTCTTCTTTCAATTAACCTCATCCAACCGACTATAGTCATTATTCCACGCCTTCTTTCTATTGTAATTTTTCAGTGGCCATTCATTAATCATCATATACAATTATAACTTGTCGGTTTAGGATTTCTATTTAAATATGGACAAATTTGAAAATCAATTAAATCATAAAAAATAAATATTATGCGAATACAATGAACATAATCCGTTCAGGATTACCAGAACAGATAAACGAAACGATGCGTTACCTATTTGGTAGAAAGTTTCAAAATCGTGAAATATGATGGTGATCATATGACAGTCTAATGTCAATATTGTTCCAAGACGATTAGTAAACACAAATGATCGACTAAAAATGTTTTAAGTTAAATTAGAATAGGTACCTACAATAAAAACTATAATTAATTTAATATAATTTTCTATGATTTACTTTAGTGCCAGTAGTTAGTATTTAAATATACTAGTTAAGATGTAACTAAGTATTTACCTACATTATATATACATATATGTAGTTAACAAAAATAAATTGAAACCGTTTTTTTATTGTATTTTGTCTATCTTTATTTATCTTAGATACATTTTTACTGACTAGGTATCTTTTATCTTTATCTAGATAAATTTTAAGTCATCTGTGACCAACTGTAGGTAGTACGTGCGAAATCATTGCTGCGCGTTAATTTAACCACATAAATCGTATAAAATATTATAAATTCACTGCTAATGATGACCGCCGTTTCATTTCCATAACCCGTCGCATATTCCTCTTATCCAATCGTATGCCTATATTACACGCGAAGTTCTAATCGGAAACGTATGAGTCCATTTACTTCGTTCGGGTATCGTTAAGCGATTTTTCACACTTTAGCTAATGGACAATAGTCTTTTACTATTATTATTTATGCTAATGTGCAGCAACAATAAGTGATTCATTAACGCGTTTGACCTATACGTGAAATACGATAATATTTAAACCGGTTTATTGACAAATACAACTCGCATGTACAACTCGATTCGACGACTTGTGGTTTATGTTAAATGTAATGTTATTCGGAATCTCGACTTGCTATCCAAATAGGACATGAAAATACGAGCTCGATATATAAATATAAATTTATATTTTTGATATCGATCCTTACCACAATTTTACACTAAAACGAAGATGATTAGGACTTACGGAGATATTTACATCGATAAGATATACTAATTGCATTGTATACACAGAATATACGACTGTATAAGAACGTAAACAAGTTGTTTAAACACCTCATCTCCCATATGCATTAACTGCTCTACTATTATATCAAGAGAACATTTGTTATTCTTCGAATATATACAAACATACTATAATGTACAATGTATAGTCCACTGCCGCATTTAAAGCATAATATACTTTTAATTGCACGTAGAGAACGCGTTTTCAGATCGATAAAATATGAAGACGCATGATAAGAAAAACTCACCCATAACTGATTAATTCGTATTAACATGAAGGGCTTAAAAAAATAATGTACTAAATAATCAAACATTTATTTAAAAAGAGTATTTTTCCTAACCCTATATCATACAAATATAATCCAATTTATTTTATTTAAATAAGAATTGGTAAACAATTAATTTGATTATGATAATTTATGATTTCTCTGAAGATTACTACCATAAAAATGATAACTATTATGATTTATGTTTTTAAATTGTAATGAATAGAGTTATGAAAATGTTCATTACCATTTTCAATTTCATTCTAATGATAAGTAAGAATAAGCTTTTAATTTAAAAAAATACATGTGTGAAGCTATGAACGACGGATTACATAATATCATAATATAATATAATTTGTATTCTTATGTTAATTATTAGGTAATAGTAAAGTACTTTTTAATTTGATTTTAGATTTGTAAGCTCATTTATGATTTGAAACTCGTCCGCAATTGTACAGAAAAACTTATATTCCAACGGATATTGTTTAGTATGATAATCTCGCAACATTTTATTTTACTTTTCATACTGTAAACGTAGGTACATAATATAATAAAGCATTTTGTCTACAAAGGGAAGAACTTCATCTCTCCTTGTTTATTTTAAACAAATTATTCGGTAAATATCATTTGGTTGTTTGCAGAAACATCAAATAAAGTTTCTAGTATACTTATATATATATATATTTGTGTATGTACAAGTATGTGTGTGTGTGTATGTGCGTGCGCACGCGAGTGTTTATGTGTGTATATATGTATGTGTGATATGATATATTGTCTTACGTTTCAAAGAAAATGAAGTAACACAAAAGTTATAAAACCTCAGAACATCATCTACAATACATATACGAAACGGAAAAATAAAACAACAATAGAACATCGTGAACTTGAAAATAATAATGTTGTACAATTAACTTAAAGATTAAAATTTGACCATTTTACTTTTTTGTACAAATTTTTTATCATAAATAAATAAAATGAAGTTGTATTGTGCCGCCTATAAAAAAAAAAACGCTGCTATATACATAATATATAAAATTCTTATGCATAAATATGTATAATATCCTTTCATGTAATTAGAATAATTACGAATATGAGTATTATACTATGATTAGCAATAAAGCATAAGAATCATTGACTAGTAGAGCCGCATTAAGCAAGGGAGGGCAATTGCCCCGGGCCGACCAATTACATGATGTTTGATGAGGTGGCAAATTTTGGAGAATCAACATAAAATAAAAAATATATAAATATAATTTTTCTTATATGATTGTACAGCTATAATACAAATTATTTCGTTCATAAATATCACTAAAAAGCTGCAGTCAACCGCTGCATATTACAAGGCGATAATTAATTAAAAATTAATTAAGAACTTGTTCTAGTTGTACTGTTATCGTATAAACTATTTTCGTTATACCCATAAGTTTTTCGTCGAAAATGGTTATAAGTAAATCGTAATATTTTATCTGGGCAGTCGGAACATTGCATTGCATTTCATGGCATTTCGTAAATAGTGATGAAACTTTCCATACTGGCCATTAATATACACGTATGAATGATAACTTAGATTTCTATAACATATAAATACTTCACAAATAATATGTAATCAATGCGCTTTCTACGTGTATAATAAGAAAGATATTGGACCGATAACTATATACCTAAAGTACGAATTTTAGGATTTCTGGAAAATTAAACTCGATATATTTAGTGATTTTCAATCACTTCATAAATATCATAACATAGGCAATTGTAACCTGGTTGGTATTTAAAGTTTACTGGAAATAAGCACGTTCAGGAATCAACATTTTGAAATTAAGTTAAGTTATGCTATGACACCGATTTTCTAACACACAAGTAAAATATAAAGATTATGTCCAGTAGAAATAAATTATCTAACATACAATTAACCGTAGATAAGTCTAGAAATAACAATCTGTGTTGAGTATGTATGCGTATATGGCAAAAAATATTAATCAACGTTTAAAGTGTACGATTGCAGAACTTATAAACATTTTTGGAAATGTATCAATTTAAAATGCACTTTCTTCGTAAACGATAAAGACAATGAGAGTTGTTTAATAACCAAGTCAAATTATTAGGTAACATTGTGAATAAGCAGAAAGTTTAATAAAGTATATAGGCACAAATTAAAAACATTAGGCAACGAAAAGGTCCAAGCAATATAGTCGACTAAAACTGTAGGTCGATACAATATTACTGACTGTTAACTTTTAAGAAATAATGCGTCTAAACGAGATAAAAAAATTGTACGATGGATAAATTAAAATAAAAATAAATCAGTAAATTACCACATTACAAACATTGCTGTGTAATAGCTGGCTGGCTATGTATACAAAATCAACATCGCATAATCCGTAATGCGAGTTTTCGAGGAGTGTAAACAAGTACGAAACATTAGTCGAACCGTTGTACACGACATCGAAGCACTATGGACGGAAAGATAATGAAGAACGAAAACCAAACGACCGAGAGACGTGGAGTTCGCGACACCACCAAGAACGGTTCGAAACTCGCAGTGAACGGGCGAAAAGTAAGAGTGGCGCCCGCGACGACGACTACGGTACCAAGTTGTACGGTCAAGATGACGAATCGTTCGGTACGACCTTTGGCCACTGCGGACGACGGCCACAGATGCAGGCTGTTCGTGGGCAGTCTGCCGAAAGCGAAAACGAAACGAGAGATATTTGACGAGGTGAGCCGCATAACGCCCGGCAGTCTAGTCCGCGTTACCACGTTCAAGAACTGTGACAACCCGTCGATGCACCGGGGCTTCTGCTTCCTGGACTACGAGTCGAAGGCCGCGGCCACGGTCGCCTTACGAACGCTGTCGCAGTACAAGTTGTTCGGGTGCAACACGGTCGTGGACTGGGCGGACCCGAAACCGCGGCCGGTCGCGGACACGATGCCCAAGGTGAGCGTGCTGTTCGTTAGGCAGCACGGCGGCGTGCTCGATGAACGCGTGCTGTCCCGGAAGTTCGGTCGGTACGGGGCTGTAGTAAGCGTGAAGGTGAAGAAGGACCACGCATTCGTGCACTTCGGGCGACGCGAGGACGCGCAGTTGGCCATGTACGGGTTGGACGGTTCCCAGGACGTGGCCACGGGCGTACGCATCGACGTCGCGTGGGCCAAATCGCCCGCGGACAAGCAAACGCAGCAGCGGATAATGCGTGACCAGGAACGCCGGACACAGAAGTCCGTGCCTCGGCCACCGGTACGCGTTATCTCCGGGGCCAACGGCCGCGCGGCCACCACCGCCGCCACCCCCGCCCCCGCTGCCACGAATATACCAAGTGCGACCATCGCGGTCACGACTTCGGACCGTGGCAATCGTTCGACCGGTGTACCCACCATTCCGGCGCCACGACCACTGCAAAGCCCCAAGCGATGTCCGACTAGCGCAACAGGGACAGTGCACTGCACGGCGTCATGCGCGCGGACGAATGCAAAGCGGTCCGTTACGATAGCGGCGATTAGATAAAGCCATTAAGAGGTTTCGTGATGTTACAGTTGTAACTTTTGTCCAGCGTCAGAAAAATAACTTATTCTATGTAAAAGAAAAAGAAATAAATAAATAAATTATTGTTTCAAATTCACCTTTGGTTTTCTATAATTTCGTAAACTCGACGCGAGTGTTCATAAAATCGAAACACGAATTATTGCGTTTTCATACGTACTTTGAAGTGTAATAGTTACAAGTTAATCGTAATATTTTATCTGTGTAGTTGGCACATTGCACCGTTAGATGTGCAAATATATTTTCAGTTTGAAGATTTTTTTTTTACAGTTAAAATATTATTATTGTCCCATTTTTATCCTACCCGTTAATACGCTACTGGATGTAATTAATAGCATGAAGATTACAATTTTTAATATTGATTTTCTTAAGAACGGCATATTTTAATTTTCCCCGGGGTGACAATATAGCTCAACGCGACACTGATGACATGATAAAATGGTCATGTTGTTATAATAATAAACATTGCAAATGTGCATAGAAATGACGATTGTATTTTCATACCGTTCACGTAACCCAAATTATTTCATGTTAAATTTTTTTATTTTATTTTTCTTGCGAATTTGTTCGAGCTTATTGGTCGAACGACGTATGATTTGAAAACTGCAATAGTCATGTATTACGTTTATATGAGGTATTAATACAAGTTTACCGTTTTCAAATCAACTCACCGTATCCGCGATAGCGCGGTAGAATGAAAAAAAAAAAAAACATTGTATTATTTGTTCAAAACACCGTGCAAATCGCGAACTTGAAACTTTTCCAATTTCCATTTGTTAGGAACGTTATCTGCTGCGGCTGAAGAACACAAACATCAAAAGCTTGTGAGGTGAATTTTATATCCAGATATTTGTAAGATAGTACATATTTACATTACATTACTCTTCTTTTCGATTTTTCAACAGAATGAAAGTTTGAACGAATAAATTTGTTTAAAAATTGACTGAAATGTAATAAAGTCAGGTTCACATGAATCGAATGTGTTCTGCGAGTCCTCCCATTAGATAGATGATTTTCAAGTGGTAACAATTAATTGCGGATCCATGCGAATGTAAATGCGTCAATACAAGAAAAACGTTCGTAATACTCGAAGCCGATAGACATTTTGTTAACTTCATTCCTATTACTTTTTTAATTTACGATTGATGTCGATATGTTTTCAGGTTAATACTTGTATATAAAATTTGGTAACGTAGAAAATTTAAGTTTTCGTATATTTATCAACCGAATAACGTCGATCGTTTTCTATTTGTCCAATATTTAGATATTGTGATATTATTAAATATTTTTTGTCCGACTAAATTGTTAAGACTTCAACGCCGCTGACTTCAGTTACGTCGACACTGCGACAGCGATATTTAAATAATTGAAAACCTTGAAATAATTAAAAATGTCCGTACAAAATTGAAACAATTATTCTTCGTGTTGTACATACAACATTTTATTTTAATGTTAAGCCTTTTGTTCGGGATAAACTTTGAAACTACTGAATCGATTTACGTACGGAATTTTTTATTTTGTAAATAATTCTTCAACTTAACACACAGGCATAGTTAAATATTATGCAATCAAGCATTTGTAGTTATCGAATTTTGCAATAAGAAACATTGACAGTTTGTAGTTGAATAGTTGATTCATAGGTGTCGCACGCAGTGCCGTCATTTTGATATCATATGGCGCTCCATGTACATACTTTTTTTCACTACTCCAATGCAGGAATAGTCGTAAATTGTCTATTGCATTTTTAATTGTTGGTTTTAGAAGAACACCGTCTCGAAATGCCAAAAAGAAAAATGAACTATTCAAGGTATTCTTCCAACGACCAGTAAAGACTAGATATTCGAAATAGCAAGTGTACAGTATGATGAAGTAGCATGATTTTTGTACTACATGTTTTCCTCACGAATAGGTTCATGTTGTATGCATCATTCATCTGTCAGTTCTTACGATAATATCCCTGCAACTTAGAACCTTGCTTGCAACATTGTTTACGAAAAAGGTTTTGAGTTTTGCAACTTATCATACTTTTTTTTTTTATTAATGTAAACGTATTTTATATTAATAGATTTTTTATTTACAAACATCATGTAATAAAACGAACAATCGTAAGAACATTTATTGGTCTAAATTCACTCATACATAACATTGCACACACTCAGAATAAAGCCGGGTACACCTTAAAGCTTTGACATTACAAACAGGGACGAATTTTCTTTACAAAAATGTTGAAATGGTAGTGTTCAAAATATTAAAAATAATTCATTAACTATAAATTTGTATAACATTGCATTATATTACATCCCTAATATTTTTCGACATATCCTTACAGTAATTAAATTATATTATTTTTGATTAATTATTGACATAATGAAATATTAAAACTAATATAGGCATATATTTTTAAAATTATCATATTCTATATAAAAGATTGTCCATAATCAATAAATATGGATAGAAAAATGTCGGACTTGTCAATAGAAAATCACGCTCGCAACTGAAGTCTTAAAAGTTTTTTTATTAAAATATATTTATTTTTTTGTATATCTTATGCTTCAAGGATATTTTATTTGCACCTTTTTTACGCTGTATAAGAAAAAAAAACATAGGTACAACATCAAGCGTGCTAAATGGCTATTCCCTGAGGAATTCCTGAACTTCTATCGGTTTTCCAGAATTAACTATACGTAGTAAGTCACTTATACAACCGTACCGTGTATTTATTCCGTATGTATGCGTACACGCGCATAGTACGACTACGACGAGTTTTGATTTTTACATTACTCACAATACATATGTGTATGCGTATGTACGTCGTATCGGATTTCACCCATCCATCTTTGCTCATTTGTTATAATGATGTAGTTTTGTTTGGCCAGTGCATGGAAATAACAGATAAAAGAAATATATTAACGCGTTACCATTGTCCTCTATTGCTACGGGAGTTGTGTAGCCCTACGTGAAATATTTATTGTCCTCGCGACGAGCTTCTGTCAGTATGATAATAATCATAATAATAATTATTGTACGCCGTGCTGGTCCAAATAAAATAACTCAACAGTCTTATGTACCGCGTGTCATGAGAAGGAAATCGCTTCGAGGAAGGAGACGGATCCTTTATTTTTTTTACATTTTCTATCGGTACCTAAACACCGGCATGTCAAATTAAATACGTTTACATCGCCGTCGGATTATCTAAGGAAACCGTCATAGAGGGTCCCCTATACATACAACATTTTATCCATATTCAAATGTTTATGTATGTGTGTACGTGTATAATATTATTCTCCATGAATTGAACGAGCCGTAGCGAAATTCTACGCCGCAGCCTCTGCAGTCATCGTTGTAACCATTCGACTTCAAAATCGCTTCAGCACATATTATTATTAATACGTATAACTTGAATATATATATATATCGAGAACCATGGAGTGAGCAGAACGATTATAAGGATGATATCAAGGGCCCATCTTGGGTGGAGGTATTCAGTAGATCAGTTGACCCCCTATAGTCGGCACACTTGAAAATTTAGTTAATACTATACTAGGGCAAATGCACCAGTTGCCACCTCCTTTCCCCAAATTACGCTATTGATCTAATTGTATATTGAATTAAAACATTTGTATGCCAGGAATCCCATGTAAGACAAAATCCTCCATAAAATAAAACAAATTTTGATGTTTCTAATGATAATTATAATTAAACTTAAAAGCGCACATTATATTGTGTATTGTGTTTGTTTTTTTTTTTTTCGTTACAAGGTATAAATTTATAATCCAGTTGCAGTCCTAATAAGTGGCCATTTGAAATAGCCTGACGCCCAAATACCTAACTGTGGATCTGCCCCTGGAAGATATTAGTCTTTCGATAACGCTTTCTTCGAGTCGCTCGGGTTCATGCTGTATTATATAATAATAAAATACATATGCGAAATGGTAACTCCTTCTTTGTAGTGCAATATTAATGAGTAGTTAACACCTTAATAGAGAATGTCAGAATACCAGTTTCGCGTGAATAATCCACGGCTTCTTTTACGTATATTATTGAATATATGTATATTTTCCTGTCTTATGCATCATATACACAGTGTTAGAATAAGATAACTAAAATATTGTCTAGATAAAAAAATTGATAAAAATTACTTTTCGTACTTTTTTATACTAGGCATAAACTATGCAGTGGCATACTTGCACAACTAGAAATCTCCTAATGGAGGACCACTAGATGAAACACCATATAATATTTAGCCTTAACTGTATATTACACAGATTTTGGAGAAGGTCGGATCCCTGGAAATCCTAAATACGCCACTAAAACGTTGAGAACGACGATTTATCAATAAATCTTTTCCTTTAAAATATATAATTTCTGTTTTTTTTTTTTTATCATTCTTTTATGTTTTAAATACATAAAAAGCACGTGTACCTTCTCAGAGTACTGTTTCGCATTGTTCTGATTTCATGTACCTGTAAAATATGTTTATCGACTGTTCCAGGTTTTCAAGCTTATAGTAGTTTGTATGAGCGTTTTTACTCGTAAATTAATGACGTGGTTGACTATACGAACCATAGTAGTATATATATATATATATAACAGCAATATACTCCTACTGTATAGTATCGAAGGATTACTATAAATACTTAAACGATATAATATATGCGCTATTTATTCCATTAGAAAAAATATCACCTACGCACGTCACATACGTCACGTATTGCTATAAATTATACTATACGCGTACGTAATGTATAATGTATTTGCATGGTAATTTATCGAAATTTACCAAAGTTGAATTTATGTGAAATGATCTATTTTAAAAGCTCCGTGGAATCGTAGTTCAGCGCGTGTTATTTATTGTTATTTTGAGCCCTAAAATATGCATTTATATGCTAAATAAAGTCGTTTTATTCGATCCGACCACTTATAGAAGATATATATTCTCATGTAAATAATATGAACGGTAAAGCCGTGATTTTGAAAAAAAATATTTCTCACCCTTACAGAATAGTTTCAAGGCTTACATGTGTACGTGGTTTAATAATAGGTGTACATAATACGTATATTACATGTTATTACAATTGCAGCCTACGGGGTGAAAAAATATAATTAGGCGAAAACCTGTTTGGGTAATGTAGATAAAAGATAATATGTAGACAATATTTAATAATATAACCAGTGTAATATTATGCATGTAGGTAATGGGACCCAGAGACCCTAAAATTGATGTATACACGCGTACGGCGATTTTTCTATACCGATGTTGCAAAGGCTGAGACATTTTTGTAAATTTTACTACCACTTAATGTACATTATTTAACTTAACTACATTATTTTCATGTTTTTATCCGAATTCATTTAGATCATTATATCAATAATAAATCCAATCAATAGTATTCACGGTTCCACGTCAAACTGAGTTAAATAATAGTTTCCCGCTTTTACGCAGGTGTACATATTATGAATTATAGAAAAAAAATGTGTAAGGACGTTGACATTTTATTGATAATTACCATTCGTCCGCAAATATGGAATATTATAACTGTTCCACTGCAAACAGTTCGATAAGAAAATTAGAAAATTTTCTCTGCAAATCAGCTCTGGATGTATGATGAGCTTGGGCACCACTATGTACATACATGACGCCGGAGGACCGTTGTTGTTATTGTTTTTAAACTTGCGATAGATATGTAATATATTATATATATATATATTATACGAATTACGTGCCGTGCATATAAAGATAAAAAGATAAAGAAAGAAAAAATAAAACGTATCGGACGTGAATATTTTTTAGTATTTTTTTATATATATATATAATATTATATATATACATATACATATTTGTATACTCGTATAAATTCACAGTGGTATTTAATACATACTATAATATAATACACGACACGCATTGGTTTCAAACACGAATCCACAATGATCAATATTTAATGACTGTGAGAACTTACGCGTATCCATCGTTCCAACGCTCCTCAGTCGTCGATGATTTTAAAACGAGTTTTGCGTTTTATCGTAAGTATTTGTTTTGTACGGTCTGCATGTAAATCAACAGAGGTTCATCCGCCGAATCAAAGGTAACATTAGAGGGAGACAGGATGTCTGAGGTACCACTAGCTATATAATTGAGTGTTAATAATTTGCTCGCCGTTATAGTAAACGCATTGGTATATATTAAGACCCGTAGACGTCCACTAATTAAAATTTTAAAATAAAAATGAGACGTTTTGTATGAATAGTAGTGTTTGATTTTAAAATGAATGTGAATTCCTCTACACAACATTTTCCTCATTCTCTTCGAATAAAAGTGAAATGGCTTTAGTTTGTTGTTATATGCTTATAAATAGATAGTAATAATATTCTCTTAAAAAGGTGAAAATATTCTCCCCATTTCTTTAAAAATGATAAGAAAATTTTAAATATATACGCTTTTATATAAATATATTCTATTGTGTATAAATTTATATACAAATAGTTAATTTGTAAAAATAAGTAAAAGCTTACATTTGATAACACTTAATTTTAATTAAATTTTCTATTATTTTATTATATATTCTATAAGTTAAAAATATGATTTTATATGCAAAACAATAAAGTGAAAAATTATATAAATAGATACTTGTACAATAAAAAAAATAAACAGCTTAAAAAAAAAACTTTTCCTTAGACAACATTTACTTATTTAATTAAATTAGAGTTCGTAACCATTCATTTAAATTACTATTTATATTGATCAAAACTACACAGAAAAGTATATTTCAGTAAAATATTTCTTGAACGAAAAACAATAGAAGATAATTGTATATAAATAATGAACATTTTTCTTAATATGTACAACCGAGTTCGTTAAATAGAAAAATAATTCTTACGACTACTCGTTCAAACTATTCCGTTAAATCACATGTTTTCTTGAGTAAAAAATATACTTGTAAATGAGTGTAAATGCACGACGACGTGCTCTTTATAAAAAGTACGTTTTTTGTGGGTACACACGAGAGTAGGTGATATAAATCTTTAATGAATTACATATTTTGAAATCACAGTTTACATCTCAGTTTACGAAAAAGTTCAAATTTCAAAGAGTAACTTGTCTTTGTGCCTAATACTCATGCACGGTCAAGTTTCATTCTCGTTCGGTAACGCGGTGCGACGAGTATAACGTGTATGTACGTCATATCGCAATTATAATAATTAGAACCCGAAACTTGACGCATTTGAATCTTTTTCTTTGATTTCGTCCTTATGGATATTTTATAAATTTTATACAATTTATATATTTTATTTTGAATCTTTTGCATTTTCCCGGTAGTCATTCGATGAAATGTCATTTTTTAATAATATTTTTGAATCTTATGAATTATTCTCTTTTTTGTACAATAATATAATATTAAAACCAGCGGAAATATTGCTGTCTACTGTACCCAGTAGTTCGTACCCATTCGTTTTCTTATCATAAACCCGTATTGATATAATTTGATTGTTCCGTTTGGGATTATTTTATTTTATGTTAGACTGTGAAGGTTGAGTTTGCGTTTGCAATTGCGTTTTTGTGCACGTTCTGACGTTATAAGTACATTTATTTAAACTTTTTTCTTCAAATGCCTAAATTCAAGTCTTCCATCATTTTCAATAAAACGTTAATTGTTATTTTTAATGTTATTTAGTCATCCTAACACTTTCTTTGAATGCTTTTTTTAACGATTTTTATGTCATCAAATTCCGGATGCTAATAATATTAACATAATCTTCAAATCGTTTGAACGTTGCTTGATTCAAAGCTACTTGGTTTACATTACGCATAAAACCATCCGAATATTTGAATAATTTTTTACCAACTTATTTATTTATATGTAATAACTTTAAACCGCGTGTACGATCCGTATTATGCGTACCCAATATGCGCATATAATGTAATATCCCAGGGATGGTTAAAAAGTTATCGCGACATGGGTTTGAATCGATTGTGACTGTCTTTTATTTAAAAAAATCAAATATTGATGTATTTTTGGAAATATATTTATATTTTTGTGTTCAATTCACGAATATAAAATCTATCTAGAAAACTAAAAATTTTATTGTTCATACATTTTAGCCCACTAAGAGCTTTTTTTTATTTTATGCGGCCATTGAATTAAATAAGTTTGGAGACCCCTGCTATAGACGACAAAAATACGTAGTACAAATTATTAATAAAGATTCAATATTGTACATAAGTTTACAGCAATGGAATAAAATAAACATTATAATATTATTTCATATTAGAGCAATCGGGGTAATTTCTTTTTAAATACAATTTATATTATTTTCGAACACATATCCTTTGGTACAGACGACTTTCGAATACGTGACCCGACACTCCGTAGACTTGAGGCAAATAAGTGGTGTAACGTTTTACATTAAAAATCACTTTACTATATAATAATAAAAATATTATATTCGTTTTAGAGTATTCTGTATTTACCAGTATCTTATGTATGGACGATTTCGTTTGGGTGACAACCGTGCATCCGATAGATTTGTGAGTACAAAAACCAAAATGGGTTTGAAAACTATAGAGTTTATACTGTGTGAACTACTTCATACATTTTATATACTTATGAGTCATGGTATAATAAGAATAATATCATTGAACATCAAAATAAATCGTTATAAATGTCAATGTATTGAATAAAAATAAACATACTTATACATGTAGGAATAAATGTATTATATTTAAGATAAACAGTACAAATTTAGTACTATTGTATTATATAAACAGAATTAAAATCCCAACTATAAAAATAGTAACAGTTATAAAAACAAAATAAAAAAATAAAAAATAGTTTTTAATACGTTAAGTCGATTGTAGAAAACAAAAAAACTGTTTTAATGGTAATTTTTTTTCTCATTGTGATTTGAAGCGAAATGTATTTCAATGGAAGTAACTGCAGTTGGTGTCGAATTAGAGAAGCACGAAACCATCAGAAAATATTTCATCGCTGGGTACAGTATTAAAATTCCGCTAGAAATAAACTTTGGTCAATATTGATGGTTTTACTCATGGTAACTTAAATTTCTGGTATCATGTTCATTAAATGTATAATATGACACACGAAAAAAGTTTAAAAAAATTCACGTTATTTATATAAATAATATCTACATTGCTGACACAAACGAGGAAAATTCGTTCAGTAAGAAAAACAACGAGTGATCACCAATGATCAAAAGAAGTAAATTTTGAACAATAATTGAAATATATTACGAGTAATATAATGATTTTATTACAATCAATATGATTTTATTTTATATCTTCAATAATAATTTGATTTATTGCATAAGTGTATCGTTTTGATTCGCAAGAATTATTTCCGTTGCGAATACTTTTTCCGTACAGATAATGTTTTCCACTTCTTGTGAACTTCATTACTGATTTCGTTGTTATTTGTATTCTTCGGCTTTTTCGAATGCCTCAATTCATCATGAACTTTTTTACAGAACTGCTCGTAAATTTCCTTTTCGTTGCATTGATCAGTGATACCACATAACCACAACTCCGAACTATGTATAATTGAGCGTAGTATTAACACGATTCTCGATACATGCTTGAAGGTATCAGTGGGCTTGATCGGACCACACTGTATAGCAAAGTTTCTATAACTTCTCTTATAATTTTTCATAGTTATAAATGCTTTTTCTAGAGAACTGTAGTATTCAGTCTCACTGGTGAAAACACAGTTTATCCATTCCGTATTGATAAAGTATGTTGTTACATCACCAACATTCAATGTTTTGTTTTTAATATCGTTCAATAACCTTTGGACGAAAAACATGATTATTTAAATAAACCTTTGAAAATTATTCTGCTAACTGATATAAACGTATACATTTTGATTTCGTTTCATGTTAGTTATTTATGATTTAGTAATTAGTAATCTTTTATACATTAAAAAATACTAAAAAAAAAATAGCCAAAATATAATTACTTTTCCTTGAAAGAAGGGTATTGTGAGTTCACACGTTCAATCAAATCATTTTTGAAATTATTCGTGACTGCTTGCTCCAAATCAATAAACAAAACCAAGTCACTTATTTTTTCGGCTATGTCTAATATTTTTTTTGATGTCACAAAAACTTTTAACTGAGGTGGTGACTGGCGATAGAAAATCTTAAAAAAGGCTTTATGATAACAGAAGAAACGCAATATTCGGTATTATCTAACACTTACTTTTGAAGGTACACATATAGTTATGCTTATCCCGGATCCAGCAAATATATTGGCTATTAGTGGTTTCACCTCAGACCAATCTAATCCATCTGTACCACAACCGATTCGCGGAATAGCTAATTTCGTCAATTTCATTTCTTTCATTTTTACAAGAAGTGACTTTAAAGAATTCGACAACGATAACATTGTCGAATGACCATTGGTAGACTTTTTTGTCACTAAATAAAAAGCATTTTCTTTTCTGTTATTAACAATAACTCCAACTTTACCCACTGTAAGATTTTGGTCAATAAGTTGGCCAATACCACCGAAATAACGTCTAGATGAAGATAAATATTATTGTTTTGATCAATATTAATTCAAAATATTTTTACTTGAATTGCACTGCAACCCCTCCTTCCATGCGTAAATCTTCACCTATGCAATGTGCTAAAGCAACGTCTCTTGCTATATTGAAGAGATTTTCGTCAATTTCTTTCAATACGCTTGAAAACATTTAAAAACAATTGATAAAAAACTAAAGTTTAGGATCACAATTTAATCGCCGAAAAATATATAAACACATGTCGAGTTATTGCGAAATTGAAAATACAATTAATAATTTACCAATTTTCTGTTTTTGGCACACTTCGTTTTTCTTGAAATTGTTTACAGTTATGATTACACGGAATCACGTTATTGTGTTTGATGTCATCACAATTTACATGCATTTTTACATTAAACAATTTATTTCTTGAAAACATGTTTATTTGATGACTAGTATTTTGACTAAATTTAAATTAAGTAGAAAATGTAATTGTCATATATTTATGCATCAGAAAACATAAAATTTTATTTTTTTTAACCTATTTTGAGATCCACCAACGACTTTGGCCATTAGTACTGGTTCTACACTTGAATGATTCGGTAATTCCATAAGAATTTCACTTTTAACAACCATTCTAAATGATAAAAAATTATTAAGGATCACAAGCTGAAAAGTAAAATAAAATCCATACTCTTGGCTACACATCATTAATCCTAATTGTTCGGCACGTTTGCGTTTTTTTGCTGTATTTTTGCCTAATTTTGTTACTCTATTTCCATTAATTCTAAACGTTAAATTAATAATTTTTATCGAAAAGTAATCTAAAGTAGCTTAGCAATGGTATTGAATGATAATTGATAATTCAACAAAATAAATTTAAAAAAAATTAACATTTTATTCATACCCATCATTTGGTAATACTTTACAATCTCTTTTTTTGTTTAGTTTATTTCCATTTTTATGCGAATTACTTTGAATGATTGTTGGATAGTCCTCCGTCCTATAATAATTTTAAAGCGAATTAGAAATTTCAATTCTATTACTTTATCAGTCACAATGCTTTAAATTAATTTTAAATTGAAATATGAATAATATTGTTATTTATAAACAAAATGAAAACCGATTTACAATAATTATTGTCATTGTCAATCATTTCTGATGTATTAAGTAAAAACTGCTAATAACTATTTCAAAATATTTTATAGAAACGAGACTGCTTTGAGAGTTTTAAATGAAAATTTGAAAGAATGTTAATCTTAAAAGAGCCATGGAAGTAGTTATTAGACATCAAAAGTATATCAGAATGTTAAGAAATACGAGATTAGAAGAAAAATAACTAAATTATTGAACTTATGATTGGTTCTATTCTATATAACTAATGACTAATTAATGAATTACCTCATTGTATATTTGTTTGTTTTAATTCCACTCATATTACTCAGCTTATTCGTAGTATTTATAACTAAAAAGTCAAAAATAGTTTTGTTGAATCTGAAAAAAATTTTTGTAATATTTATGGAATAATCTGTTATTTTTCTACAATACATTTTGTAATATTATTAATATCAATTAGTAATTATTCTAATTTTAAACAGGTTTATCTATATGAATTGTCATATCAGATATTACTACTTGAGTTGAATGGTATCATATAATTTTTGCAGCCTATTGTAAGAAAACACTTTTAAAAAAATTCAACTTCCTCAGACTGAATACATTTGTTTTATCCTGGTTTACTTTTCAACTTCAAAATCGATAATTTCAACGGAAATTAGTATACGAGTATCGGTGTTATTGCCTATTTAAATGTATATGTTGTAAATGAAGATACGTAAACGGTGAAATATACAATATTCGTGCACACGTTTACTACGGTATTACTACCGGATAGGCCGTTTTATAGTCCAATGGTTGTAATTTAAATCGTTGTGTGGTATAATGGTCTTATAATTCTAGAATATAATTTTGTAATTTTCGTGATTAATTAATAAGATCATCCTGCTAGGTGTGATCTTAGATTTCATAAAAATGATTAATATTATATAATTTTATTTTTTACGTGGTATTAGGATTATGTTCATAAAATTACAGTAAGAAATTGACATCGAAGGGAAAATATGCATAATTGCAGTGATACTTTCCATATAAATGGTTTCCCCTCACCCATACTTATCAGTGGTCGTTTTTCATTAATAGAAAAAAAATAATGAAAATATCAATGTAGATTTTCGGTATGAATTGAAAGTACTTCTTTTATGTTAACTATTGTATAAAATGTACAGTAATTTAATAAGGATTTTTTAGATTCTAATCCGATACATTATTGTGATCTCTATTTCGATTTAATAATACGAGTACGATTTTGAACGAATAAGAATGTAGGATGTCCAGTAAAACGGAAAAATTATTTGTGGTGCAAAGTTATTAGTAGATACGTACAATTATCGCGGTAATGATTTAAAACAATTATATTGAACATTCGTTGTTACACCCAATGACTACCGTTATTCGATGTAATTTTTGATAGAAAAATAAAACGGTGAGCATGATAGTTCGAAAGCTTGAGGATCAACGACTACGATAATACTGTGCAATTATGTTCTAAAGAATTAAAATATAGTTATGAATGAACATACCTTTCACAATAAATGCAAAATTTCTGTAATCCTATTTTGACTGTCCTAGATAACTTGGATACTGCTGAACAACGAATGACCAAATTTTATTTTCAATTTGACACGTTAACAAAAATTAATTGTTATCCATAGTAAAAAATGTATGTTTAATATAGAATGTTTTTAGCCAATACAAAAGAAAAAAATTTGAATTTAATTTGCATTTATTATATAAGCTATTTCAGAAACTACGTTACGTGTAACTATTTTGTACTATTTCATTTATAATCTCTATCACAGTATTATGTATGACCATTGTTAGCACTTAAATATCGAAATTAATTAATGAATATATATTAAAAACTATAATTTTATTATCTTATCTTTGCTAAAAATAATATCAAGATTCGGGGCATTAGTTAAATATTCTGAAACCAATTGAATATTTCTTGAATCGGGAAAGCTAATTGAAAATAATGGAACTGTCAGTTCATTACAAATTTCTTCGCATCACTCAATTGTTAATATATCACCAAGAAAACGATAATAGAAATCAAATTATGATATTGTAATTATTTTTTAAGAATATTAGTAAATTTAATAATACGAGTAGTTAAGACTATTAAAAGTAATTTATAGTTGACCAGTATCGTAATATGTTACGTATTGACCAATCGAAAATTTCATCAATTACAGGAAATATTTTTAAAATAAATTAACATACAATAAGACTCGTCTTATAGTATTTAATATTTTAGTTATAATAATGTGATCTCCACTACCAGAAGCACGGCCTAACGACATTTGCAGATGGTAAGTGTATTACCCATATTTTCGAAAATAAAAAAAGGATCAGCCTGATTCATTGGTTTTTCAACTTAAACGGATATGGGAGCTGCACTCAGAGGTCATGCGCTTTGCATCACAACATTGGGCCAACATCTATCGAACAGACAGACTACATATCTGACAGCCAATGGACTGAAAAATGTATAGCTTTTATGTATATCAATAAAAAATGTTGAATTAAATAACTATTTAATGTAAAATGAAGAAAAAATTTAAAAATTGTGGTATAAACTTTAAAACCATTAAAAAATATTGTAACGTTATGTACGCATTTCGTATTATGCACAAATACTTTGTTACCTTTTGGGCCTTATGACGGGCTTACATTCGGCACACACTACGAACACACACACCAGGGGCACATTAGTCAGTGACCGGTAGACCGAGTCGAGTGATTTCGGAGTAAAACACTGACGGGAGAATAAATATATATTAGAAGATATTAAGCAGAACCGTATCCGACTCGTGCACAGTCGAACAGTTGGCCAACAACGTAACCGCGCATGCATGTTATACGAGATAATAGTGATGAGCTCCAAACAAACTGTGCCGAACGACCAACGTGAATTGCAAAACGAAAACTATTGACGTGATCGGACCCCGAGCACGGCAGTGGCGTAGCCGGGGGGAAGCTGAGGAGGCTGCAGCCCCCTCCCCCGGAAATATTAAGAAAATTTAAAAATTATTTTAATGGTTTATGCAATTCACTACAAAAGTCTTGAAAAAATTGATCAGCCCGGCGAGACCGTGACCCCGTTGATCCGAACTAAAAACCGTTTCGCCATCGCCAGCTACGGGGTGTACCGCTCGCGTCCGTAAATCGCAGCCTCTCCATGCGCCGGACGGTTATGGTGACAACACGATGGTAATGGAGAAACCGAATTACCTTTTGGCGTGCACGCGGCACACGTAAGCTGGTCCTCGGTCATGATCGACCGCACGCGGTACCGCGCAGTTGTAACCGCGGTTCTAAACGCATAACGCGCGGTCGTCATCCATGGCATTGCGCGCAGCAAACGGCGACGACGGCGGGCAACGGTCTGAGTGCCACAGATTTGACCGGACGGGAGAGATAATGTCGTTGTTGTTACATTTACTATCATTATTACCTGTTGCGTTGCCACTCTCCGTTTCGATGTCAATTGTCGCATGAAGCGTACGCGTACGACGACATTGCTACGGCCGTCATCAGTATTAGGACTTATCTAGATAAATTACCTAGATAATTATTTGTTTATCCTAATTTTTAATTTTTTTTTTTTATAGGCTTTACACGAGCCATTTAGACTCTTGGCCACCAAAACTTATATTCCTTCCATCGCTCTCTATCGTATGCCTGTTCTCGGTCCCCTCCAATTTCTCCTAATAATTCCTTGACGCTGTCCTTCCGTGTTTTCCGTGGTCTCTTTCCCCTTTCGATGCATTGTGAACTTATAACAATGAAATATATAAATTCCGACAATCGTACTCGTATCTTGGGAATGGCTCGTCAATATTTGAAATTATTAGCGGAAAACAATACATTATTTTCAATAATTCTACGCAATTTGTTAATAAACTTCATTGTTTTGCCGCTACAACGCTATTAAGATGATACGATTTTTGTTGAACAAAATGTATTGTACACGTATAAGTACAAATATATACAATATATATTTGAAAAAAAACTAGTAAAGTCTACGGGCCCCTGAAACGTTTATTTAAAGTCTTGATTCTTCAAACAGTGTCGGTGTGAATGTGTCATCAAACCATCGAAGTCTGTTCATGGCTCACTGAAATATTATCCACGTCCCGTCGGTACACGCGATTGGAATACGTCGCGCGACCGACCACCCGTGTCGATGACATTTTCTTGACAAATGCGTATTGTCTCGCGATCGGTCACATCGTGCGAAACTCGTAACGATAATATTGTTATCTTTCTCTCGTGCACGAGAAAGTAATATTTCTACGCATCATTATTTTAACAGTTTTATTCTTTTTTTTTCTTATTCGGTCATACATAATTAATATGGTACCATAACTCATCATGTTATTTACAACAGACGGATAAACAGCTGACAATTCACGTACGGTTTGTCATTATAACACACCAAAGCTTATAACGCGTTTGTTTTGTAACCGTTTTGGTTATTGGAGGCAATATTATACTGGCATACTAGATTTTTGTATTTATTCTTGTTGCACGAGATTGCGCGAGAGCATTTTTCCACGAGATGGCCGTGTGCAGTAGAGATAAGGGTGTATAATTACACTGCTTCTAGAGCCCCGTGAAAATGTCATATCAGAACGAATCATATAATTTATAGTTGTTAAAATCTAAATAAAAGAATCACTCTGCATACAGGGTATGTAATGTTGTTGTCCTAATAAATATTACATTACATCTGTATACATTTTCATTGATGACAATACTGCTGTTACATGTTGATCTCGTCGTGTCAATTTTCCTTTAAGCGTTTTACAATACATTTTAAAGTCGAAACGCGATGAAATGAAATAAACGATGTACCAGTGATGGTAGTATTATACCGATGTGTATTATTTTACGACTTGTCGTACGTTTATGAACGAACATTTAATATGAAAAATATCGATTAAATAATTGATTACGTATAGTTTTTATAAATTTTTAATTTAATTTAAAATGCCATGGGACTATAAATTATTTCAAAATAATATAATTTAAAACGAATTCTCGGTTATACGAGATAGTTATATTATATTACCGTATTATTCATTATAGAGAGTCCTATTTCGTAGAATACTGTATTTATACATTTGAAAAGAGAAATAATGACAATAATAATATATGTCAAATAATATACTCTCGGAAAAATGTTCAGTCAATATTTTATTTTCAATTCAAAAAACATTTATTACATTTCACGTAACCGTTGGCATAAAAACGCAAAATATCATTTTATGCTTTTGAAATATTTGCTTGTAGTTGGTAAATACTATTCGTTTCAAATACGATAAATAAAGAATACCAGAGGTCGTAAAAATATAAACATAAAGGGCAAAAGTTTTTCCTGTACAATGTTTTTCTCATTTTTTACGACTTATAATATGCTATTTGGCGGTGTAAGAATGTCATTATCGCAAATATTATAAATTTTTTTCTGCGAACTTTGATACAAGTTTTCAAAAGATATTTTCATCAGTATATTCAGAGCTTGATAAAATATTTTGCGTTGCTGTACAACTTAAATCTTAAAATAATTATATGATATTGTGCCAAAAAAAAAAAAAAAAGATCAAGCTCAAAAAACCTTGAACGATGATGAAAGGAACCGGTGTTTTTTTCTACACCGGTTATACATTGGATCGATTCAGATCAAATACACAATGCTGGTGGTTTATTCAATTGTTGCATCTAAGTAGCACATTTAATAAGTATTTTCATATAATTAACAGTATCTTAATTAATTATATTCGCTTAGCGAGTATATAAAATTGTTCATCTAGGGACGAATCCAGACCGGTGACACCATGACTAAGAGAGGGGAAGCGGAAAAATAATAAAAAAAAACAATATCAATCTACATTGAGTTCAAATACAAAATGAAGAACCATTTTTTTCTTATCTTTCGAAGTTTAATATTAGTCTCTTTTACTAAAAAATGTATGTTACTGAAATGTTGCATTATTAAAAAAAAATCATTATAGTAATCATAGTTTACAAATTAATTTTATTGGTTTATATAATAAAATCTGTGGATACGCAAAAGCACAAAACCTAACCTATATATGTACGAGTATATGTATGTATTTATGATAACAAATTATCTGGTCTTCATTGACAAAAAAAAAAAAGAAAGTAATGTTAAGTAATTTAATACCAGTTATAAAATTGACAAATTACTTTATAAGACGGTCCACCTCACGGGGGAGGGGGTATTGATCAGATTGACTCTCTTACCATAAAGATGCTCCTGCCTTCATCATTTCTAATATATCATACAATAAATTTAAGTGTTGCTAAAAGTTTTGATCTTATCCGTTGGCAAAAATAGCATTTTACGATGGGAAAAATTCGTGTTCGCATCGTTTATTCTAGTATCTAGGTACAGATAAGAGAAAAACTTTTTTTCCGTACACACCATCGCTAAACGAGCAAATCTTACTAAGTAAGTTGCTCTTATCATGAACGTGTATGCAAAGAAAAAAAAAAATGTCGGGGAATTGGTTGCACATATTAAGCTGTGTACGATCATTCGGGTTTTGGATTATGATAACGTTCCGGATCGATTTCTGATACCATAAGTTCTGGTTACAAAGTTGATATTATAATATGCACTCGTCTATAATGTCTCCTACATACCGCTGTTGCTCACGTTCCGAATGGTTAAGCAACACTATGGCACGATTTATATAAACTGCACGAACCGTAGCGTTATTTGAACTAAATATTCTAGCTCACATAAAATTACGTGTATTCAAATTTTAAAACGTAATCATTGTAAACACGTATTAAAGAGGGGGTAGGAGAATAAAACGTTGACAAAACAATTTTTTTTTTTATCGTCTCGGTATAATCACAATTATCACAATCTGCACAATCGTTTGTGTTGTATTACGATTTCGCCGGGAACCCCTTTAAAATTTCCTTCATTTTCTTATCGGACGTTGCAGTAACACGAACAAAATGACCTCGTGAGAATTTTTTTTGTTTGAAAAATTTTATTTTTTATAATTGTACAAAACGTCGTGTATAACTATTACCGAGTATTTAATACCGCTATAAACACATAGGTGAGTGTACAACAAAAAAATAATACGCTGTGGTGTCGTAAAGAAAACGATTTTTGTAAATTTTATTTTATTACACCGTCGAATCTGAAATATTCGGTCATATTCGGTATATGCGTTGTGTGTAAAAATACACGATACGAGTACGTATTGCGGCATACGCATCGACAAAGCGATGATAAAATTTGTGAAAACATTAGACTTATATTATCTTATAAGACTGTAATCTTATTGTGTTTATTGCACTTAATGTGAACATACAATATATCGTATAGTTGTGTAATTTTTGTTGTAAATTGTTCGTAAAAAAACTGATATTAACATATTATATTATTATTATAACTTTTTGAAATACAACGCGAAATGGAATGAATAAAAGTAAGTGTATATAACTTAAAACTAAAAAAGAACCGGATGGGCCTCGCTCTGCTGTACAGATAGGGGTGGAGTGCACCTCGCTTATAGGATAAGTCATAATTATAATGGATTTGTTAAATTTGAATGCAATGATAGATATCATTGTATACGAATAACGATTCTGAACGGAGTTCATATGTTAGTCTAGAATATAATACAATGTTATTTATAAATATTATATAAGTATATTTTATTTTTAAACGAAAAATTTAGAAAAACCGAAAATTTAAATTGTCTATAAATAAGTCAAAATATGTCAAAATACTTTGAAATTTTAACCATGTATAGAAAACGTCAATATAAAGATTTAATGATAATTTCAAGTTGTTGCGGTTTTTCGTTTTTGAGTTAGGACATTTTAAAAAAACCGATATCATTTGTCAGTCTAGAACATTCTACATTATATTATATTTTACATGTAATTTTATGTCAATATTCGATGTTCAAACGCTTATAAAAAAAAATTGTGCCTATGGATTTTAATAATTTTTGAATGACATTAAGAACTACTTCTGTGGAATCTTCGATTAAATTTTCAAGTATTTTGTAGAAGCCAAATTTTTTTTATCACCGATTATAAAAAAAAAATGTAAAAAAATCGAATATTTTAAATGACTATAAGTGGCTTAAAAATCAATATAATATTTTGAAAAAAATATTGCATAAAAGAAATACCAATCTTAACAGCTGGTAGAAATTTCAAAAATCTGCGACTTATACTTTTTGAATTATAACAAATATTTAAAATCGTCTGAGAATAAATCGCTATTTTATGCAATTTCGTAAATATTTAAATTTCAAACAGTCGTACAATTTTTTCCTCTTAGTCTGGTAGAAATTTTTTTAAAGATTTTTGAAGAGTAGCTCATAGATAACCTAGTGTTAAAATTTTGAACCTTAAGTATGAACAAAAAAAATTTTATGAATTTTTATCTACAAAATAACATGCAAATTATCGTGATTTTTACACATTTTATACAAATTTGAGAATTAAGGGCTTATAAAAAAAAATTGAGTTAACCGATCACCGATATTTTTTAGTTACGATAAGTTTAACTTATTATAAACCTAGTATAAAATTTTCAAGAGTTTTCGCTCAATCAATTAAATTTTATAGATGTTTAAAAACAAAAATTTAACAAAAATCGAAAATATAAATTGTCTATAAATAAGTCAAAATATGTCAAAATACTTTGAAATCTTAACCATGTATAGAGAACGTCAATATAAAGATTTGGTGAAAATTTCAAGTTGTTGCGGTTTTTCATTTTTAAGTTAGAGCATTTTAAAAAAAACCGATATCTTTGTCAGTCTAGAATATTATACAGTATATTATATTTTACATGTAATTTTTTGTCAATATTCGCTGTTCAAACGCTTATAAAAAAAAATTGTGCCTATGGATTTTAATAATTTTTGAATGACTTTAAGAACTACTTCTGTGGAATCTTTTATTAAATTTTCAAGTATTTTGTACGAGCCAAATTTTTTTTATCACCGATTATAAAAAAAAAATGTAAAAAAATCGAATATTTTAAATGCCTATAAGTGGCTTAAAAATCAATATAATATTTTGAAAAAAATATGACATAAAGGAAATACCAATCTTAACAGCTGATAGAAATTTCAAAAATCTGCGACTTATACTTTTTGAATTATAACAAATATTTAAAATCGTTTGAGAATAAATCGCTATTTTATGCAATTTCGTAAATATTTAAATTTCAAACAGTCATAAAATTTTTTCCTCTAATTCCGGTAGAAATTTTTTTAAAGATTTTTGAAGAGTAGCTTATAGATAACCTCGTGTTAAAATTTTGAACCTTAAGTATGAACAGAAAAAATTTTATGAATTTTTATCTACAAAATAACTTGCAAATTATCGTGATTTTTACATATTTCGTATAAATTGTAACTTTGAGCACTTATAAAAAAAAATTGTGACTTACGATTTTAGATTTTTTTTTATCAGTTAAGGAACAACTTATAAGAAACCTTGTATTAAATTTTCAAGATTTTCTAGGCAGCCAAAAAATTTTTATCGTTATTTAAAAAAAAAATACTTAAAAATATTGAAAATTTCAATTGTCTATAAATAGCTTAATAAAAGTCAAAATACTTTGAAAATTTAATGGTGTATAGAGAACGCTTATCTAAACATTTGGTGAAAATTTCAAGTATTTACATCGATTAGTTTTTGAGTTATAGCAAAATAAAATATTTGATTATGTCAAAAACTGGTTTTGCGTAAAACCTCCCGTTTTTCCCAAATTTTTTTATGGTTTTTCCCGTCGCATTTAAAAAATATTGGAAATTTTTAACTTTTGACCCCCCAAAGTACCAAATAGATTCACTTTCCTTTCAGAAAAGTTGCTACATAAGGCAATCGAAGCATTTTTACTGCCCCAAAACGTGTCGACAGACACAAAAAAAAAAAAAAAAAAAAAAAAAAAAAAAAAAAAACACACATCATTGTAAAATCAATACATTCTTCACTCCGTTCAGAATCTAAAATGTTCAAGATATTTTGAACAAAATG
Source organism: Sipha maydis (assembly GCA_034509805.1). Lineage (NCBI taxonomy): Eukaryota > Metazoa > Arthropoda > Insecta > Hemiptera > Aphididae > Sipha > Sipha maydis. The sequence continues at coordinate 111,059 of JASXSY010001090.1, forward strand.
GAACAGTAGGAATATATAGACCGAAATACACGTAAAATACACCGGTGGAAGAAAAAAACTCCAACGATAACGCGTATATAGCAATTACTATGTTAATCTAACCGGCGTACGTCAAGATATCGCTATAAATCGACCTAAAATTGGTTACACATTCTGAACTCACTAATAATATCTCATCGGTAAAATAGTTTTACCAAACCATAATACTTGTCACGCCTTAATCTTTTATTATAAAATAATACTATGAATAATTGTGTATATTATGTCATTGAGTAATGCCCGAGCTGTATGAATTCACTCGCTGGATCCATAACCTTTTACGAGATCAAGGAGCGTTCTACGAAGATCATACAACAAAAAAAAAAAATTACTTTTAAATGATACAAACAGTTATTACTAGGTAATAGGTACTGTCAATATTCACATAATATTTATACAATTTTCGACAAGTAACTGATTGAATTATAAAACCAATAAATAAAAAAAAGTCCTTGCCATACTCTCTACTAACATCAATGATTCCATCAAGATAAAAGAACACAATTTTTATCGCCCTTGACCTGGAAAAACATATGACATATTATAAATAAACTGAGTATTAATTTATATATATATATATATCGATATTCTGTCCAACTGATCGATAAAGGCAACATGTTAAAATTTCAACACAATTTACTCACCGATCGAATAATACAAGTTAATTTTTTTTTCGACCATATATCATAGAAAACGAACTATCATTAAGATCGGTAATTAGCGTAACACTTTTTGTTGTCGCTATTAACAATATATTCAGCAAACACACAATAAATAGTTAAATACTCATAATTTGCCGATTACTGTAATATCTATTACAGTGGTATCGACACTATATTTGCTACAGTTCATCTATAAAATGCTATCAACTCATTAATACAATAGTTCACAAAATCTAGTTTCAAATTTTTACCATCCAAAACTCAGTAAATAATTTACGATATAAAAAACAACGATATACTACCTCATATTTACATAAATAATATCTCAAAATTATAATCCGATAACATCCGTACACTACAAATTACGTGTAGGAATTAATTCTCGTGGATACTTAATTTTAAAAAGACTAAAGATTAACTGAAATTTGAAATTGAAAATCATTTTAAATTTTTCCTATCGTGACCGGGGAGTTGAAAAGAATAATCTACTATTAATTTACAAAGCACTAATGCTATCAAAAGTAGCAAATATGCTTCTATAATCAGTCAAACCAAACATCAAACAAATCTTCAACCCCATTTACAATCAAGCGATTTATTTAGTTAAAGGATATTTTTGTACCAGTCCTATGCACATAATTCTTTGCATTTATATAAGAAATTTCACTTCAAATCAGAAGAAGCAAAAATATATTGAAATACAAATAAACTCAGTCTCCCTCGCCAAACAACATGCCGACTTTTTAAATCACCTACTTAAGTAAGAAAACTCAAATAACAATAAACAATTATGGAACCATACATGCTATAAAGTTTATAGTATATAGTTTATAGTATAAACTGCCAATCAAAATTGAAACATCATATCCTTTATTAACCACTCCATTCCGACTATACCAAAATAAAATGTATTATCAACTATCTCATTTTAATAAAAGCTTCTGGTACCTATGGATCAAACGGAAACGATACCTACATCGAATGTTGTACTTTAATATTTGATTACATTTTAGAGACCTAAAATTGATAGTACTTGGACCCGTCAAAACTTAATCACAGCACTTAACAGTACAATAGAATATAATGCGTCATATATCGTATATATTTTCGATGTTCTATGATTGGAGATGATTTCCACAATATACCGCGATAATCAAATTTACATTAACTTCAAACGATTTTTATGTACCATAGAGTTATATATTTTATCGTAAAAAAAAAAAATATATATATATATATATACACATTCGTCTGTAAATCTTTTTGTTTTTTTTTTTTTGTATTCGCCCAAGGACAGTTTGGAAAATGTTGATTTAAGTATACATAAAATCGACTCGGACATGGTCACTATGAATTCGTTTCGCTGGCTGAACACCACCTTGAGCGAAATGAACATTTATATTAAAAGTTTTTTATGTATGGTAAATATATGTATCATATACATACGTATTTTTGGGTGGTATACGCGTTTCGAGATGCGCGTGACATAAATTTAGGTACATACACCGTATAACCTCTTCTTCGAGTGTCCGGTCGAATACGCGCTTCACTGGACTCGTCCGGTGACACCACGATCGTACAATATATTTGCACTGAGATCCGAAAAACACGTGTCATTTCGATCGTACACATAAACATATATGCATACAAAAACGAACCAAAAGTCTAAATCGATACGTCACGAATAGGACTAACATCCTATACATCTAATTATAACACAATACTTTGACAAATGTTTCTGTGCTATAGACAAAGCTATACAATGCGGTAATATGTGTAGATACATATATCGTTATAGACAATAAGACTCGGCCGTTTTTCGAAATCTCTGCTGTGCAGTGGTCGAAGAGCCGACTTTTTTTTTTAACAAATCTCGTTTGGTCACCGGACGTGCGTATATCGTTCCGTGACACATTATCCCTATTTCTGTTGCTGCTGTTGTTGCTTTTGCTTGACATTGATTGGTCGCTCTGATTGGATCTTTCACCCTCGTACGTAGTTATTTCCTTACGCATTATATGTTTATACCATATATATAAGGGATCGTGCGGGGAAGCTGTTAATGCGACCAAAAGGATTTCAAAACTGCTTAGGGGATCTTCCAATATTAATACCTAGGAGACGTACGACTGCAAAGTCATCATTCACTTTGCCAAATGAGATTAGTTTTATCATCAACAAACTATATTCGGCTGGACTGGGGTACATTATAAAGAAAATAAGGTATAGCTGTCGGTCTATCTCCTTCCTCTCCCTCCTCAACGTACATAAATACCTCTCGCAACTGCCGCATCCTTAGAACACAAGAAAGAACGGTTATTTATTTTAATTGATTAAGTAAATTCATGCTGTGATGTCGGAAGGGAAAAAAATGACGTGATGAGATTGAAGAATGTTTTCTTAGAAAATGTTATTTTTCATTCGTTTACTTAACTAGTCGCTTTCTTTTATTTATTCGTTTGATTTTTTTTTTCTCCGCCCACTGAAATTCCGACGAGCTAAAATATTTCTATAGTTACTGTAGTATACACAGCAATAATTTGAATAGAAATTAAATTACAAAGTTCAAGTTATTTGAGAAGAAAAGATTTCCGAGAAACTATTTAATCTTTATACCTACGATTTGTACATATTTTGACAGCATAATAATATTTTGAAGCAGAAATTTTATTATATAAATATCGTAATTATGACTAGATTTTCATAAGCCAGTTGGCAGAATTATAAATAATTTATACAGATAATCAGTTGAAACTTAATTATACGTAAAGAAATGTTGGTTATCATAAGGGCTACAAGAATAATATTTTTTTAAATATGGTTAGGATTCACTATCTAATTAAAGAATAAACATTTCAACATGTATGTACATGAGTAACAATACTCTTTAATTACCTGTTATAATAAATATATATATAATAATCTCGGGGACTCGACCTCAATGCGTGATACTCAAATGTTATGGAACAGAGTTACCTCAAATAATTTACACAACTGCATATACAATTAATTATAATATATATGAATACGTTACTGAAATCCGACAATGAATATTTGAATAGGGGTAGGTGAGCACTGTAATAAGTGTAGTCTTGATGACGATCTTGATTGGTGTCCGATTGATGGTTCTTCGGTTCACTCTTCGACTGAGTTGACTCTACTACCTCCTTGCTCATCGTTTTGCTATTCTATACCGTCTTATATCCATGCCGGCAAATCCCTTAGTTAGCATTTATTATTGTCATTCATTTGACGTTTCGCACACTCAACATATTAGCCATATTGTCCTACTTAATGAGCAATGTACGATGTTTATAAACAACAATCGTTACATTACTATAATATTATTTTTTACCACCATAAATGTATATAATAATAAATTCATAGTATCTCAAACATTTGTATGCAAAATGGTAAATAATTGATAATTTCCGTTATATTTCAGTCTAAGTGGTTCTTATGACGAATAAGCTTTTTAATCTCACTAAGAATTTGAATAGTTATTTTGAGAATAATAATTTTGTTTAATCGGTAAAAAAAATAATCGGGCAATTCAATATTGTAAGTCTTAACGTTAAAAAGTCTTAGTCGCCGATAAAATATGAAAATATTTTAAGTATTAACTTTCTCTCTACGTATAATTTTATACAAAGTATGATGATACCTTATTTAAAATATATTTATAAATTTAAGAAAACACTTTTTTTTATCATTTTGTTTTAATACTAATCCAAGCACAAGGCAATATGAAAATAGATAAGATTTAACTTTCAAAAGTATTAGTTGATGTTAACAATGTATATTTATGCATCCATTAAAGAACTTTCAAGAGTTTTCGTTCAGTAACCTTTTATTTCAACAAAAAATAAAGTTTGTGATATTTTTAAAGATTTTAATGGTAACCTTTTTGTCAGCACTTCAGTAAAGTCATAATATTTTTTTATTCGTTGGTGAAATAAATGTTATATATCACATCTACTCACATATCAATAAATACAGTATACGAGTATTCCCAAGATCTTCCTTTAATATGACGTTTATCAGTGCAAACCAACACGTCAGCTATTAATCCAATGCATACAATTGAAATTAATTTACATAAACCACTGATTGATAAATTAAATCGAGAGTTCATGAATAATATTAATAATATATTATAAAACGCCGGTCATATATTATTATAGTTATTATTATTATTACTGATACATAATGCAACGTATAGTATAGTGGGTGTACTTTTAAATGTTTTTAAAACAAACAAATAACGTTTTGTGTATTGCCAAACTATAGTGTACATTAACAATACGGACTTGAGCTTAATGGGCAAATGGAAATTACATTATTCAAAACGTTTCATCGGTCCATCTACATTATACCACGAGATTTTCGCCATATACTATCTCTAAATTATAATATACGTATAATCAGTGGCGTAGTTACGGAGGAGATGTAATGGTGTAAGGAATTTTAACCCTTACCACAAATCCCAAAACAATTTAATAATTAGTTCACTTTCATTATACTTTTTTTATTTCAACGACCAAAATCGGCTCATATGAAGTAATTTTTTAGTATGTCATATTTTGATACTTGATGCATCACTTTTTGTCAATTTTTAAGTCATACTTAATTTGTGTAATTAAGTCTAAGACATAAAATATGGTTTTTGTAGATGTGTGTATTCGTATGCTGCGATTATACTCATAGGAATAACAAAATTATTTTAGAACTGAGGCTTAATATAAAAACATAAAATGTATTTTTTCTGAAAATTTTGTGTAATGATACGGTAGAATTTTATCATTTATTTTCTTTATTTAAAAGCGTGAAGTAGATTATTTTCATTAATGTAATGTAGTTAAGTCGGTTTTTTGGCCCAATAGAAATATACATAAAAACAGTAGTTGAGTAGATTAGTCCGCATAGATCAACATACATACACAACATATGTAATTGTATTTTTCTAACAAACGATGTATTATGTAGGTACGCAAACACATACAGTAAAATTGCTGTTGGTAAAACTTTGTTAATCGCAATTACAACTTTGAAATGAATTATTTCGTTTATGTAAAGTAATGTATAAATCACACGTAAGGACAACAACTCGGGATCTAAACAAGTGTACCATAACACAGTTTAATTTTCCGTAATAATATACATGTATAGTTTCACGTATATAATAAAATGGTTGTTTATACATGACTATATTACTCCCGACACCCTTCTTGAACAATTTCTGGGTGCGTCACTAATTTATATATATATATTAGGGTGGTCCTTATTTATAAGGTCAGAATATTTTCTTTAATTTTCTCAAGTCAGGACCCTCCCATTTTGTTTGATATCATACAAAAATAATTTATGTTAAATTTGGTGATGATAACTCACCCCCTTCCCGTGCCTCAAGAGGGTTCAAAATCGTTAAATGGGGTAGTTTTACGGTTTTTTGTATTTTACTCTAAAACAGTTACAGTTATGAAAAATTTACAAAAGAGCTTTATTAAAGAACATACAATTCTCTATAGGTAACCATATTACAAAATTTTACCAAAATCTATTTTTTTCTCTGAAAATAAAGAAAAACTAAATAATTTAATTAATAAGTAAAAATATTGGAAGTACGATTTTTAAAAATATATTATGAACGGTTGAAGATACGATCAAATGTTTATTATATTAAAAATAATGTGAAATTTCCGTCATCGTTATCGAAAGTAGATAAAACTCGGATGGCAAGATAAACAATAAAAGTTATGAATTATACAGATGAACAGTACATATAATACGAGTATTTATTGAAAAATATTTTATATTTTAGTTGTTGTATTTAACTTGAATGTTTCGCATTTTAATAATTTTATAGTGATTATTTAAAGTTATAATTTATGCGTAACTGTTTCAAAATTTATTTTACAAAATGCCCAGACAACAAATTTATTTAATTGGATCCATGAATAATCAAATTACTGGTTCTAAATTGCCTTCCAAGAGGGACTGTTTATCTGTTTTATTTTATAATATGCGTTTAGTAAAACTAAATTTACATGATAGTTCACGCTTGGTTATTGATGAATGTTCAATTTTTTGGAAGAAAGCTCGGATTCCAACTCATGATAATTCAGATTGCATTAAGAAATTGAAAAAATTATATGAAGAATGGAGAAAATTAGACAAAAATAAAACACGAACAACAGAATTACAAAAAACGCATGAAAACAAATTCGAAGAACAATTAGACAATTTATTTGATATATCCCATGCCAATGCCTTAAATTTAATTAAGATAGAAGAAGATAAGCAATTTTTATTTAGACAACGAGAGAAAGGTCGTCCTGGTTGTATGCTTGGTACGGATATGAAATTAGCGGGTATTGAAAAACGTAAAGCAACTCTTAAAGAAAATGAAGATAAACGAAAAAAACGAAGAGAAATGGAAACCTTGAAATTCACCCGTAAGTTATTAAATATAGAAAATTAAATTGTGTACATATTTTCTTAATTTTTATTAGTATTAAAATTAATTTTTAATAATAATTTTTTAGAAAGAATTCGACTTCATAGTTCATCTAGTTCTGAAGATCAAGATAATACACTTTCAGATGAAGTTTTAAATGAAACTCCTGGTTGCTCAATACCAATACCTAGTTCTTCAAAACCAATGCGGGCTAAAAAAAATATTATGACATCTCGCTTATCAGCAGCTCTAGATAAATGCAAAATTAGTGATCGGGATGCAGTGCATTTATTGACAGCTGCAGCTGAAAGTTTCCAGGTAAATTGTTTGGAATTTACATTAAATAGGTCAACTATTAAACGAGCCCGTGAACATTTTCGTAAGCAGTCATCTGAAGCTATTAAATCAGCATTTATTGATCAAAATTTAAATTATGTAATTGTACACTGGGATTCTAAACTATTGCCTGATATATTAAGTAAAGAAAATGTAGATAGACTTCCTGTAATTGTATCGGCTTTGAATGTAGAAAAACTTTTAGGGGTTCCTGCTTTAACTTCAGGTACTGGAGAAAACATATCTTCAGCGGTGTACAATTTATTATTAGATTGGGATTTGGTGGATAAAGTTCAGGCGTTTGTGTTTGATACCACAGCAAGTAATAGTGGTCGTCTTAATGGGGCATGTGTTCTTTTAGAACAATTATTAAACCGTAATATTATGTTTTTCGCATGTCGTCATCATATATTTGAGATAGTTTTGCAAGCTGTGTTTGCTCATATGAAGATTACTATTACGAATGGCCCCGACATACCTTTATTTAAACGGTTTAAAAATTACTGGAAAAATATAGATTTAAACAATTTTAAAATATATTCTAATTTTCAAAATTCGCATACAAATTTGAAAGACGTTGCAAATGATATATCTTTATTTTGTATACAAAGATTAAACGATAATTTCCCGAGAGATGACTACAGAGAATTTCTTGAGCTGGTTTTAATATTTCTAGGAGGTTCACCTCCTCGTGGAATTAAATTTCGACAACCAGGTGCTTATCACTTGGCACGATGGCTGGCGAAAGCCATTTATTGTATTAAAATTTTATTATTTAGTGATCAATTTAAAATTACTACAAGAGAACAAAACTCTCTTGAAGAAGTTTGTTGTTTTATAGTGAAATGTTATATTCAAGAGTGGATCACTGCACCAAATCCAGTTACAGCACCCTTGAATGATTTGTTGTTTTTAAAAAAACTTAAGAACTACAACGGTAAATTAGGAGAAGTCGCTATAAGAAAATTTATTAATCATTTATGGTATTTGAACGAGGAATGTGCCGTGTTTTCTATATTTGACGATCGTGTTAATAACGAAACTAAAAAACGTATGGCAAACTACATTTTAGAAGGGAAAGAAAAATATAATTTTCATAACTGTAACTGTTTTAGAGTAAAATACAAAAAACCGTAAAACTACCCCATTTAACCATTTTGAACCCTCTTGAGGCACGGGAAGGGGGTGAGTTATCATCACCAAATTTAACATAAATTATTTTTATATGTAATAAAACAAAATGGGAGGGTCCTAGCATCAAATTTTTACAGTTGAAATTTTAGGACCACCCTAATATATATATATTTATAATACTATGCGGCACGTGTTTTGCTCTCTGTGGCCCTTTGGTGTAGTACAAAAAGAAATGGAAGAAAAATAAAGACCGGGGACGACTCAAAGACGCCGACCCTGGGGTGTAATCGCACGGAGACGGATGAGGGAAAAAAACGGACCGAGCGAACCAATTACACTGATTTCTCTGTATACGCACGCGGACGTGGTGTAATAATTTCCGGAGGCAGACTTAATTTCAGCCAAATCTGTTTCGACATAGCGTATAGTGCGTACAGGAAATAGACGGATGAAATGCTTACGGGATGGGAGGGGGATTTTTCCTTTTCTTTTCTTTTTCTTTCTTTTTTTTCCCGACACGTACGATCTCTGCGTAAATTTTGTCAGTCGCAGAGCACATCGCTTTATTCAAATTCTACGTTACCGCAATCGGTAGATGTAAATGTTTGTAATCAAATACCCATTACCCTGTTGGTTAAAGAATGTACCATATAAATGAGCGTGTGTGACGAGTGTGCATGGACTGCAGACGATTGTGCCTATAGATATCAACTTCGCATTGATTTACAAATATTATTATGATTATTAACTGAAGCTGAAACATAACATACTTAAAAAAATTATAGTGTAAAGCAACGGCTCCCAAACTGTGAGAACATTTATATAACTGCGAACATTTATATTATATAATATACATTGCTTTTGTTTATCTTTAGTTATATTGTTATATTTTCAAGAAACATTTATTTTATCTAATCACACACACTATGTAGTAGTGTATATATATAATATACATTATAATCAATATTGGTGTTGGACCTAGAAGTTAATAAACAATATATACAATATATTGTGTAGTATATTGTGTAATATGGAGTATATAAATGTTTGACGATTTTCGAAAAACGTAATATAAATACTTAACACATTTTTACAAGGTAATTAAATGTTTATTTTGCTTTTATTAAAAATATTAACTTATAGCAAAAGAAACTGACTAAGGAAAATGGTAAAACCACTTTTAAAACATTTCCTTAAAGATAATAATAATCTTGAATTATCAATAAGTTCAATGACAGTAAATTCTAATCATCTGATTACTCTTAAAAATATTTTCCAAAATAAATTACACAATAAAATTGGATTAAAAACCCGTTTACTAAAAACTAATACTTGATTTTACAACTGCAGACGAAAAACGATTAATCGAAATTTCATTTTATTCTTAATTAAGAATGAAATGTTCTTTTTTATCACTTTTTGATTTTTGAAAAAACCATTGAAGATAAATATCCCGAAGTTGTCAACAAAATGCTGCATATATCAACACGATTTCCAATATTATATTCGTGTGAAGCAAGATTTAATTAGTTGCTATTTTAAGATCCAATTACCAGACCAAATTTAATGTTGTAAGAGAAATACATGTAGCAGTTGCAATGTGATTCCAAATGTTAAGGTATCAAACACGCTAAACAAGAGTATTGTTCGCATTAAATATAATAATTATTATTACTTTTAGTAATAAAAAAAATATTATGCTTATATTTAAATAGGTAGTAGAAAAATGCTTTATTTATTTATGTGAAGTGTTGTTAAATTATTTTTAGTTTGGAAATGCCTGACCTAAAAAAGTTAGGGAACCGTAAAGTATACAAATAAATCATGTGAAATTAGTTGCAAATGAATAATCGTTATTAAGGTATAAACAAATGGTAAAAAAATCATAAATAAATGTTTTAAACGTACGTAAATAAAATATTCATCTGTAATCCAGTATTTTTCTTTTCATTATCAATGAAACAATGAAAATTATGAGCTGTGTTTCAATTTTTATTTATTTTTTTTTTTTTGTAATGGCAATTCAATCCAATCGGCAATTCAAAATAATACAATTAATTATTATTGTTATAATATGGAGGAATTATTTATCTTACTGGGTTGTAGTAGGACGATGGTGTAGAAACGCATACTAAAATTAATTCACAATAGTTTGCACACTTTGGCGACAAATCCCTGCACATGCTCATGTTGTCCACGTATACCGTTATCGTTTACGAATACATCCCGATGCAAAATATTGCGCATTTCCTTTGCGGCCGTATACGTATACGCTCATATGTTTGCAGATATGCAAAGAACAGCACATGACCACCATTTAAGTGTATAAATAATTATTATAACAAACTTTAACGTACTCGGTAACCGTGCAGTATTTATAATATAAGGATAGGATTTGGGAAAACAAATTGATTGAAAAATAAAACAGCTAAAAAAAGTATATATAGAGAAAGTATTACATTCGCTGTCTACTGACCCAAGCTAGAAGGGTAATGATTCGTAAAACTTTTACCGTTTGTCGGTACTCTTTATAATTACATTATATTTTATATTTATAATTATATTGTCTTATTATAGTTGGCCATTCTTGGAAACAAGAAAAACACACCGTAAAATGTTATTAAATTGATTATACTACTAAAGTCGGAAATCGATTACGAGTACTTTTAAATGACTATACCGTGTATTGTTTCTTTAATCATACAACCCTCATCGAGTAGACTAAGACAGTCTATGTCCTTTGTGCTTGGTCGATCATTCTGTTATTACAACAAAGCACATACTTATCGACAAATAATGTGTTTATATTAAATATATTAACACATTATTAAGCGTTTACCATGTACCACAGATATGTTATACTCAAATTTAGAAGACCGTGCTACAATTAATTTTCATTTATACCGTGTTCTCAATCGTTTTCTTTTCCGGTTATTTTTTCCGGATATTATTTTTCCTCGAATCCCCAAATGATTTATGCCTTTAACGAAAAATAACCTGGATCAATGAAGCCGTTTGATGTGTAGGCCCTGCTTATAGTTGATATTGGCTTTCCGGCTTCCGGTTCGCGGTAATACACGATTTCAGAATTCGATCAAATACGAGAAACCGTGTGTCCGGGGCCGAACATTCGGGGAGCAGACCAAGGGTATGTCCCGACGGGGTGTTGCGATACAAGTTGAAAAATTATCTACGCTCAATGCACATCACCGGGTGAATACGATCAAAAATAAAACGATTGCCTCGTAGAGGCGGCTTGACCATTGCAATATGTGCACCACGGTACACATTATTTATGTATAAGCCGGCGTTTCGTCAGAAACAAACGGAATTTTTTTCGGCTTTCCATTACCTCTACCACTATCACGTGTTTCTGTGGTTTTACACCAAAGACGAAGGTTATCGCCAGTGCTTGACTTAGAAAAAAAAAAACAGTAAGGATAAATATCTTAACTATTTTTTGATGATTCTATTTTTTTGGATGACACACAAATTTTGCGTCCCTACGTAATTAAAAACTAAAAATAACCGTGTTCATACTCTCATGACACCTAGACACCTAAACACCTAAACATTTTACTATAAACCAATGATTATTAATATCTATAACTTATTATACTCGCTTTCAAAATTTAAACCATAAACTCAATACATAAATTTAATATGTATGTATTTAATGTAAAGTGGATCGAATCAGCCCCGAATTAATTATTATTATATTAAAATAAAATAAATAAACTACAAGCGTTCTATGTAATGGCAATAGGTACACGATTGTGTATGTCAACAAAAATTGTCGATGTTGTTCAATTATTATCATGTATCGCTGAACTAATGCAATAGGTAAACGTACACATTTTATGAATGGTTTGTTTTTTATAAAAATATTAACTTTTTGTCACTTTATAAAAACTTAAATAAAATAAAGAATCGTCCTATACGTCCCTTTATGAAGATAATATTAGTGCTACGCTAGATTATTTGAGTTAATATAAATAGGTAATACATTATCTAGTTATCCAGTCCCTCCAGAATTTTTGAAGTCAAGCACTGGTTATCTTGACTACGCGTGTACTGCAACATTTGCCGGCCCGTATTAGCGGAACACCGGACGACTCGGTCGTGTCCTGTCATTATAATACATTTATTTAACTATGATAAATCTCTTCCAATCAAGCCTCTCCGACGATAAAATAAAACGATCGCGCCTCCCGTGGTGTGCAAATAGCATTGAAATAGCACACTGAAAATTTATTTGACATACATTATTCGAATATTCAAATTTTTATGCCGATTTCATAATTCGAGCCTCGCTCTTCCGTCGGTAATCCGGCACAGTTTGGGAACCGCTGATGGCTATAACAACACACACGACGTATACACATGCGTGTATTCGCACGCACACACTTAAACCGGAACGCCAGACAACCAAGCTTTTTATGGTGCAAATAATTGATGGACCGTACCGATGGGTCTGCGAGATAATCCAAAAGAACCGAGTGCAATGCACATGCCATTATTCCACGCATATTCTTTTTTCGATCTTTCTCTCTCTCTCTGCGTGTAGTATTTCGCGTCCTTCATCACAATCAAATCGTCCGTTCATCGTGCTCCGAGGGGACTTCATCTTCAAGTCCTTTGTGCCGCAACGGCTCCGCCTGCGTCCATTGCGAAATCGTGGAACGTTTCGAATCGACTCCCTGCCGTAGCCATAATATACGTCGTATTTCATAAAATATCACAGCACGTCTTATGACGTTCCTTCACTGCACACCGAGTCTGCTGTGACGGATAGCGGCATTGCGTTCGTCTGTACACGCCGAATTGAAATCAAATACAGGTATAGATCCCGGCGCATTTGGTTTTACATTTGATGAGAATACGTTTGGTCTTGTGCCTCTTTGCACAAAATTAATAAACTAAACCTAAAACTATTGGACGTCCGAGAAAACGCGATATATGCACCAGCATTGTATTAAGAATTTTAATTTTCTGCAACTAACAACACAAATATAATGGCGTGATCGAATTTCGGTAAACAAATAAATTATTTTCATTAGTTATTTTCCTCAGGAATTTAAATGTTGAAACAAACGAAAAAATTGTCCGTTCTACTTCTTTACTTTTTGTTACTCTTCTTTGTTTTTCATTAATCTACTCTTTAATGACACACATATTATTATCGTCTGCTTTGCTTTCTGCATTTGCTTACACGTTAAACGTGCAACTTTATCCTTCGGTCGCATGTTCCTTTGTCAAAAATTGACCGAATCGATTGGAATTCACTCGCCAATCTCTATATTGTACAGTCGCAGAATATACTGTTTTGTTATTTCTCTTGTTTCGCAACAAGCGTATAGCACTTCTCACGCAGTTTTCTACATGGCGTTTTCGTGCGTTACACTCGTTACGATATCGCCGACGAATAAACAGTGCTATTGCATGTATATATATATATATAGGTTTGGATAGCCGAATTGTTTTGCTAAAATATTTATAAAAAAATAGCAATTATATTTTTTCTGTACACGTTATGTACCTCAATTACGATTTAGTTCAAACTATTGTTTCAAGAAGAGAACTAAGAAAATAACGTGTTTTTTTTTTCTCAACGAGTACCTGTATACCGCTCGGTTTCAATGAAAATGATATCCGTGTCGATCGACGAAAATATCACGGAATCTCAGAAAACGAATTACTCAATGCTATATTATTACAACGCTCAATATTAGTGTAGTGTACGCGATTTAAAAATAATGAAAAAAAAACATCTTAAACGGTTTGCGAAAATAAATTTTCTTCGCTCAACGCCTGTCAGTGACAGTTCCATTAAACGTACGACAGTATACGCAACAATATTACACGCACATTTACGTATTACTTAAAATACTGAGTTTTCCGTCTACAATATTATTTTACATCGAATACAACTCGGGTATCATGCGCGACGTGCATTGTACTCGTATGTGCGTTGTGTAGTTCGAGAAAAATATCTCCGCCAGATCGGCACTGTTGTCAGTGCTTCAATCGCTTTATAATAATAATTGGATATCGTTTGGTTAACATTTATTATGCATCGGATTTATCGATTTTAACGACGTCATCGTGTACGATAACATAGTGTTATCATCCTTCCATTGCAGATGTTGCGAACATCCGATCACATGTCGTACTGTGTTTTTTTTTAACAATTTCAACAACGTACGTTGTGTTTTCCGCAATTATGTTTTGTACAGAAAACATATTCTAAGGCTCAGTCGTTTTTTCGTCCAAGGCTTGCACATTTTTTTTGGGCGAACACATACGAAACGCGTACGCGTCGTACAAAACTTACTCAAGACGACGTATTATATTCAACATATGTCGGTGCGAAGGCGACAGCAATCAAACGTGAACAATTTTCAAAATGTACAGTTTAAAAAAACTCCGTGTTGTACACCATCAATGTATATGGTTTTTAACATTTATTCATAAAAAAAGTGTATAGATGGAAAATTAAAAAAAAAAAAAAAAAAATTGTAATAATAAACTGGTAAACATTATTATTGAAACATTTTTAAAATAAATGTGTATCATAATTTGCAAATGTTAACGTATGATATCGAAGCCGGTTATAAATTAAATTATTAACAATAACAGTAAAAGTACTTTAGATATTATTCATGAAATCAACTAAACCAGTAACTTATAATGTACAATCGGTCGAAATTCTCGTACACTTGTACACATGTTTCGTGTACCTACAAAAACAATTATTATTATACACCATTTTTTAGATCTTGAAACCGTTTCCGAAAATGCGCATGCCAGTACATTATGTATAAAGACGTGTGTGTGATATTATCATAATACCTATATTATATAAAACTTCAAACACGACCAGTTTTATTTTTTATTTTTTTATTTTTATCCGATTAAAACGTTATACTTGCACTGCCTGTTCTCTGACTGACGCCGACGAAATATTTTGGTATAAACCTACACACACATACACACACACACACACACACATACACATACAAACACACATTTATATATACCTACAGATACACGGAGCTTATAAGCACGCATTATTAATAGTTTATCAGCCGAACATGTATATAATATTGTTATGTCTAACTTCAAAACGTGTACAGAGTTTTATCTATATAATACGATCTAGGATATTAACGTGCATACGTATATATACATATAATTTACATGACGTATTACATATTGTAGTGGTTAGACAAAGTACATTTAGGTTTCTTTACGAAACACGAAATCCTTCTATTATAATACACGACCGACTGCCCGTCTGTCTAGCCGTCGGTTTTTCCTCCGAAAAGTCACCTTGGTCCTTACATTACAATATGCTGTAACTGAAGCGTTGATGTCTGGTTTTTTTTGCACACGTTCTAATTTAACATTCGATTGGCTTCAGATTAACGGAGAAAAAACGTCTGCACTGTTATTTTTTCGATACATACAAACGATTTATTCTGTGGTTCTTCTATAATGCATAAAAGTCCTTTCGACGGAACCATGTACCACGTCGTTCTCTTTGTTTATTCGATTCGCAGAACCTCGGTTAAGGACTACGCTACATGCACGGTTAAGAGGGTACGGGTCGAGGTAACCGCAAATAATATATCAATAACATACACGTATGCATAACTCGACTCGTGTACTATAGTATTATACGTCACGTCATTTGTATGAATTAGAATAACAATAACTCCGCGCTGCAGGTATAATATCATAATAGTACATACGATACATAATAGATTTCGTATCGCAATATCATCGTCTTCTACATTTACGTACACGTTTTGTGCATGTACATTGTACAAACTACCTGGTATGATATCCAATCGTTTAGTACGTTTCGAATTCGTCGAACGGAAATGTAACATACCACGTTTGACGTTCAGTACAACAAACAATAATAGCAATAATGTAACTAATAATATTAACAGTAATGGCATGCGACGAGTCTCGATAAATAATATTATACCTATTTATGCATAATAACATGGGTATTCAATATGCAATATATTATAGACGGCAACTTTTACGTTTACGGTATCGCCGTGTTATTATTGTGCGAGGCGGTAGCGTACACACTGCAACAGTAGTATTGTATTATGACGTCAACCGAATTCACTAAATTTCCGAATCGCGTGTTTCGGAATAAAAAATTAAAAAAAACTACTCACACAGAAACTACGGTAAGTAGCTAGTTGCCAATGGTATATACAATATATAATACGCTGTACGTGTATATGTATTAATATCATGCGGGGAGATAACGAATTCGTTAATATAAATGGTAAATTATGTACAGGTTAATAGCGTACACAGTGTACGGTTTGTTAAAAAGATAGAAGAAAAACTACAATTATTATTATATCGTTGGCGAATGCGGAAACAGTGTTTTAATATTTATTTCAACTCTTAAATATATCTCTCACCCCTCGGTTTCGGCAAGAAAATGTCGTGATGTTCATGAACGACATAAGTACAGTTTCGTAGCAGCACTTTTGACATGCGCGTCGCATTTGATCGTATTAATAGATCGCAATGGAGCACACTTGATACATCTTACCTGTTTTTAATTTTAATATTTATGTACGGTTTGTCGAGTATAATGCGATCCGAAATATTGTTCAAAACACCGGTCAGAAACGCCGTAATGTATGCGCGTTAGAACCATCCGTTCGAAAAAATAAAATCATTAATAAGCTCTTATGATAGCTTATTAATATCGCGAGATTTTTTTTTTCGATAGCAAGTGTTGTAGAAAACTAGTTATAACAAACGACGACAATGATTGTAAGAGAAAAAATGTAGTATAATGGAAAACGGACAGATACGTTCGAACGGTTGAAAACAGGAAAAAATAAATATATAATTTAATACGATTCGAATGGATTTTGGTGGTAATAAATAATTGTTACTCCGAGGAATAATGAGGAGAAAAGGACGGGTTTTGAATCGAATTAATGTGAGGATCAAATAATTAAAGCGTAGGACAACAATAATCGTGCATACGTATACGCGGAATATAGGGATCGTACAGAACGTTAAAAATATATAATGGGATAATAAACAAAATGAAATAGTACTCGTTTGTTAGTTGAGTATTACAAGTACAATATAAAGACGACAAACAATGTTTTTATAAGAGGAAACAGAGAAATTTCTCTTACTCGTCATTCTACAATGTCGCCGTCACGAAGTCACAGAATTCGCAAGAAACTCAATCGTACCTACATCTATGTTTTATTTTATTTTCGAAATAGTTTTCAATTTTAAGTGACAATCGGAAATCGTTTGCTTCGTGCAGATGTTTCAAAGATAATCTGTCTTTATAATATACCATACACAACAGCAACTGTTAACAGAAATTTGTCTTAATAATCAAAAATAAATAAAATATCGTCGAGAGATTTTTTTGCGAAAGACCAATACGTTATTTTATGTAGTAACAATAATAAAAGAAAATTTCTAGTTCAGAAATCGTATAAAAATTAATTGGTTATCAGCCATTTAGTATATTGTTACATTTATAAAAATACGTTTAATATTATACCACAACTTACCTACATGGTGTGTCGATTATTATGTATCTTGTTAACAGTTTAATACCAAATTGAAATTGGGTCAAATGGTAAACATCAACATATATTGTACAGATGTACACGTAAAAATTTCCGATTAATAATATGATTTACCATACTACTCGAGGGGAAAAAAAGTAGAAGAAATTAATCATATACTTAATCGTTACTTACGTAATGATTGTAAAATATTTTTGTATGAATAGCTCTTTTTCTATTAACTTTTTATTAGAATTTTTTTTATTTATTTATTTGTATTTTGCTAGACCGTCTGTAAGGCCCCCTGTATAGCAGTACACAATGCACAAACGCGGTAGCATACGATAAAAAAAACATAATATTTCTCGTCCGCGCTCATTTTCGTCCTTGTTCGTATACTTCACGCGCGTTACAGAATAGTAATACGAATTCATATATAATATGACATTTCGAACACGACGGTGTAAATAATTTTCCCGTCGTCGAACACACGACGTCATGTAGTAATTCATTTGTACTTTTTTTTCATTCTCTCACTCGAAATAGACGTAAACAAAGTCGAAACACACACACAAATATACGTATTGTACGCCGTACACGCACACAAACAACACACACACAACACAAACTCACCGACACACTCACACATGTATAACATATACTATACGAAATACCCTGCGACTCGTTCGATGGCTTATCTATACGACATGTCTAGTACCTCTACACACACGCACGCACGCGTATCTACATATGCACTATACGTGTGTGTTCCGTGGGACACGGGACCCCGATTGTTCGGTTGTCGACAAACAGCGGTAGGTTTATACGTTTGCCACATGTGTTCTTGAATACCTGTCTCGGGGCACGAAAAACTGATTAAACGGATTCGTTGAAAGGACGTTAATCTTTTCTGAAGTTCGTGCTCGTATATAATATAATACGCGCGTGTACATATTATTATTATTATTATTTGTACGCGTGTATTGTGCTGGCACCGCTGTGTACAGCACGAGACGAGGATTGCAGCAACGAAAACATTAACGTACGACTTGTCGGATAACTCAAGGGGTGAATAGGGGAGGGGGGGGGGTCTGCACGATATGATATGCAATCGCATTGCAGAAACAACGTCGTTGTCGGTAGACGTCCGATGGTTCTTTTCTGCCGATTCAATAATTACTAATTATTATCGTTACATCGTGGGTTGTCCGTTTACCGGGGATCTTTGCCGCTCACGCGAAAAATACGTTTACACAGATGAGGATGTGTTTTGCGTTTTTTGGAGTCCTCGGCAGGATGTCTGGTTTGCAATCATATGACGTCCAATGTTGGTACGCAAATGTACCGAACAGCGTACACGTTAGATACGGGAACACATTTCACTTCAGACGTACGGTGGTATTCGTCATCCTGCACCGAACTTTCCGTTTCAGTCTCCGGTCACGGGATTCGGTGGAGTGTTACAAAATACGATACGCAGGTGCACGCGGGTCGCCATAATAATACACTATTATAATACGTCTATAATGGACGCGAATAGTACAATGCAGTGGTTACCAATTATAATGAAGCCACAAGTTACAAATTAAATTGGATCGGGACCTCGTTTCGGTGCATGCTTGTTGAGAAAAAAATAACTTTTATGATTTCTTTTGATTTTAATTCATTTTAATCACTTTTTTTTCTTTTTTTTTTTATAACAGGTGAACATAAACGTTCTCAACAAATAGGTACAATACATGCAGTGGTTTATTACGTTTAACTTTTAAGATATTATTTCTAATTGTTTCCACGTGTACATCATACATTTTTCATTAACTAATATTCTATTTTAGTATTATTTTAAATTTAAATTATATCATAACTTAACTACCTGAACTTATAGACCTCTATAAAATTGTACTTTCCATAATTATTAACTGTCATTCCTATTACAATCATCAAATTTATTTTTATCCTCCCCGTTTTATACATCGTTCGGCTTGTCGCTGCGGCCGTTACGGATTTATCCATTGCGTGACGGTACGCCGTTGCCGCTTCGTGACGGGTTTAAAAGGCCAAAGCACAGTTCGATTCGATAACATTTACTGCCTTTCCGGTACCGTAACAAGACTTGCTAGGACTAACTTGAGCGGCACGAAAAGGCAATCTCCCTCTGGGACTCAACGTGCGGTGTATACACCGATCAATGGTGCAACAATCGGAGCAATCTCGCACGACCGATGTCCATTTTCCTAATCAGTTGTAATTTTCATCATTATTATCAATATTTTTGTCAATACCTTAAGTGCGTATAACAATTTATTTAAAATAAAGTTATTTCCAAAATCTTTTCAAAGTGATATTTAATTCTCCAACAGTTCTACGAACACATACACTAGTATTACTTTTACTCAAATTTGATAACAAGTCATTGTATTGTTTTTCAAACCTTATGAGAGTGAAACCTTTATTTTTGTGTTTATTTTTGTCCAAGATTGGTATTTTCACTTTGAACATAACTGCAGACTCCTTAACATCGGTAAACGAACCACCCATTGGGAACCATGGGACTAAAACGAATAGTATATATACCTACAACACTAAGTAATATTACAGTTCACTCACCGTGTCGGTACAAAACAGTGACCGTTACTCAAAAAATAAAAAATTAACAAACATTCGGTGTGAACTATTTTAATAATTCAAAAATGCCATACAAATTATAGTTGTACGTAATGTATTACGTTGTTAACAATTAGAATAGAACTCGTGGCGTTTTCGTATTTTTCATCGGAAAGCTATTACTCAATAAGTGCTGCAGTTTTTACATATAAAATATCTACCTGAAAATGTTTTTTCTTTTTTCATTTTAGGACCTTTTGTACCGTGGTACGAGGAGATTACCCGCGGTACGTGTACAAGTGTGATGCTGTATATGTATAAATATATATATCATCAGTCGAGATATTTCACAGTTGTAGTAAAAATGTTTGTTTTATACAATTTGAGTTTTCCATGCACACGAGTTGTGAATTTATCAACATCCAGCGGGAGAGTACATAAACGTTTTATCGTTTCTTATAAACGCGAGAACGTCGAATACAACTTACAGTATCGCTATGAAGTGTGACGAATGGTGGAGTGGGGTGGAGGAGCTCGTTCCGAAAATACCGTGTTTTAGTTTATGTACATTTGTTGACATTTACAATGTTATCGTTTTATGAGGCGTAGGGTTATAAGGACCGGGCGCGAGCGTCTAATCGATATAATATTATTATTGTAACGTGTAGGTACTGCGCGAGAGAAAAATACGGTTTTTCATTTTTTTATTTCTATTTCCATTCCGGATAATAACTTTGTGTCGGCTCGGTGTTCCTTGCACGTAATTTATAACTTCGCGTTGCAGTGCACGTCAAGGTCTTTTCGTGGCAAAATGATCGTTCGACGGCGTGACAATATAGCATATAATAGAGACAATGTCTTACGATTACGACACGAGACCGCGGTGGCGACGACGACGATGATAACCGTATCGCAGATTTGAGTTTAAATCACGATTTGAAATGGTCGTAAAATTGCAAAAAACATACCTAAAAATAAAATAATAAAAATTGTCACCCGAAAATATATATACGATGGACTTTAAAGGACAACATCATATTATAACATATAGTGTTGTACGTGGCACGAATTTCTAAACGAAACGTCTTTGACGATTTTTTCAACAAACGGCATATTGAATATGATAATGATATTTTTACAGAACACATAATATGTGTATTATATCATAAGACAGAATTCGATGAGAATAAATACGAGATTTAATATCAATGCGAACTGCAGCGTTAACCTATCGATTTATAGTTGGATCGTTAACCGATATTGTAATTGTTACAAATTCGCACACTTCTTCTTTAATGCATAGATTAACCGAATTGTTTACTAATACAATATTGTAATGCTCTCGATCTCCTGTACCTGATGTAGCTGATCCATGTCGAAATCTTTAGTCATACAGACCTCTTTTCCTCTAATTTTTTATCTGACATCACTGTAATTATTATATCATATACTCGTATATACGTGCGTTTATATAACGAATCATTGATTATAATCGAATATCATGTATTTCTTTTTTAACTGCAATAAATATAATAAACTATATAATTATTATGTATATTATTATATCTTTAATTTTATATTTTGTTCTATGTCAATTTAAAATATAATCATTTTAAATCACTACAATCATAATAATTGTAATTGCCATAGTACAATAATTATTAAACTAATTAGAATCGACTAAACGAAACAGAAAGTAGAACGGGCTCTTTGATTTCTTCACGAAACCTATTATGTATATTACAATAAAATCAATTAAATCAAATCGAATTTTCAAAACTGAAGAACACTACAAGCATAATTAAAGCTACTAGTGTAGTTAAAATAATTTTGATCATTACGTTTCGTGTACAAAACACGTGACCTTTTGAAACTCCCATCGCGCACTGCAAATGTCAAGGATTTTAACATTTAAGTGCTTTTTTTCATACACACACGCACACACACACACACACACACACACACACACACACACACACACACACACACACACACATATATATATATATATATATATATATATACTTCCTTCCAATGAAAAAATACGGACTTTTTTTTTTCAAAATATATTTCATAGTCATTAGATATAATTTAACGCAACGTTTACACGATTAGATACTTATGTACGTTTCCCATACGATTCGAAAAATATGCAATAATAATGTGTTCCCGTACCTCACGTAAAAAAAAATAAATAAATAATTTTAATGAAACGAGCTGGAAATGACAACATATTTCAAATTATCATGTAACACTTCCGCGACACATTATAGTCGAATGAAAAAAAAATGTAATAATAATAATCTCGAACACTAATCGTCGGCGTTAGTGCTGTTTGGGTACGACTCTTGAACGTCGCATACTATTTAAACACCTGTGCAACATTTCGTGGGAGAAATGGTTATTTTATTTAATTCGATCGCCCGTTACCCACTTATACCTACGCAAGTTACACTTATTACAGTGTACCAGTTTGTAAGACTAATTGATTATTTCATTATATTGGAAAATATACGATGCTGTATAAATATATCATTATGATATTTGTATTAGTATATGAAAAAAAAATTCCGTACAACACTATTAAAATAATATAAATTCTAAAATTCGAGCGATGCGAAAATAATTAAATCGAATTCGTCAAGTTGAGCCAACACGAGTGCATAAAACTAAAATTGTTTTTTTTTTTTTTTTTTAATTATCAATATATCATAAGTAATAAATAATTAATATCAAAAGTGATTACATTAATAACTTATCATTTTTTCGAATATTGAGATCGTGTTGTACGTGTTAACTATACAGAGTGCCTATAAGTACCATTTCTGTTATAATTCAAACGTTATCGGATGATCAGAAAATCAGATTGGTTTTGACTTTAAACGATCGTTTTTTACATTACATTTGGAATCTCTAAATCGTTATTATACTATCAATATCCCTATGCAGTTTTGATTGATGCTACCGACAGCACTATGATTAAGTTGAAAATTAATAAGAAAAAAGTCAACTATTAAACCATACGGTAGTTTTTTTGTTATTTGTAACATTTAACTTTAATTCATGAATGTTCAGGCGTGTATGTATTTCAGGTTCGGGCAGATATGTCATAATCAAGATCTTTTCTCGGAGATGAAAGATCCGATTTTTTTTGTTGAAATAATCTTTTATATTATTTATCCTTTAGTTACCACTTATTAAGATGGTTTCACATACCACTGTTAGTATAACACTATTTTTCAGCTACCGCGTTGTCGTACTATACCGCGAAGAGCTAACCACGTATATTTTTTTTACTTTTAGACGCGTGCAATGTGGCTGATATAATAATAATAATAATAATAATAATAATAATAATAATAATAATAATGATTATTATTATTGTGTTATGGACTGCATTACCGGAACGTTTCTATGCTATGATTCACTCGCATGATGACTTCATCACCAGCTGTGTGCGACGGATGAAACTCAATCATAAACTCGCGTAATCGACCCGAAATCGTATTCATTCCCTGCAGCTCGTCACCCAACGACTGACAAGTAAATTATTCTACGTATTATTTTGATTTCGTGTGAACGAGACGTCCAACCACCTGTTGTCGAATGTGTCAGTCGTTGACGTTTACATGTGTACGGTCATTTCAACATTAATAATATTATGCACCGGTATGGGACGGGTAATTAAATAATCACGCAATGAATGCAATGTTCCTATTATTATTATCGTTATTATTACGTTATTATATCGTGAAGCACAAGCTTGATTATTAAGTGAAAAGATTGATTTAATTATACGGGGTGATTATTTTGACGTGAACAAAACTATATTATTAAGCTATTGCATAGCTTTTATCGCAGGCCTAGTGTAGTGACTGAAAAATATTTTTTCGTAACGAAAAAGCGTGACCACTACCTGTGGAATCTCATAATTAATGGAATATCGTAGTTGCTATGATACAACTTCCTGAATAACTAGAATAATAAAAAAATTTAAAATTATATCAACTTCTTATTTATTTAATATGCAATAGCTTTATCGCGGCAGTCCCCGAATGCCACTAACCGTTTTTTATTATTATTATTAATATAAAAGAGTATAAAAAGTTGGTTTTTTACAAGTAATTAGAAATCGTGTACAGGATATTGCTCTAATGCGTACATTTATGATTATTATTGTTATTCTTAAATTCTAAGTGAAACGTGAAAAGCACTAATTTAACCATGATATATGTACTTATGAGTCCATATACACGAATTTTACCAGAAGAATTGTTTCGATCATCACAATCATAAGGGATTTCCAAAAGGAAATTATGCTTAGTACTTTGAGGTACGTCTAATTTACCAACAGTTTTTTTCGTAATTCTTCTTAATGGAAAACTGACCAATAGTTATACATTTCAGTACATATGGAATATCGGTTTTAGGCAAATTCGAATTTTTGTTTTCATTGTAACTCAAAAAATTATAATAATCGTGTTGACATGAAATTTCCATTAAATATATCACAGTATCACTTGTATTACAGTTTGTTATGAATAGTAAAATTTTAAAAAGATTTAATTTTAATTTTAATTATTTATAGAAAATATAATTTTTAAATCAATAATATTTATTAAAAGCATTTCATAGTGATTATTTTAATAAATTTCGGGGGGTTTATCGTTTCGAAAAATGAAAATAAAAAGAAGTAAAAAAAAGTCGTTCCAATAGTGTTGATCATTTGTAAATATTTAAAATATATGGTAGAGAAACTGAGTGGGACGCAGACATAAGAGCACAGGATATCGCGCAAAAATGTTAATTAATTAACTTTAAGCTTTGAATCAGCGTTTCTCAATCAATAGGTCGTGATTAAAACCAACATTAGGTCGCAAAATATTTTTCATGGGTCAGTGTTTGTAAACTAATGACAACAAAAATATCTTAATTATTAAAATATAATTACATTTATCAGAATTAAGTTCGGCAGTATTATGTTAAAGTTCTTTGAAATAAAACTATTAATAATATTACTATATTAAATGTATTTAATATTAAAGCTTACTATTTTTTTTTTTTAAGTCGTTTAATCAATACAAAGAACATTTATGGGCCGCCTTATCGTAAAGGTTGAAACACATTACTTTAAATGATTAAAAATTGTCTATTATAATTAAGTTTTTATCACTAGATAAATTCTTCGATCAAGACAGCAATTCAACCATAGCTTTCACATTAATTATGCTCATTTTAAAATTATTTATTTACAGATTGTATAAATAAAAAAAAAAAAAAAAATAAAACTGTTTTATTTAAACGATTTATCGGTTGAATGTTCTAGTTTTAAATATACTGAAATTTTAGTTCAAATTTTCGTTTATGTAAATGACAATAAATAAAGATTTTATAATTTCACAAAAATTAATATAATAAAAAAAAAAGTATTACGTTAAACATGGTAAAAAATTGCAAACTATGAAACAATTTATACTTTTATTATAATACTTTTCATTACGTTTACGAAAAAATTAACGATTTTTTACTTTTAAATTACAACCGTGTCCCTTTGTTATATTTACCCGTACACTTACTTATATTATGTGCCAAGGAACGATCTGATCTTAGGATTGATGGTGAACGAAGTAAATTATCATAATTTACGCAATGATCGTGGTTATTATAACTTAAAAAAAATAAAATAAAAAACGAAACTCGTCAGTGCAAGTGGCGCTCAATTACGAACAAATTCTAAATCGGTTGCACATGATTTTCGTTAAAAAAAAAAAAAAATTTATCTCGACGATATATTTATATTAATACCGTTGGGTGCAGGTGGTGTGCGTTACACGGTAAGTCAATATAATTATCGGTTCCCGAGGCCAAATTGTTAATTTTATCGTTGTTCTTGTAAACCCCATTTTCGAACGTATATATACAAAAATCGATATTGTTAAACGATAATTCACATTGACCGGGTTTGATTTGTTCCATTTTATAATTATTATTATTGTTATTATTTTACATGTACCGTTTTGAATCGATAACCCAAATGCCTGTGTAATACATTGTTTAAAAAAATTTTGATGTCCACACACCTTAATAATAATATTATTTAAATAATATATCCACCGTCGTTTTAAGAATCCTATAATAGTTATAATAACATAGCGATGTGATTTCGCGTTGTAATTATAACTGTTACATTATTGTCATAATATCCGTACGACGAGATCGTGATAATTACATTTTAACAATATCGTGACAAAATATGCCTACATCATAATTTCTTTATCTACATATATCCTACATCTTCTCACCAATATAGTCATAAAATATTTAGGTACACTAAGACCATATAAATAAAAATAACCATAAAGTATTGCGTTGAGTTATACAGTTTTTCTAAAGGTATAAAATATGTTGAAAAATCATTTTGAATACTTTACATGTCTCGTGTGTAGTTTTTCTGTTGAGATTGTACTCGTATTGCAAACAGTTATACCATAATGTGCAACGAGAGCTTCATTTATTTTTATTTTTTATCCCTATTTCATTACTTGTTTGAGCATATATTTTTATTAAAAATTTTCTTCGAATATCCTATTTCCACTGACTGTAATTTTAAAATGCTTTCCTCTCCATACGAAAAATCGGAATCAAGAATAATATTTCGTAACAAATGTATTCAAACGTTGATTGTCTACCCAGTCCTGTTGCGGTATTAAAAATGTAAGTGTATAATATCTCATAGTTTTCATAAGTATTCTCAAAATATAACGTATCGTCTGATTTGTGCGACGACTAAAATATTATGAAACAACTATTTATGCATCGAATGTAACAATATATTAATATAACTCATACACGAGGCGTGTAGAAGGATGAAAAATTGTCGCGCACGTTTACGCATTGGTACTTATACAATGTGTATTATAATGGTAATTAAACGTCGCGTTTGACACATAATTGATGGTTTCGATGGTCCTTGTCCTTGATGTTCTTAAGGGGAAAGTGCATTATAAGAAGAAAGGAAAAAAAAACGAAAAGAAACACAAAAATGACTGGGGGAAAAAAATAATAATTATAAGAAAATGGACTCAGAACCAGGGACGGGCATATGTTGATGCGTGCATGCATGCATGACACGAAGTTTTTTTTTTCTCGGTCTCTTCTGAAATAACATGTGCACATACCTATATAGCCGGTTCTAGAAGAACGTGTGTACGATTTATCTTGTACGTATGATCTTTAAAAGGATGGATAAAGTAAAAATAATAATAATAATAAAACGTTAAAGAACGCATTATTGACTTTACGATGTACACACGAAAAAGAGAATAAAATAAAAACGGCTAATGGTAATTTTCGTGTTGCTCTCTGATCTTATATACACAACGAACATACGGGTATACGCTTGCAAGGACCTTTTCCCTTGTCCTGTCACTCTACCCTCTTATCTTCCGTACGTTATATACTATATAATAATAATAATAATAATATACTCACGTCATGAGTCACTCGACGATGAGCTCAACGTATCGAGTACTAATGCGTTCCGATAACGAAAATATAACATAATAAATATATATGTATATATTATATAATATATTATTTTAGACCGTTAATTGAATACTAATGCATATAATATTTAGAACGTATATAGAACAATGTCGTGGGCAGTGACGTGATGAGGACTTCATTTTGTGAGAGTGAGAAGAGGGATGCAACACGGAGAATATGCTCAACAATTTGAATTTTGATTCGTCTATGCTAACAATTTAAGTTTTTAAAGAAATTATAAGGGGAAAAAAATTGATCACGAAACATGAATTATAAATAGCTTAATCACGCTGTCGCTGGTCCAGAACGGTTCCTGGAGACGAGTAACCAACTTAACTAATTCGAAAACTCGTTCTCCCATCTCCATGGATAAAGTCTATTTAAAGTCTATTTGACCGGAGAAAAGTATGATGTACGCCTTCTAATTAAAATCGATGAATATTTATAAAACACATGAGTTATAAATTTCTAGTCATCTATATGTTTATATATACATACATTTATAATTATTTATGTTCGTTTAAAAGTTATTTTTATCGAATTATAAGACTTTTCGAGTGTTTCGAGAGTTTTTTATTATATATACCCATCACGCGTACTCAATATATTATACCGTATGAATGCATAGGCTGGGTCGCTATCAGATTGTTTATGATTTGATGTAAAAAGAATGTCCGATGCGGCTTTTTCATATCACATTATAATATCATATACATAATTAATATTCTGTATAATATCATATATATTTATATAATTAAAATTCTATATAATATTATACTTCCAATAAGTTAACAATTAATGTGTTACGATTAAATAACTCGATGACGTGAACCGGGTCTTCGTGAACTTCGAATAAGACATTATGTTGACACTATTCAATTCGTATAAAACGACCGCACTCGACTAAGAAAAGTCACGTGTTCTGTTTTTCGGCTTGTCCACTATTTAAATCTCTTTAATTTAATTTAATTAATTCAAGTAGGTTTTCTCTTAAAGACTATAGTTCATATATGGTCTATTGGGCGTAAATGTTTAACGGATTTTTCATCGAAATACGACGCATAATATATCATTTTCAATATTATGATGTCGAGTATTATTTTTTTACAACATGATCATTAGGTATATAATACAACGGGCATGGATTAATTGCACCTAAAAAAGTTCTTGTTTTAAAGTCAGTGTACCCAATTGCGCTCTTTATTATTTTACGGTAAAATATACCAATTGCGCTGTTCAAATTTGGCTACCTTCAGATATGAAATTATTGTTGTTCGATTTAATTCCGTTTTCAGTATTATTAGAAATTGATCAGCCTAATTGTTTCGTTGCACACGGTGCACTTTACACATTGATGATCCTTAAATCATAATCACGAAGCAAGTCTTAGTATTAGTAGATAAGTTGTTACAAATTTGTTAAAAATAAAAGCAACAGAACAAGTTACAACACAACCACTGAAATTAATTCGCAATGAGATGTAACAAGTGCGTTAGATTTGATGCTAAACATAGGCGTGCGCACGGGGTATGCAGGGTATGCGCCCGCATACCCTGCGGCCAGACACTTGGGGGCACATGTACAATGTCTCAGTTCATAATTTTCGCCTAGGTTATAACATGGTAATACGATATCAATAGTTATGGATTGGAGTATGGATTTGTTTTTAAATTCATTCTCAGACGGTTTTCAATAATTTAAGGAAATATGGGTTTTATTTTTAGTGTAGGTAAGTATGTTACTATTTATATTTTCCTAGAAATGACGATGATTACATCTAACTTTACGATGTCTAAATATTGAAAATTTACCAGGAAAATTGATGACAATTTTACACACTAACTGTTAATAGTAAAATTGAAGAAATTAGGTATTTTACTTTTTATTCAATGTTAGATGAAATAATTCGAAGAATTGATGAACATTATTCACAAGAAACATTGAATTTAATTACATCTATGGGGAAAATGTTAAAACTTCAAACAGATTATGCAGACATTAATGTCAAAAGCATTTAATTTAAAAAATATTCATACAGAAATTAAACTACTTATAAATATACCGGAAATATAATTCATATGCGGTTCAATCTAATATAAATATTTCAAAATGGTTAGATTGGTTAGTAGATAGTGGACGTTAAGAAATTGTTTCAGATTTTAATAAATCCTTAAAATTGTTTGTTACCATTCCTGTTACAAGTTGCTCTTGTGAAAGAGCATTTTCAAAATTGACTATTGTTAAATCAAAGTTGAGATCAGTGATGAGCCTAAAGCGCCTAAATGCATTAATGCTGATATTCATCGAACAACACATTGCTACTGAAATTGACCTAGAGGATTTGACCGAAGAATTTAAAGTCCTTATACCAGGAAAGAGAAAGATTGAATTATAACAATTATGTATAATGTAAATTTTCATTTAAATAAAAAAAACTATTAATCAAAAAAAGATGAAAAAGCTATTTTTTTCTAATATAAAGTAGTAACCATAAGTTTATAATACAATATCATGCACATTCCTTTTAGGAGCATTTATATCTTTGGAGGGCCTATTTTATCAGCCGCATACTCTGTGAACAAAGTCTGCGCACGCCTATGATACTAAATGATGTACATACTATTCGGTAAATCGTATAATACATAGTAAAATATAAAAAATAAAACATTGAAAATCATTTTAAACATAAGTAAAAAGCAAATACTAACTTCTTCTAATAAAATTTCCAGATGCTAAATATGTAGTTTAAAAATAGATGTACTAGTTTTATAAAGTATTTTCGACGAAGGAAAGTGTCTCCATCCGACGTAGGGTCGCTACGTCACTGCATGGCTTGTGTAATTTGAGTGGGATTCATAATAATATATCTTGTATCATAATTATTATTTTATTTAACCATATGTAATATGTAAACTTTTTTTTAAATACAAACGACGAGGCGTGCTGAAATACTTGTCGATCGTACTCGATAAAAGTCGCTAATTATTATTGAACTACATAGTTTAAGGAAGTTTATGGATTAGATATTATACGAAATAGTTCAGTTAGATTAGTATGTGCAATACGTAAAATATAATTTGAGTAATACATTACTAAACTTTGCTTCAGATTGATATTTAAATATGCGTTGATGAAATTTTACGATTTTTTTTAAAATTCTATAATTGTAAAAGTGGTTCATTTTTATTCATTTTTCTATCGCATATTGGAAGCCGAATCGAATGGTATTAGATTTTTCTATAAAATCACGTACGTGTACTATTCTATATCTATGTAATACATCATTGCCATGTACATTAAGACCACTTAATGTACTCTCACGATGTGCATGAAATAATTTGTGAACGGCGGGATCGATGGAAAAATAAACTCTTCACCATCGTAAACACAAGGACACGAATTCTGTAGAAATTTTAATTTTCTTGTTTACTTCGTACAATCGTATGAATATGTTTTTAGAGATCACACGAATACGAACATTTAATAGAACAATTATCCATTACAGTGGTTAATTACTCACACGTTTGTTCATGTGGGTTTTTCTTCTTTACATTTTATTCCAAGAGAAAATATTATTGATATTTTTACGTAACTATCACGGCATGCGCATCATTGTATAATGCGTGTAATCATCGTGGACTCCATAGGAGCACCTATCATTATTTCTACCGCATTAAAAGCAGTACGATTCAAAGCATTTTACTTATGTCATTATGGTGAAAAATCGTCTTCGTGCGGATCACTAAATTTAAAATCGTAGTATTCGTGCTCGGAAAGCTCAGATTTATAAATTATACTATTGGTCATCAATAACGGATGAACATGTCCATACCGCAGTCCACTTCCAACAGCTAATACTGTCATAAGTGTAACGTCTCCGTAGATAATTTGCACTTTAATGCTATTTTCCGATACGTAGATGGTTAATGGCATATTTTCAAATTTTTTTGTGAGAGAGGATTTTAAATTTTTCCAAAAAATAAATGATTTCATAATATTATAAAAAATATAAATAAAGTATGAATTATTATTATAAATACAAGTTAAGAGTTATTTACAGCCACACGATATAAATTGTTGTTATTTTTCTCTGTATCAAGTAATTTATGACTTTTGAAACTTATTTTCTTCTTCTGGGATTGATCAAGACCTGGGATCCCCCTCAAAAAAATATATCTCTGTAAGTAGTATACAATGTGTACATAAAGAAATGTTGTGTGCGAAAATAATTTCTCATATTTGTTCGAATTCGAAAATTATACCTTCGCCGGCCACGGGTAGAACATCAACTGCTGGCGTATACAATATATCGGGACGTCGTCGCCAGCGCAATAATATTACGAGATGGTTACCGTGGTAGAGCCGCTGTAGTGGATGATGTCGAATATCATGTGATACAGATAACCATCCATCAGTGCCATTGTTGCGCAGTGTGCGAATCGAACGCACCCGGGAAAAAATAATATAATATAAATGACAAAATAATTTTGAAAAAAAAAAAAAAAATAATAATAATAATAGGTTGACGGCTTGAGAATGAAGGGATTAAAATCCGAACATTGCGTATGATTTCTCATGGAACTATAAAAAATAATAAAAAAAAACGTGTAACAGTGTATCATAAATCATGCGAGTCCTTACATGCATCATCTCAGCTCTGTTTGTTCGGAATTTATGAAAAATGTCTACACAGATATTTAGTGAATCACTTGTATGAATTTGTACGACTTTAGGTTTTACATTACTCTCAAACAAACAGTGGATTGCGTTTAGGTGACATGTTATAAAATATTCGCAATAATCGATAATTTTAGCGACTTGTACTGTTGTAGTACTGAAATATATACTAAGAAAAAAATAGTAAACAATGCCCGGGTCCATTTGATATTTGACACTCGGCTATAAATGTAGTAGATACACGTGGATGTAGCCAAAGTTTAAGACTGAAAGAAATGTTACTACTGATAATTAGTCTACAAACATTCTTATAACTAATGAATATAAAAAAAAAAAAAAAAATAATGAGCTTATTCTTTTGGGAACATTGCGAATGAATAAAGAAGGAGTTTCACCGGGAAATCCGAAATGGCGTTCATAAAATGCTGACCAATTTTTTTTTTTTTTATTAATAACTATCATAATTATTATTTGTTTAATTCTCGAAAAAGAAAATTTTACAATCATAGTCCGGTATAGATGGGGAAAGAATAAAAATAAAAAGTAGTATCATGCAAGCCAAAATAAATAAAACCGTCGTAAAAATGTCTAAAGCAGAGATAAAAATTCGTAAAAATAATTTGCTAAATATCTGCGAAGAAAATGTTCAAGCATTTCGAATGGACTGGAATGATGAAATATAATTTTTATATGTATTTCCTTAGCGACCGTAGGTCTACGCTGTTAACGGCGAGAATAGAGTACCTACATTATTATCAATATAATTTACTAACAATAGTATTATATGTTATGAACAAGAGAAAAAAGAAAAAAAACCTCGGCGATTTTCGAAACCCCTGGAACGGGCGTACTGCGGCGACACCTGCAGCACAACGCGTAAAACAACTGTTCCTGCAGCACATAATCATCATACATTATTGTTATCGTCGTATACGCGCTTTCGCATTACCCACATCACGTCATTATCGCGAGTCGGTTACGCGTGCTTTTATTCCGTCCGTTCGACACCGTCGTCATCGCCATCATCATCGTTATCGGTTTATTTTATTGTTATAATTATCCCGGGGGTCTGATGGATTTGCATTTGTGTTCAATTTAAACGTCCTTGTCTGGTGTTCACGCTGGCGTACAGTTGCAGGCGTCGCAGTCCGGGGCTGTCCGTTTTAGTGCTGTCCTGCTACTAACGTCACCATGGTTGTTGTACCGTAGCCCTCATTAACATTCTCCCTAAAAAATAAAAAAAACTGTGTTCGATGTAATAATTATTTTCACGGTCCGGATAATTGAGGTGACTGATGGCTTTTTTGCAACGTGTATTCGCGGTGGTTCGTTTTACGAAAGGAAATCGTTCGAAGTGTATCTGAAATAGATAAAATCATCGACCGTGTACCAAATAATCACATTGATGCAGTGGCCTCGCCCTTCCAGAAATTTTAACGCATTTCCGCCTAATAGTGTTTGTAGTGAAACTGTGTGCTTAGCGTGTTGTCGATAAGACGGTCCAGTCAAACGGCACCGAGCATGTTTCGCGCTGCTCTGGCTCAGACTTGACGTCGAAATCGCACAAGAGCACTGTTACTTTATAAGAATTTCAACCATTGCCGTTGTGTGCAGGTGAATTTCACTGGACGAAACTACTCGCAGACGGATTTGATCAATAAACACTTCCGGTCGATTTATTTTACTTTTAGTGCGGGGAAGAGAGAAAGAGTGCCTAAACGTACAGTCTCGTTCGTCGATGACTTTTCCCCGCGTAACCAATGTTATGTTGACGAGTTATTGTCGTGAACAACGTTATTGCTATGAGCAGTATGGTATATTAAATTAGTCTAACATTCCTCTCGGTCGAAATTGTAAACGAATGAATCTCTGTTACGAGACGTAAGAACGCTGAAAATCGTGCTTTACCAATAACTCGCCCAGTACGATGCTGCATAGTGTTATAGAACTCGAAGTACCTATATATTATTATTCTATACGCTCGTCGTTTTCTATGGTTTTCAATAAATCCCTCGGCGGCGCGCGTTCGCGCTAGAGGGATAGAGAAATAGAAAGAGATAACAGTACACACCTGAATATTACGCACTCCCGAATGGGCATTATTTACATATTATTATTGTACACGTATATAAATATACATCTATATATGTACATAATGTATGCATGTAAGCTTAGGGCTCATGATCCGTGCGTGGGCGCAACGGTATTATCATCGTACGTACAATGCACGTACATAGAGACTATAAGAGTTTGCTCACGCGGAGACGAAGAACCCGTGGAACGCTTGTGATTTAAATCACAAGCGTCTTACGATGTATTATTATTGTTATTGTATAAATAATTTTAAAATACGGAGTATCTGTATTCATATGGTAGTCATAAGACGGCTACTGTGCGTCGCCGGAGTGTGAGAAGGCGGACTAGGTAAACGGGTTTTCAGTGGTGTGTACCATGACCGAATGGAAAACTGTAAATGGGTTACGTTTTACATCATAAAATAATGTATTCCGGGAGTAGGCGGAGAACGATCGGCCGACAATTTGGAAGTACTTAAATTGTTCACCTCGATCGAAGGCGTATTTAGGAGGATGAGAGGGGAGAAATTTCCTTGACCATCATAGTTTTATTTCGATGTTGTGATTGAAATAATGTTACATACGTTAATCGAGCCCAGCCTTCAATTGCATATACAATAATACTCAACCAAGTACGCGTGATTTTAGAAATAAAATGTGTTCGTTTTTAAGACATGATAACGATTGTATTAACGATGAATTTATCAATAGGTAATTACTTTTTCGGCTGAAAATCCATTTTAGAATTGTGTAAGATCATCTCGATATAGTAAAAGTTAATAACTTTATAACCCATAGGTATGTAGATATTCTATTACGTGTGTATTTATGCAGTTCGGTTTCTGATACTGTGATCAAACAGTAACTTAATGTTTATAAAAGAGTGAATCCTACTTAAGATGAAAGTCAACGGCTTAAACAGTTTGACCATTTTGAATATAGAACGTGCCAAAGTCTAAAATATATTTGATTTCAGAGAACACACTTTTTTATTAAATTGTTACCATTGACCGATTTTCACACAAAAATAATTTGTAGGGGTTGTAGTAACAAAAACCTTATAAAAAATCTACACACATTTGTAATTCAAGGGATGCAATTTGATTTTTGGAGGACACAGTGTTTTAGGCCGTAGTATGTGAGATAATCCCAAATTGATTAGTTATAATGAGGTCAATGAAGATTTTGCTGCCCAAAAATTAAAAAAAAAAAGCCGTATAAATAAAATGTATAAGAATGGTTCTTTTTTTTAGTTAAACATTTTAATGAAAATGTTAAATATTACATTGTTTTTGATCTAAAAATAATCTGGTAGTACTTATTAGTTATTATTCGGTGAAAAGTGTACCAACATGCTCAGATACTCGAAATCAGTAGAAAGCTTATAATTTATAATTAAAACTTACAATTCGACAAGTTATGGAGGTATTCTGAAAGTATAGTTTGATAGAGAAATTTAAGTCGAAATTCCATTGATAAGTTTAAGATATCGAATAAATAATAAAATCTATAAGAGTGTATTTATAAAGTTTAAATCCTCGAAGAAAAACGGTTATTGAGTAAATATCGAGATACGGTTATTTCATTAATGGGAATCTACAATCTCATTATTTGTCCAAAACACATTACATTTTTTTCTATTACAAAACAGTTTTCATATTTATTGCGTAAATAATTTAAAACATTGAATGATTTATTTTTAAAATATATCGATGTTTAATTTTCAATAGTATTATACGATATAATAATAATCGTGAAGTAATAATAATATTTCGTTCTGTTTAAAAGTTTATGTCTTACAATAGTTGCTGTCTTAGCCTATATTAAAGAACGATATTGTAAATAATACTAATGATTATTTTATAAACGTATACTTTAAATATCAGTCGAGTCAACCTTACACTTTTTATGAATCATAAAATAAAATCTTAGTTTAAGAAAAATGTATATATATATTAATGTCAAGGGCCTGTCCCGTTTACTATGATAATAAATAAATAAATAAAAAAAGTTTTTGGTGAGTATATTACCATGTTCACATTATATCTAGAGCTAACATTGCGCTGTTTATATTGCGACATAAATAACTATCCGAAAAGCATTAAGATATGTTAACTTCTCTAAATATAGTTTAACTCAAAACATCATCAATCATTTATTCATACAAATTACAAAAACATTTTTCAAACTCGGATATCTGCACAGATCGCTCGCTAAGTATCACGACACCATAACCCCCGTCACGCTAGTTTCTTACTCGATCTGGACGAAAAGCAGCTGTAGACTCCGACCGGCCTCTAACGGAATTGACACGTTATAAATAATCGTAAATATCGGACGGAATATTTTTAAACGGAACTGTTTTATCAAGTGAAAAGAAATCATTGGTAATTAATCTTGAAAAAAAATGAATATAATTATCATTAATGCAAATTCTCCGTTCTTTTAGTAATGCACGACGGACGAATTTAAATAAGGAAATGGTAAGGTTTTTGGACCGAATCAGGTTTATAATAAAAAAAGGAGTGTTCAGACGGAGAAGACAAACACGCGGGGTAAGAAGATTTTATTTTAATGAGCGTTTTTATTTTTAAAATAATCAATGACATCAATGATATGATATAACGTTTATATAAGTGTTACATATTTAATGTAGCATTTACTTTCGTTTCATATTATCGCAATCAATTCATGTATCATATTCTTTGTGTTAGACGAACAATCTTTATTTAAAAATCGATTCGTCAGTTCTACGTTGATTTTCACAATAGCTTTTTATAAATCGTATGATATTGCAATAAAGTCTTTGTTTTTCCCCCTTTATACAGACAACCGAACAGCTGAAAGAAAGTCATTGCAAATATAAGAAATGGTTTCTAAAACAACAAAAAAAGTTTAATATCTTTATCATTAATAAACGTACACGTTAGTGTACGATAGATTCGTTTAGATGCAACTTTATTGTTTGTATGCGACGAAATTAGGGTCGATAACAATGAAAAGAATTGTCCCGATGGAAAATACATATCATAAATACAAAGAAATATATTTTTCTTTTCTCTTAGTAGTTTTGACGATGGTTCGAATTTATAATATTTTTACTCCTAATAATTATCATGTCAAACGTCAAACGATAACACTGATCGACGACGAATATTATTATTATTATTATTGTTACACTCTGTGCCTATTTTACGTACACACTTACCGCGTCTTCTCGCTTGCTTGTCACGGGTGCGTCGGTCGCTCTCCGACGTTTTTACTGATACTTGTAATCGTTTACCGTCGACGAATTGCACTCAATTATTCCATACGGTTTCCACTTTCTCCACGCCGTTAGCAGGGATTTCGTGCAAGGAATAAGTATCATGCTACGCTCGAGTCCCAACACCGTTGCTATTCGATTCGTATCAACGTATCAATAAAAATATACGCGCACAATACGGAGGTACGCTATACTTCGACTGTTAACAGTCGGGTAGACTCAGGAAATATTACCACGGTTAATAATCCGTCTAGTCGGCATTTTCACAGTGGTCGTTCGTTTATTTAAGGGTATTGATTTACACGTTTCGGGTGTTTCGATCGTTTGTAGACAACGGCAGCGTATCGCCAACGCAGAATATAACTCTTGTCTCGGGGAAAGTTTTTAAAACCGTGTGAAGTATCAAATCGGTTAAGCGTGTATAATTAATTTTATAATACGTTATAATAGAAGATTGCCGCATCAAAGTATCCGGAATTCGCGAAACGCTAAATGCGTTGTCGATTTCATTCATTGTCGTTGTTAGTACGCACCGATCTTTAGCATCTAGTAATATATAGGTAACCGTATTACAGTCTTACGAAACCATTTGTTATGCTGATTATATTTACCCATGGTTAAGATGTGTTTACGATTGTCCATACTCGCAACTTGTTCGTCGAAATGTTTCTTCGTTGGTTTTTATTTTCTGAATGTTACGATGCAATAACCCGCATCGACTAGTTTACATTTATTGTCAATATAACTATCGACGAATTTATCGTCTTTGGTTTTTTCCTTCCGTTTCGCGAAAGAAACTATTTGCAAAATCAATAAACGATTTTTTTTTTTTTAAAGATTTATATTCCATCTATACGCGCCTCGTATATCTTAAAAGCTGCTTGGTGAAAATGTTTTCTAAAAATTGAATGTGTCCATGGACAACGGTGGGAAATGGCCGGTATGAGAGGAAGAGCCAAGTATATAATTATTGATTTGTTCGCGATTTTAGGACTTATATAAATTAGTATGAACAATGGCGATAAAATACAGGGTTTGTCAGGCTTCCATTAATCCATTGTATAATATACGTTGATTCCCGCGTTTGTAAATGTCCAGAATTTCACATTGGTAATTAAAACGTGATTATACCATTATTTCCAAATACATCGAGGTCAAAATCGCACGCGAAACCCATCACGGATCTAACATGCACTGTTTTTAGTCGCTAATGCAAAGTTTGAGGCAGGATAAAACCACGTTCTACACGGAGGATATCCATTGTAAAATACATACGTCGATGGCGATTATAAATAACTTTTTAAACGTTTCAACGTTATAATGTCGTCTGTGTTATTAAGAGGAATTGCATGTTATTGCAAAGAGTATATTTTTTTGGGCGGTTTTACAAAATGCTTTTCAAGAACATGATTTGTTTTATACAACAGATACTTCAATGATGAAACTCTTGATTTGCACTTTTCTGCTGTGCATTTTTTGGTAATTTTGTTAATTTTAATACATATCTGTATAATATACAGTTGAAATATTTATTATTTATCCGATTTATAATATTGTTTAGAGATAATTTATTAATTGGTTTTATTGTTGTTTAGTTTAATCAGCATCAAGTAAACTTTTTAATATTTCGTGTTTTTTTTTTATTCGTAAATTATGTATAATAAATATAATTTACGAATAAAAAATATAATAAATATATATATATATATATATGTATGTTTGTATGTGTGTGTGTGTATGTATCTGAAGAACAATACATTTAATAATAAAAAACATATAAGTTATGCGTTATAATCATTTTTGGCTATTATACAGATCATCTTTTTATATTTTTTAGGGAACTTTAATCGGGAGCCTAGTAATCACGTACCAGCTATCGTTTGGTTTGACCACAACGACAGAATGATCACGTTTTACCATTATGATCATCGTTACTGGATCACGAAACTGCGTTCATATTTTATCCACTACGCGATCGCAACGACTACCTGTATCTATTTGGCCGCGGGCACCGGCGAATCAGACGAGTATATTATAATATAATACTATATTATAGTTACTGGCGAGATTGTTATTATTTTTATGATATCGTCTTTGTATTGTTCATTGTTTATAGTATTAAAGTTTTGCGGTCGACGTAGTCCCGTGTCCAGAGTTTCATTTCAATAAAGGTCCATAAATATCACATACATAACCTCCTAAGAATTCTTATACGTTTCGTTTTAATTTTTCTAAACATAAATTCAGAACACCTTGTACCACCGTAATGTCCGTCCGACAGTTACCCTTACCCGTACATACAGTTGCGATTCTTGAATAAGTAAGTAATTTTTAAAAGGTTTTAACTTATATTTCAATTCGTAATTGCCAATACAAAATAATTTATTTGACATTATGAACATTTTATTGACAAATTAAGATGTCACATTTATTAAGGTTTTTACTCAGATTTTATAAGTGACCGAAGTATCTTAAAATTGCACATGGAATAATATATTGCTGGTTAAAAATACGTTTAGACACCGGAAACGTGGTACGTTGGTAGAACGAGCTTTCTAACTCGTTTCTATAGACGCATAAAAAAAAAAAATTATTAAAAAAATTATACTGGTTACGGATATGGAGTCAACGTGGCACTCAGCATCAGTCGGGTGGGCATTTAATTTTTTCTCAATATTCAAAATATCCTGAGGGAGGATGCAGCAGCTCCATACAAGCCACCCCTATGGTAAATAATTTCTTATTTATCCATCTGCATCGTGTGTACGTGTTAAGCATCCGTCGTTCACCGAATGGACTTGATAATGACGCGACGGCTATATCATGGTGGACCCGTGAATACAATAGAACAAAATAAAATACTTCTCGTGGGTTGTTTCGATGGATCGACGCTATTGTGTACATAAAAAAGCATTTCACGTACTTTGTTCCGTACCCGTTAGGTCGTAAAATAAAGGCCTACAGCCATTCGGCAATAATGTAATACTATTATTATTATCGTTCTTTTCGGTTTATTACGTCGTCTCGCACCCCACGGGCCTCGGGGTTCGGGACTCCTGCGCAATTATTTTTCCGCGATTGTGTTGCGCTCTTGCGCGATACGGATCCGACACGCGATCCTCGCACATCGATTGTCGGATTATTTAAATGGACGATATGATTTTATTTTCCATTTGTTCCATTACGGCTATTGTTATCGCACGACGTTTGGGGGTCACGTATTCTAATGACTTTTCGAATTCGTACACGTTATCGTTGTGTTCGTTTTTCACGTATTTGTGTTTTTGGATTCTCGTCGCAACATGAACGCGATTTCATAATCCGTAAATTATAATATGTGTGCGCCATAACGTGTTGTCGCTTATGACTGTACGCCTATTTCCGGTCTATGTTACCAAAAGGTTAATATTTTACAAGACATTAAAGAATTTATCCTGTTTTAATTGTACTATTGTATCCAATATTTCTCGCATATTTCAGAAATTATTATTTCTTTCCTAGAAAACGCCTTCTACTTCCCGATCGTTTAATTTGTAAACACGCAAATAATACAATCGATCTTTCCAAGCGATACATTTTTGTGTGGGGATTTAAACATTTTACAATACGTATGTACGGAATCTTCCGTAATAGTTAGCGTTGTTTGTGAAAATAAAAAATGCATTATTTGTATAGTCGTTGAGTATTCAGTTAGGACCAGTGACGCCGAACCCTGTATTCAGGTAGGACATTTTAAGACATGATCTCATAAAGTATCAGTGGTGGGTGAGCTGGTTCAGTTTCCAACGGTTGGGTCAACGAGTCATTAGTTATTGTAAGTCATAAATAAATACGATTGGTAATCAACTCGTTGGTACACGCTATCCGTGAAATTAATCTACGTGTCTTATTGAAACAATAGTATTATTCGTATAATGCAAATATTATTATAATGCTCTAAATCCAATCGTGGGTCGGTGGTCAGGTCTCATCGATTTGTGAGCACATGCCCTACCTGAATTTTTGGTCTCGGCGCCAATGTTAAGGAAGTCGCGTTACTTTTCCACGATTTTCTCGAACACGTTCTCCGAATAATACGACGCACAGATGACGTTTTAATCACTGCACAGTTAAAATGTTTGTTAGTATAATGCGTTAAAAGCTGAAAGCATATTTATCTTATTATTGCTTTAATAATGTTATGCATTCGAAGGATGGGCATTCGAAATAATCGTATTACACTGTAATAAGCACTTCGAGTTCGTAATAATTCCATCATAAGGTTATTAAAGAATTGTAAGTGATTATATATTTATTTATTACAACATTGATGCAGTAATTGTCATTTTTAGTGACTTAAATTTCTCATTAAAACATTCCAGAACATTAATTTTAAAAAACTTTTATAACTTTGCATTAAACTTTATAGTTGGCTGTATAACCGTTCGATAAAAAGGCGCCGTCGTTTCACTTTATAAGTAATTACTTTTAAAGCCAACGTTTAAATTTCCGTGCATAAAATCATTGTTTAGTATTAAATAATATTGTTTGGATCTTACGATAACGACACGTTTGTTGCGAGAAATAGTTTTTCGATATTATTATTATTATACGAACGGCGCGCGACTGCCTTTGTGTAAATTATTATAATGCGCTTTGGAAATCATAATAATTAGCTATTCCTTTTTGTGCATGGAATATTCTCACTCGATGTGATACTTTTGAAATATATAACAATTAAAAAACGCACGCAGATGAATAGGGACAGACAATCGAGTTGTACACGGTTTTGTGTTTAAAAATGTTATATAATAATAACGCACACGCCCGGTGCGGTGCCTAATGAATTGTGTAAGCAAAGAGGTCCCGCTCGTTCTACCGAATACAATATTACAATTTATATTACGTACATTATACATTCTATTATTATTATATGTAGGTACAATGTACGACGCGTCACGTGATTGTAATCTAAAAAAGCGGACGAGGATGGCGCACGATAACAATACAAATCGTATTGTTCGTCGATCACTGTATACGCGCCCGGGAAACTCAATGGCGTTGAAAAAACCGTTGTCCTACCCGCAGGATAAGGACGAACGCCGGTGAATTCGAAACGATGACGATCAAGTCGACCTTTATCGTGCGTAGACGGACTCGAGCTGCAACATGATATTTATTGCCGTCTTAGTCCCTTACAGAAGTTCAAGCTGAACCACAAATTTTATCTCCACACACACACATACACATACTATACCTCGTCACGCGTCGTTAACTGAGAAGCAGATATAAATACCGTGGTATATTTTTCACGGTATCTCCAAAAAAAA
This sequence comes from Sipha maydis, assembly GCA_034509805.1. Taxonomy (NCBI): domain Eukaryota; kingdom Metazoa; phylum Arthropoda; class Insecta; order Hemiptera; family Aphididae; genus Sipha; species Sipha maydis. Next base: position 154,743 of record JASXSY010001090.1, read on the forward strand.
TCTCAAATCGAATACTGCGTGTATATATATATATATATATATTATTTAAGTGGGTGTGTGTCTATACATGTATTATACCCACTTTATATTCTGCCTACTCTTTTCGAATTTTCATTTAGATTTCTCTCGTTCTACGTGTCCTAAGACGAAGAGTATGTTTTACCAGATTTGATAAATTGAATCCCATTTTAACACTTTAAGGTAAACTTAATCCCGTCTACAAGATTGAATGTGATGTATTGAGCTCTGTGTACAAAATTGAAACTAAATAAACAATTACATTTTTTCCAGTGAATTATATAAAAATGTATTATAACTTTATGCTTAGACAATAATCAGTGGCGCCGAAGTTTGTAAAATGTGGTCGGGCAATTTAAAAACTTCGTGGCCTCAATATCTTAAATATTTTCATAACGCTATACATTTACTTATAACACAATTATGATGCGAGTATAATGTGGCCTACTAGCCACATTTTGAACTACCAGCCATATTTTTCAAAAAAGAGGTTGGGCCACGGCCCGACCTTAACATAGACTTCGGCACCACTGACATAATTATAATTTTATTGTGATTTTTACATAAATTAAACTGATCACTTTATATTAAATAAGCCTTTTTTCTGTAAAAAATTAACTTTTAGGTATTAAACGGTTAAATATTTAAAAGATACAGACTTAATAAAATCGAGTCTGTAATTTTGTTATTCTTAAACTTGGTGTATTATTTTTTTTGATATTATACTCTATAAAACGAGTGTATTCAGTATTACTATTATTATTCAATTTATCGCTTTCATTTCCAATTGTTTAATTTTAAAAAACAATAAATTCATGAAGGACTCAAATTACCTTGGTCCCTTTTTTGCATCTCTTTTCCTCTTCCTTTGTCAAGCATGCGATATATGTTTCTTGATGAAAGTAAATAGGAGATGGGAGGGACGATCCTCATAGATCCATCTCCGGTCATACATACACGCGTGCGACGCGTCTAATCTAATACGGAATACCGTTTTGGGGCCGCACGAACGACGTATTGAAAATGCCGCATTGTGATTTACGGTGGTGTTGTAACGTGCCTCGAGTGGTTTGAGGACGCTACGATAATGTTATGATTGAATAGTACTTCTAAGTGTTTTAATATAAGTTCAATAATTTAAACTTGAAAGAATAGAGTATAATATTTTATTTTACACTTAGAAAAATTAGCAAAGTATTAACAATGTAAATATGACTGTCGTAAGCGGAGTGTTTGTACTTGATGGCTGGATACGTCTGATGTTGGTGGTGAAACGGAGCCCTTATATACTCTGTTTGATTTTGTTCTCGCCGCCTGGTTGCCCTTGGCCTTCATCGTCAAATTTGGATGATGACGTTGTTCGCTATTTGTAATCCGCACGTGGCTTCTTCTCTGTTGTTATTATTTGGCCATTTCACAATTTGTTCATGGTCAGACATTGATTTAGTGATTATGATCTGCGCGTGGCTCAGCTTTATATTACAATATATGTGTGCAATAGTTATTTATATAATTTAGAAGTATTGTACATTTTATCCTCGTACGACTCGGAAATATGCGTATTATTATTTGTTAGTAATTACATTACAATTATATTACATATAATGGTGCATGTTACACCTCACCGCCGAAGAAAAAATTTCAGGGTGAAACAATGAAATTTTTAAATTTACCGTATACAAACTTTGAAAATAATTGCTTATTCACTAATATGTTAATACAATATTTGTTGGTTATAAAGAAAAATAATAATAAAATTTGAATAATAAGATATACATTTTTTTTTTTTTTTTTTATTATTATGTATACAATATTATGTTTCTTAAACTAAATCCCACTACCAAGTATATAATATCATTGTTAAATAAGTGATTGCATTATTATGCATATATAAATTTATATATATTTTATTTTATGAATACCCAATTCCTAATTAGTATTTATGATTCTTTTTATTATTATTTTTTTTTTTTCTTTCCCTGCTTGAACTATCACTACAATATATGAAAAGTTTTGAAGGTTTTATTTTATTTAATAAGAAATTAAATATACATCTAGTGTATATTACATCAGTTATTGGGTCGTGCGCGTGAGTGATATCCTCATGAGTTGTTCTACAGACTATGGAGTGACACTCATGTAAATTTAGAGTTCCTCCCCTTGGTTTAAAAAATTCTCCAATGTTTATTGAAAATATTACTCGATTATCTTTACACATGTCCTTGATTACAAGCTCATATGTATTATCCCATCGCTTTTCTATAGTCGTTATATCTAAAAATTTCTTTATATTTTTTAATTCTAATTTATCTATCATAATTTTATCTGTGCGGTTATTATTATTATTTTCATAATTAATATATTGTGTGTCAAAATCGGTTTCATTATTATATTTTATTTTATTTATGTGTTCGTTATTTATTTCTTTATCGTGTTCGGCTATGTTCATTACGCTAATTATTATGTTTCCATTCTTTACGGAGCTGATAGTTTCTCCACAGTATACGTCCTTTATCAATTCCTGTTTCTCGATTAAAACATTTTTATTTTCCGCGAATTTATTTGCAATTGGTATAGAAATTATTGTTTCCGATCTTGCATTTAATATATAACAATTTTTTATTACTGAATTTGTATTAGGTTGATCGATTATTAATGTGTTATTTTATCTATCACTGCTTTATTATCGCGTAAAAATGAGTGACCTATTATTCCGTGTTTTATTAAAGGTACTTTTGAGTTTACGACATGGAAACTGATTATAAATTCATTATTTTTAATTTCAATTGGTATAGTAACTATTCCTATTGTTCGTATTAATTCGTCGCTTATTCCGCGTATTATAGTTTTCTTTGTTTCGTCTACGATTAAATCTCCTTTCAAATAATTAATTTTTATAATATTAATATCGCTACCTGTGTCTAATAATAATTCTAGTTCTTTAAATTTAGCGGCATTTGATGTGCATTTTATGTGATTATTAATTATTGCTGATTTAATGTGAAAACATCGTCGTATGTTTCCTCCGCGGTTATTTGGTTGACGGTACGAGGTCCGCGCGCCTCGCCCGAACGCCCGTTTCCCGAATTATAATTGTTACGTTCGTTATTTCGTTTTTTAAAACATTCTGACATTTCGTGTCCCGTTTTGTTGCAGTAGCTGCATGTTATATTTCGAGTATTATAATTATTTGTATTGTAATTAGTTGGTGGTCGCGTATAATTATTTGTCTGGTAGTTATTTGGTCGATTAAAATTATTACGATTGTTAGAAGGTGGTCGATTGTTATAGTTATTATAATTATTATCCGGTATTCTTTGATTTGAACGTTGGACTGGTTGCGATCTGCATTGACTAGCAAAGTGTCGTCCATTACATTTATAACATATTATTGGTTTTTTATTAAAATTGTTATTATAATTATTTCTATATCGATTATTTTGTTGGGGTTGAATATTATTACTCCCGTTATTATAGTTATTACGATAATTAGTGTTTAATAAGTTTCGCGTTTCTTTTTCGGCGTTAAATTCTAACTCTTCCGTATTAGCTATGTTTTTAGCCTCTTCTAATGTTTTAGGATCCCTTGATTTTACTACAATTTTTATTGGTTTTATTAATCCTTTTATGTATAATCCTAATGTTTGCTCTTTTAATTGAGTTTGAATAATTTTAGCTTCATCTTTAGGTTTATTAAATGTATAAATATTGCATAGTTTATAGTATAGTTGTTCAATTCTCTCTGTGTAAGAGTTAACCGTTTCCCCAAGATTCATTTTTATGGAGTTAATTTGTAATTGCAAAGAAGATGCTGAATATTGTGATTCAAATGCTTCACTTAAATATTTTTTTATGTTTACCCATTTGGTAGTATCTTTATATTTTATTACATCTAAAGCTTTTCCCGATAATTTAGTGGTTATATATCGTATTAAAAGTGGTACATTTTCTCTATCCACTGAATTTACTGCAATATCGCATGCGTTTATAAATTGATAAACGTCTGTTTCCCCCGAACATGTGGGTATTAATTTAAATGCCTCCTCTAAACGTAGAGTGATTTCAGTTGGTGGTTGTGACATTTTAATTTTGGGTTTTGACTCGAAAGTTAACTGTGTGTGTTCAGTGTTACTTTTACTTCGAGTATTTATTTGGTAACTGGGGCTGAGAATTTTTAATTCTTTTTCAATATTTTCAATTCGATTTTCTCTTTTGAGACTAGTTTCTTTTTTATTTTTATCAATAGGGATCCCTTTTTTCGCTAGAGTAGCTAATTCTAACGGAGACGTACCAGTTTGCCCATCAGTATTCATAAAATATTTTTATTTATTTTATTTTTTTAAAAATAAATATTTAAATTTTAACACACAATAATATTATATACCCAATTAATATAATATCTAAAATTTATCAACAATAATAATATTCCCCTTATAATTACCTTTATATAATATTCAATAATATGTTTTCGTATAACAATAATAAATCTCAGTATAATTCTCAATTTAATAATTCTCAATAATAATTCTCAATAATAATTCTCAATATAATAATTCTCAATAATAATTCTCAATATAATAATTTTCAATAATAATTCTCAATATAATTCTCAATATAATAATTCTCAAAAGTCTCTAATAATTTTTTCTAACACCCACTTATTTGTTCTTAAAATTAGTCATATTTACGTAGAAATTATGCTTGGTGGTGACATATTTGCTGGTTGCTGGTTTTGATTTCTGGTGTCGTCTTCTTGGAGTTGGAGAAAAAGTGATCAGTTTTCTCTCACAGTGATTCGGTTGAATTGCCTCCTCGAAGTCTGTTCCACAGCGCCAAATTATGTAACGTGCCTCGAGTGGTTTGAGGACGCTACGATAATGTTATGATTGAATAGTACTTCTAAGTGTTTTAATATAAGTTCAATAATTTAAACTTGAAAGAATAGAGTATAATATTTTATTTTACACTTAGAAAAATCAGCAAAGTATTAACAATGTAAATATGACTGTCGTAAGCGGAGTGTTTGTACTTGATGGCTGGACACGTCTGATGTTGGTGGTGAAACGGAGCCCTTATATACTCTGTTTGATTTTGTTGTTGTTAGTTAATTGTCTTGTTTTCGCCACCTGGTTGCCCTTGGCCTTGATCGTCAAATTCGAATGATGACGTTGTTTGCGGTTATTCGTGATTTGTAATTCGCACGTGGCTTCTTCTCTGTGACTATTTCACGATTTGTTCATGGTCGTGTGATGAAATATAAGGATATGTGTTACATTGATTTGGTACTTATGATTGTGGCTTAGCTTTACATTACAATTATGTGTGCAATAGTTGTTTATATAATTTGGAAGTATAAAATATAATTGAACATTTTTATCCTCGTATGACTTGGAAATATGCGTATTATCATTTGTTAGTAATTACATCACAATTATATTACATATAATGGTGCATTTTACAGAACATTAAATACTCAGGACTAGTTTCCAAAAAATAAAGTTGGTTGATTACTTCCATTTCATACAACTACTGAACAACGAATGAGGCATATTACAATATATTCAAACGGATTAGTTTATTTGACCGATGACGGGTGTAGTGAGACCTGAAAATTCGGCCGAAAAATAGGACGAATATGAGTCTCGAATCGGCCAATATAGGGCGTAAGGTGACCAATACCTGAGTCGAAAAATTTAATCACGTGACCGATACACAGCGAGTATTTCGGTCGATATCTCGCGTGCGCGTGCGATATCTTTTTCCGTAGCCCGGGGACTGTATATCGATTTGCGATAAGCTAAAAGTCCGGAGTTTTTCCCTAACCTTCTTTTACCTCGTGAAGTCGTATTACCTAATGGGGCGTTCCCACGAGGCGTTAATCACGACAGTCAACCACGCTAGTCAACTTTCATTCGTGACACTCACGAAAGCTTGAATTGATGAAACGTTCAAACGGTTGGGGGTTCGTGCCGTTCACGCCTCGTATTTCGACTTAGTTTTCGTGATTAGTCACTATTGAAACATCGATCATGAATGATCTGGTTGTTGAAAGTTGTGCTGTTTTAAGTTCGTTTTTTGCTACTAACTTAGCAAAAAAGATAGAGCGCTTACAGGACACTATTACAAGAAAACGAAAAAAAAGACGTTTTTGGGTTAGAGAATGGATACAGCTAGAAATATGTTAGAAGCATCGAACTTGGTTAATATGGAATTAAAAAGCAATTTTCTAGAAGATTTTAGAAACCTACTGCGAATGACTGAATTTCAGTTTGAATACCTCTTATCGCGTGTTACAAATATTATTTCAAAATCTGACACTAACATGAGACAAGCAATTAGTGCAAAAACAAAATTAGAGGTGACATTACGGTATTTAGCTACAGGTGATTCCTTCAAAAATTTAGAATTTTTGCTCCGTGTTCCAAAAAAAAAATAAGTAAATTTATTCCAGAAACCTGTGAAGCAATATACAATGAACTAGCAGAATTCATACAAGTATCTTAAAATTTCAAATTTCAAAATTGAATACTTAATTATTAAAAAAACAAAAATAATATTATGTCTGTATTAGATTACAAATAAAATAATAATAACCATAAAATTATTAGTAATAGTGAACTTTTATTGGTTTAATTATAATAATAATTATAATTATAAAATTTGTTTAATTATAAATCTGTAAATAATGTCATGTATTCGTCATCATTACTAGCCGAAAAAGTACTTAAATTTGATTGTCTTCCACTTGATATTCCAGGCGTTTCAGCCGTTGAATTATCTGTAATAACATAATCTGGTTGGCACATAGCATTTGTAATTTCATTCATGAAGTTTTGTTGTAATCGTATTGCTGTTGGTGGTCCTAAAATTCTTAACATTAATGCGATATATTTCCCAAAATGATCATAACTATCATCTTTATTTGTAGCGACTTGTGATGCACGATTTGAAATTTCATTTTATTTTTCAATTGCACTTGTCATAAATCCTATTTCCTGATCTTGATGGTTTTTGATATATGTAAACGGTTTAGTTAAGTCTTAACTCCTAAGAGGTAATCAGTACTAAATTATACATTACTCGAAATTATTCGAATAAAAAATTTGGTGGATTTCGATTATTGTTTTTTATATGTTTATGTTGGAGCGAAAGGAAGAGGATCAAATGGAGGAATTTTTCAAAATTGCTCTTTGTACAACGCTTTAGAAACAAACTCATTAGCCATACCAAAAAATTTCGTTATTTTGACTGATGATGCATTTCCGTTAAAAAAGTATATAATGAAACCCTACAGTCGACGCAATTTAACCCTGAAGAAAGGATTTACAATTATCGATTGTCAAGAGCTAGACGTATAGTGGAAAATGCCTTTGGCATACTCACGAGTAAATTTAGATTGTTTGAAAAACCAATTTCATTAAAATTAGAAACGTTAGACAAAGTTGTCCTCGCATGCTGTGCAATTCATAATTGGTTGAAAAAACAAACCCTCGGTATGTGATGGGAGATCTAATTGATTATGAGGATGAACACCACTGAGTTTTCCCTGGATCATGGCGTCAAAATAATAGTGGATTAAAGAATCTACCAACAACTAACCACAGACATTCTAATATGGAGGCGCAACAAATACGGAATAAATATCGTGATTATTTCAATAACGAAGGAGCTGTTCCCTGGCAAAACCAAATAACTGATGTGTCAAATGAACTGTAATAACTAATAATAAATCTATACATATTCTACATTTATTTTTGTTTAGAATCGTGTGGATAATAAATATATTTACGTAAAAGATTTTTATTTTATGATTTTGTATACAATACTCATAAAAGATAAGATAAGATATTATAAATAGTTACTAAAAACAACGCATTATTCATATTAATTTAAATTTAAATTAATACTAGTATGTCGTTTTTAAATTATTTAAAATTATTTTTTATAAATAAACGATATATATTTTTATAAAAGAAGGTAATTACCAGATTCGATTGTGTGGGTCGCTGTTGAACAAACGGACGAATAAAACGGTTTGTTGCCGCATCAACGCAAAAGCAATAGTGCTGTGTTTATCATTGATATGCATACGATGATAATTAGGACATTAATTGCAATATTGCGATAATGCAGCAACTGGCGTAATCAATAACCATTCCTTTTCTCCGTCCCCGTCCATAATATTATAATATATACATTATCTTTGTGATGTATATTTTGTTAGTAAGTGTGTGTGTGTAAAATATTATTATCGTTGTTGTCAATTATTCTGATCGTACATAGTCGTCGTTTTTTTAATTTTATATACAACTAGCTTCTGTGTGCCTCGCTGAGGGTGTAATTCGCTTCTAATTTAATAAAATTAATAAATTAATAATTTACAATTAATATTTCAAAACATTTTTATGTAGAATTGCAACAATCTACCATGGTTACAAATCGTGTGATAATTATAACTTTTGATAACACGTACGGGTGGAAAACTGAGACGACTTCGGCGTCAACAGCATTCGCTATCTAGCAGTCACTGTTTGCACAATTTTTTTTTTTAGGATTTTGTATTCATCAAATTAGTCCACATGAAGTAAGAATTGTAAGCCGTTATTCTTACTGTAGAAAATTGGAATCAAAATATTAAATGTAATCTTTAAGGGTACCTACAAATTTATTTAAAGAGCACCAAAAATTGTTTTGAATTGAAAAAAAGTTAATATACTTGTTGCATTATTATTACTGCAGTACCATACCCTCAACTGACATGTGTCAAAACTATAAAACCATGTAAAATAGTAAAACAATCAAATAGCACAGGGCAAATCACATTATATTTTAAAATAATCGAATAGAACATTATGTGTCTCCACAACAATAGTTAAAGTTTAAATGTATCACATTTATTTCTAAACAGATGGAATAGACTCTAAAAAAAGTATTAATATGCATGTAGATCTTGATATTTCAATTATAGAATAAAACAAATCTTTATGATTATAAATATATTATAAGTGTCTTCTCCTGTAATAAACCATTAGCATATCGAAGGGAATTTAAGTAATACATTTTAATATGATTTAAAAACACATTAAAAAAGTATAGTTTTAAAAAGTATGACAAAATTTAAAAATGCAATATATAACATGTTTGAGTTCTAATTACCAATCAGTATGTAGTACAATCAACAATAAATAAATGGATAAAAATAAATACATTTCATTTAAATAACAGAGATAAGCATTGATATGTAGATAGATCTTGTAAGCGAATACTAAATGATATATGATTATTGCACAATAATGATATTGGTATTAGGAACAGAGTTAGAATTTGTTCTAGTTTGTTCTAAACTTGTATGCTATAAAATTTCATATTAGACAACTTTGAGTATAGTGTATGAATATAAAACGCAGACTATACTGATAGTTTTAATAACACAGTGTAAAACATAATCATTGTATAGCAAATATTTTTATTATTATACAACGATCCAGTAATATAGGGTTTAAGTAAATAAACTGTACTAAGACAATAATATTTAAATATTATATTAGGAGAAAAAAAGGGTATTTATAACTAAACTCTTGGGTACAATAGTAATACACACATGTTCGAGCATTTCTCAATCCATTACTCTGCAACCCACTATGAGCAAAGTATAGATACAGTATAGATTAAGATATTTTGAAAAGACACATTTACAGCATAGTGGAATAAGACTATTAAAAAATGTGTAATATTGTTTACATTGTTTATTTTTGTCGTTAGCACCATTGACATTGAATTCCATTACATTCCAATAAAAAAAGTATGAAAAAAAAAATACAACTTACATACTTGGAAAAATATATCAAATTGTATTTATTATATTATTATTAAAAAACAAATTTATAATTATTTAATACATAATTTCAAGACACAATTAAATAATAGTCAAAAAAAAAGACTTTTTGTGAACAATAAAATTATAAAAAGTGTTGAACATAAGTTGCAGGGACGGCGCTAAGGGGGGCGAGGGTGGGCGATCGCCCACCCAGGATAAGTTCTCACCCTGATCTCGCCCCCCCCAGATATTTTAACTCCTATTAACTGATGTGTGACCGTGGAACATTATACAAAGCTAAGTTCCCCAAATATTATAACATAAATTATACACAATTTTTGAACGCAAGTACTATTCTGTGATATCGATTAACTGGATAATGGCCAGCTGATTTTCTCATAATTTTGATCGACGATCATTCAACAATCACTGTAACGCTATACTTTATAGTTTAAACAGTTTACTAGTGTATTTATTTTTGATAGACGAATTATTTTATAATCGTAAATAATAAATAGGATGACTATCTTGAATCCTCATTGTTTGCTCTACGTTATCGATAAAAGTAGCACAAATCAAAATATTTAAAAATAATATCGTTCGCCTATTAGCTGGTTTCCCCGACTTTGCACGACATATTTTGTTCATTCTATATGTATGTGTGTGTATATGTACCCACATGCCTCATATCGTTTGTATGTAGATATAATAGATACATATAAATGTCTTCGGTGTAAATAGTAAATTTAATATTATTTCACATTTTATTAGTCCAACATTCACGACAACAGTCTATATTATCTACTTTATAGCCACGTTTGTTTAACAGTTTAATACGTTAAAAGTTTAACTTATAATATAAAAATGAGTGTTAGAAAAATAGAGTCTTACTTTGGTCCTCAAACTAGTTCGGTTAACGAAGAAGAATTACAAAAAAGAACCGGATGGGCCTCGCTCTGCTGTACACTTGGGGGTGGAGTGCGACTCTTCATAGGATAGATCATTATAATGGATTTGTTAAATTGAATTCAATGATAGGTATCATTGTATACGAAAAACGATTCTAAACGGAAATGATATGTTAGTCTAGAATACATTGTTATTTATAAATATTGTCTTCTTCTTCTTCTACTTCGCCTTCCTCCCAACTATTTGGGGTCGGCCACCCTTGTCCTACACCTCCACTTTACTCGGTCAATCACATCTCCTCTGCACACACCGACAGCCCTCATGTCATTCTCCAAAGTCTCCAACCATCTCTTTTTTGGTCTTCCTCTTCCTCTTTTCCCTTCAACGTCCATCTTCATAACCACTCTTACTGCATTCGTTTCCTCTCGCCTCATCACATGCCCAAACCATCTCAGCCTATTTTCTCTCATCTTGTCCACAATTGGCGCTACACCAACACTACCTCTCACGTATTCATTCCTTATTCTATCTTCTCTTGTCACTCCACTCAACCATCTAAGCATTCTCATTTCCGCGACACTCATACTTTGTTCTATTCTCCTGTTAACCGCCCAACACTCTGAACCATACAGCATAGTTGGTCTCACTACACTTTTATAAAATTTACCTTTCAGCCTAATTGGAATTCTCTTATCGCATAACACGCCCGATGCTTCTCTCCATTTCATCCACCCGCACTTAATCCTATGTTTTACATCCATGTCAAAGCCCCCGTCCTTTTGAACAAAAGATCCTAAATATTTAAAGCTCTCAACTTCACCTATCACATCACCATCTATTGTCAGTTGTCTCCTCATTCCTTCAACTTCTTGGTCTCTTTGTCCAAAATCATACTCAATATACTCAGTTTTATTTCTACTAATTCTCAATCCCTTTTCTTCGAGGGCTAACCTCCACTCATTTAACCTATTATTGACAACTTCTAGGTTTTCTCCTATCAGAACTATATCATCCGCAAACATCATACACCATGGTATCTCACCCTGTATCTCCTTTGAAACCTCGTCCATTACCACTGAGAACAGGTAGGGGCTTAGAGCTGACCCCTGGTGCACACCTACTCCTATACTGAAACCTTCTGATACTCCACACCGACTCTTGACACTAGTACTCGACCCTTCATACATATCCTGGATCAAATTAACATAAATTTTTGGGACATTTTTCCTCATTAATGCCCACCCTAAAACTTCCCTTGGCACCCTGTCATACGCCTTTTCTAAATCTATAAACACCATGCATAGTTTTTATTCTTTTCTCTGTACTTCTCTACTAATTGCCTAACACAAAATAATGGCTCCATTGTCGATTTTCCTGGCATAAAACCAAACTGGTTTCCTGATATCGAGGTCTCACTTCTTATCCTCTTCTCTATAATCTTTTCCCAGATCTTCATACTATGACTCATGAGCTTTATTCCTCTATAGTTCCCACATTCTTGTATGTCTCCTTTTCCTTTAAATATTGGTACAATAAAACTCTTTCTCCAATCTTCTGGCATTTTTCCCTCTATCAGTATCTTATTAAAAAGATTTTTCAACCACCCAATGCTTACATCTCCTAACATTTTCCACACCTCTACAGGTACTCCATCTGGTCCTACCGCTTTTTTCTTTTTCATCGCCTTCACCGCATCTCTCACTTCCTCCTCGCCCACTAGACCAATCAATCCTTCATTCCATGACATACTCTCTAAAACTTCTTTTGGATATTCCTCGTTCAGTAATTTCTCAAAATATTCTTTCCATCTTTTTTTCACATCCTCATCATTTGTTAAAACTCTCTTATCCTCATTTTTTATACACCAGACATCTTGGAAATCCTTGGATTGCTTTTCTCTCACCTTCGCCAGTCTATAAATTTCTTTTTCTCCTTCCTGTGTTCCTAGCCGCTCATATAACTCATCATACCTATTAAGCTTTGCTTTGCTTACAGCACTTTTCACTATTTTACATACATTTTTATACTCTATCCAATCTTCCCTCTTCCTACTTTTCTGCCATACCTTAAATTGCTTTTTCTTACTCGCTACTACTCTCTGAATCTCCTCATCCCACCACCACGTTTCCTTGTCTTCTGGTAAACTACTTTTGGTTTCACCAACAACCTCTTTTGCTATGTTCTTAACACAAGTGACCATCCTTCTCCAAACCTCATTTATATCTCCCTCAACATTCCACACAGCTTTTTCTTTTAATTTCTTTATAAACTCCTTCTCTTTGTTTCCTATTAATTTCCACCACCTAATTCTGATCTCCTTCCCTGTATTCCTTCTTTTGTTCATCTTTTTTCCACTACACCATACTTTCATTATCATCAACCTATGTTGTGTTATTACACTCTCTCCAGGAATTACTTTACAATCCTTTACTCTTTTTATATTGTCTCTCCTCCACATAAAATAATCAATCTGCGACCTATTTCTTCCACTCTTGTATGTTATATAATGCTCTTCTCTTTTCCTAAGATATGTATTGATTACTGCAAGCTCATACGATTCTGCAAAATCCAAAACTTTTTCTCCAGCCTCATTCCTCTCGCCAAAACCATACCCTCCATGCACTCTTTCATACCCTACCCTCTCACTCCCTACGTGACCATTCATATCACCACCGATCACAGCATCCTCATTTCCTGGTATTCCTTGCATCACTTCATCCATCTCTCGCCAAAACTCTTCCTTTTCACTTTCTTCACATCCTACTTGCGGTGCATACGCATTTATTACGTTTAATACTTTCTCCTCGAATACCAATTTTACCGTAATAATTCTATCACTTTTCCTTCCTACGTCGACTACCTTAATTTTCATCTCATCATCCAATATTACTCCAACGCCATTCCTAGTACTAGTCCTACCTGAATATATTACCTTATAGCCCTCTCCTATTTCTTTTGCTTTCTCTCCTTTCCATTTAGTTTCCTGTACACAACAAATATTAACTTCTCTTCAATACTTCTGCTAATTCTCTACTTCTGCCTGTCAACGTTCCAACATTCCACGTGCCTATTCTCACTTTAAATCTATTTATTTATAAATATTGTAATAAGTATATTTTATTTTGAAACGAAAAATTTAGAAAAATTATCTATAAATAAGTCAAAATATGTCAAAATACTTTGAAAACTTAACCATGTATAGAAAACGTCAATATAAAGATTTGGTGAAAATTTCAAGTTGCAGTTTTTCGATTTTGAGTTAGAGCATTTTAAAAAAAACTGATATCATTTGTCAGTCTAGAATATTATATATTATATTATATTTTACATGTAATTTTATGTCAATATTCGCTGTTCAAACGTTTATAAAAAAAATTGTGCCTATGGATTTTAATAATTTTTGAATGACTTTAAGAACTACTTCTGTGGAATCTTCTATTAAATTTTCAAGTATTTTGTACGAGCCAAATTTTTTTTATCACCAAAAATCGAATATTTTAAATGCCTATAAGTGGCTTAAAAATCAATATAATATTTTGAAAAAAATATTACATAAAGGAAATACCAATCTTAACAGCTGGTAGAAATAACAAAAATCTGCGACTTATACTTTTTGAATTATAATAAATATTTAAAATCGTTTGAGAATAAATCGCTATTTTATGCAATTTCGTAAATATTTTAATTTCAAACAGTCATAATATTTTTTCCTCTAATTCCGGTAGAAATTTTTTTAAAGATTTTTGAAGAGTAGCTTATAGATAACCTAGAGTGAAAATTTTGAACCTTAAGTATGGACAGAAAAAATTTTATGAATTTTTATCTACAAAATAACTTGCAAATTATCGTGATTTTTACATAATTCGTATAAATTGGAATTTTGAGCACTTATAAAAAAAAATTGTGACTTACGATTTTAGATTTTTTTTTATCAGTTAAGGAACAACTTATAAGAAACCTTGTATTAAATTTTCAAGATTTTCTGGGCAGCCAAAAAAATTTTATCGTTATTTAAAAAAAAATACTTAAAAAAATTGAAAATTTCAATTGTCTATAAATAGCTCAATAAAAGTCAAAATACTTTGAAAATTTAATGGTGTATAGAGAAAGCTAATCTAAACATTTGGTGAAAATTTCAAGTATTTACATCGATTAGTTTTTGAGTTATAGCAAAATAAAAAATTTGATTATGTCGAAAACTGGTTTTGCGTAAAAACTTCCGTTTTTCCCAAAAATTTTTAGGGTTTTTCCCGTCGCATTTTAAAAATTTTCTACTTTTGACCCACTAAATACCAAATAGATTCACTTTCCTTTCAGAAAAGTTGCTACATAAGGCAATTGAAGCATTTTTACTGCCCCAAATCGTGTCGACAGATACAAAAAAAAAAAATAAATAAAATAAAAAAATAAAAAAAAAATACACACATCATTGTCAAATCAATACATTATTCACTCCGTTCAGAATCTAAAAAACAAAAAACTACAAATACAGTGACAGAAATTACTAATTTGGTACAATCATGGGATGTGCAAAGTGATTTTGATATTAACACAAGTAAGTAACCAACAGTACTTACTACTTACTACCATACTAGTGTCCTATATACTACTCATTACCTTTTTTATTGAATTTAGGTTAAAGGTACCAGGTACGCTATTTAATATTTTCTTAATAAAGATGAAAAAACACTACACTCAAAATATTACGTCACATTGCCAATTGTCATATTAAGTACACGAATAATAATAAATAATATTATTAACTATACATACCTAGATAAAGAATATATTATAGGTACATTACACGTCATTTTACTTTCATAATGATTATTAAATTTTACTAATTACTATTATATATTAAATTATGTCTAATGCTAAAATGCAACTATACAATTAAAATGTTTTTATATTTAAATTTTAGGTCCTTCAATTGTATTTTTTATTTTTTCAAATTGATTTATGTTTTATGCAAAAATTCACTAATACATTTAATAATGTTTTCATATTTAAATGTTACTAATTACTTTTTTTTTTTTTTTTATTGTTACAGCATCAACATCAAGGTTATTAGCTTACAATTAAAATATAGTTACACATAAGGGTTTTTTACAATGATAATTAAGGAGAATACAAAGTGATAAGATAATGGGTTAGATTAAGTTGTACATTTCAATTTTTTTTAAAAATGAGATGATTTTTTGTATGTCAGCATAGGGTCCTATGGCTTCATATAGATTGTCTGGTATT
>JASXSY010001091.1:0-283009 GCA_034509805.1 Sipha maydis
CTTGGGAATGACCCGAAAGCTAAGCTAGAGAATACAACGGTTAACCCAGATCAAGTGGTAACTCAAATATTATTAAATGGGAAAATCCCACGAATGAAACCAAAATTTAAAAAGAAAAAATTAAAACGAGACACAACCAAATAAAACAACAATATAAGTAAATTTTGATTTGAAAGATCTTGAAATTGCAGTCACTAGTATGAAAAAGCATAGAGCAGTCAGACTAGATGATTTATGCACAGAGCAAATATGGCATTTTGGACCAAAAACAAAAACATGGATTGTAAATCTATTCAACAACATAAACGACACCCAGAGAATACCTAAGATCTGGAGGAAGGCCAAGATAGTTGCTCTACTAAAGCCTGGGAAAGAAGCAACCTGCCCAAAAAACTACCGACCGGTAACATTGCTGTCATACATATAAATTATACGAAAGAATGACACTCAATCGTCTAACACACCAAGTAGAAAGGTAAAAGGAAAACAGGCTAGTTTTAGACCAGGAAAATCATGTACTGGTCAAATCTTAAACCTGACACAATTCATTGAAAACGGCTTTGAAACAAACAAGATAACAGGGGTAGCTTTTGTTGACCTGTCCGCAGCATACGACACGGTAAACCACAACATCATGCTTTCAAAACTATACTGGATAACAATGGACCACGGCCTCATGAAAATCGTAGAAACATTACTTAGAAACCGACGATTTTTCATAATACTCAACGGAAAGTCCAGTAGATGGAGAATTTCAAAAAATGGTCTACCACAAGGTAGCGTCTTAGCTTCAACGTTATTTAATATATATACAAACGACCAGCCAATATCTAATGATCAGAACACTAAACATTTTATTTATGCCAACAACTCAGCTATCGCAATATAAAACGACAGTTTAAAAAAATTAGAGTCTCAACTTACAAATATTCTAAACGAAGTAGGAGAATACTACAAAAATAACTCTCTACAACCAAATCCGACAAAAACTGAAATATGTGCATTCCAGCTGAAAAACAGAGAGGCCAAACTAAAACTACAAATCCAGTGGAATGGTATTAAACTAAAAAATAATCAAAATCCTAAATATCTGGGTGTAACTTTAGACAGATCACTCACATACAAGGAACACTGCCAAAAAACAAAGCTCAAAATAAACACAAGAAATGGCCTACTAAGAAAACTTGTAGGATCAGCATGGGGCGCTGAAGCACATACTGTAAGAACAACAGCACTCTCACTGTGTTTTTCTGCAGGTGAATATACGAGTGCAGTATGGGGCCGTTCAACTCACGCAAAAAAAATAGACACAGCTTTGAATGAAACATGCCATATTATCACGGGCTGAAAAAAACACAGCAGTCGAAAAAGTACACATATTCTCTGGCATACCTCCGCCACATATTAGACGATCGGTACAAGCAGACTGGGAAAGAACGAAAATGGAAACGAATGCTCGGCACGTTATCAATAAATCGCAATTAACAACGCAACCGCTTAAGTCACGAAATAGTTTCTTAAAAGGAACAACTAAACTAAACATAACACCAGGAAAGTCTAGATTACAAAAATGGGAAGCTGAAACCAATCAATATATCTAATGGCTACAACCAAATTAAATCCTACCACCTGGTCATGAGAACAAATGGTCGATTTGGAAAGCGCTGAACAGACTTAGAACTGGTGTAGGAAGTTGTAAAGTCAATATGAAAAACTGGAGACTACTAGCTGATGGAAATACGACCTGCTCATGTGGCCAAGAGCAAAAGATGTCCCACCTAATTGTATGCCCAGACTGTACGTACACATGCTCCGAAGAAGATAAACTTAAACTGGCGAATCAAAAGGCTATCGACGTAGCCTAATACTGGGCAAAGATAATTTAACAATTATACCACTACCCACGACGTTACCAGAACAAACTGTGA
Organism: Sipha maydis; assembly: GCA_034509805.1. Lineage (NCBI taxonomy): Eukaryota > Metazoa > Arthropoda > Insecta > Hemiptera > Aphididae > Sipha > Sipha maydis. Next base: position 1,929 of record JASXSY010001091.1, read on the forward strand.
TTTTAAATTATTACAATATTACAATAAAATATATCTGTTACTATTTATTCAATTGTTTTATCATCACAATGTTATTTTAGAATTTATATTATTATTATTTGATATTTATACTTTGCCTGACACGAATATATATATTTATATATATAACTGTTTCTTTTAACCCATTCTTTAGTATTAAATATGTTAAACTAACAAACATAAATAAAGTTAATCTTTAAGTAACTCAAAGGTTTTATTAGCAATTTAAAATTAAAATATTATCTACAAATTTCAATAACTTACCATTTGATGATATTGATTCCTTTCGTATATATCTTTCTAATATTTCTGTATCCATCAATTTATCTTTTGATATAATTTCAGATGTACAAGGCGAAGAAAATATTGCTATAATAAGAATTATAAGGTTAATATATTATAAAAACTGAATCAATTTGTTTCATTTCTACAGAAATAAAAATAACAAAAAAATTAGTTAATAAATGTTAACATTTTGATTATTTTGATTCAATATTTTTAATATCTGGAAATTAATAAAAAGTAACATAAATAAAAGTTTAAACTTACAAGTATTATCTTTACAAAATTTAGTTTCATCTTCTACAATATTATTAGTCAGCCGAGTTATATTAACTAAAAATAGCAATAAAAATAGTCTAGAATTTCTAAATTACTTATTATTTTTATTTCTTATTTATATACTTCTTACCTGAATCCTCATTATTAAGTACTGTTGTATTTTTTTGTATCTTATCCAATATAGATTTATCTACATTTTAAAAACAAATAATAGTTATAAATGTGTCATAGTAATAATTTTTAATCAATTCAAAATTATTGAATAATTTTTATTATAATATTATAATATAAAAATATTAATTTATAATAAAAGTAGTTTTTTTTTATATATATATTTTATTTTTTAAATTCAAGATCAGTGGTTAAAGCAATAACATTTTTATTTTCTAGGAATTACCTAATTACACAATATTGGATTTAGATAATAAGCTATTACCAAAATGTTTCTTTTTTAGTCATATTACAGAATAATTAAATAGAAATGTAACAAAATTATTTAGGAATCAATAAAATATAATAAACAAATTTATATTTACCATTGTCTTCAATTGTATCTTCATTTGTATCAATATTAAAAGATTGACTAAAAACAACAAGTAAGATTAATTAATATTTGTATTATTAATTTACCAATGTCCCAATTTCATGTTATACCACAATAAAATTAGTAAACTAAAATATAAATATAGTCTCCAACAAATAATTTTTTTTTTATTTAAATAAAAGAAATATACTCAATCTGTTAATTAATACAATAAGTAAATTTGGTATGATTTTATAACAATGACATGATTAATGTCAAGAGGAAATTGTTCATAAACAACACCTCAGAATTTTTATATTTTTTTAGCTGACAAAAAATTGTAAACAATATGATTATTTATATATTAAAGCAAATCTATTGACCAATTTCTTTTTAGTCGACATTTTACATTACCAGGGAGAGATAAGGAGGACATATTGTGGATGAGAGGATTCGGGTGACTTATTAATTTGGAAATGTTTGCAATGAAGTTTTGCAAGTTCATTGACGGTAGATATTTTTAGGTCTTTGTTGAGGGATTTGTTTGTGATGAACCATGGAGCTCCAGTTATGATGAGTCTAAGACTAATAGATTGGAATACTTTGATGGGTCTTACATTTGATGGTTTTATGGGACCCCAAATTTGTATGCCATATGACCATACTGGTCTAACTATGGCTTTAGAAACAATTATTGAATATTTAAGTCTTTTAAAGATTATGATTTTTTAAAGACAACTATCTAAGTATCAAATTAAAATTAATTTGGTTAAAAACAGGATATCAATAATTGTAATTTAATTTTCTTTAGTCTAAAAAACTTACCTCAACTTTAAGTCTGAAGGTACAACAGTATGACGCGGTAACTTTTTAAATCTCTCTAGTTGACTTTCAGTCAATACAGGACCAAAGCACACAATACCATCATCATACTCTTCTAAAAGTGTATCTGAATTCTCTCTGGGCTTTTCTTCACTCATTTTAAAAATATATTAAAATTAAACTGAAAATGTTGATATTTAATTAAATATTTAAATCCACATTTGTATACAAAAAAAATTAGTAATACATTCTACTTATTTTTTTTGTAATATTTATTTATTTTAGTAATACATTCTACTTAAATAATATACAACAATCGCACCAATTACTTTACAAGTGTTCTAATTATATCCAAATAGCTCAGAGCAATATTGCTCTTTTGGAGTACACCCATACTTAAAGATTCTTATTTTATTTTAATATATTTTGGTTGTTGATCATGTTTCACATGCATACAAAAGAATTGGTCTGTTGTTAGAAGTATAATTTTTTATTTGATTGATAATTGTTTTGATGTTTGTATGCTCGTTAACCCATAATATAGCATTTATTTTCTGCATTAGTTTTTATTTTAATTTCTTCATGATTATTTTTGCTATTCATCATAATATCCAGATATTTAATACTATGTAGTATTTCAAACTTCTAAATGTTCCCAATAATTTTCTATTAGAGTTGTTGATTTGTAATCTAGTATCATCATTATTTATTATGCATTCCTTGGTACCTGCTTTTCCTTCTTGTCTATTTGATCCTAATATAATATCAACCGCATATGTTAGTATTTCGCATTATCTTTAGTTGTCTTCCAAATTTAATCCATCATAATTGCTCTTAGTTTTCTTGACTACCGTTTCTAGTGATGTATTAAAGAATACTGAAAATAATGCATCTCCTAGTTGGAGCCCAGTCTTAACTTAAAATTCATCTGACATGTTGGTTGAATTCAACTTGTTACATCTTGTTTTATTCATATATAGATAATTTTAATTATTTTACCTAGTATCCCAAAGTTTATAAATGCATTCTCTACTGACTCAGTTACATGTCTGTTCATAATCGACAATAAATAATAATAAAATAATAAAATTCATAATGCTTTTCAATTAATTGTTTAATAGAGAAAATGTGGTCTATAATGGATTTTACGTTCATGAAACCACTCTAGGTAGTCTCCAATGTCTTTTGTATAAGGTGTAATCTTATTTAATATGATGCCTGACAGTACTTTATACATTTAAAAGCGATATCCCTCAATAATTTTGGTATGTTGATGCATTCTACTTTTTATATATTGGACAGATTATTGCTAATTGCCATTATTTTGGTATTTCTTTTTTATGCACTACCTCTCTGATTAATTTTTCTATTTAATTTATCAATTCTCCACCAACCTCTTTCAGAGTTTTGCAGCTAAATCATCTTCACTCAATGTTTTGTTGTTTTATAGTGCATTTAGAGCTATATTAATTTCTTTATTTGTTAGGTCTTCAGATTCTTAAGTATAGTACTCTATTTGTAGATGAGTTTGACATATATGAGTTGAGTAATTCCTTGAATACTTTCCAAAAATTGTCTTGCAATTTCTTCTTCATCTATTACAAGTCTTCCGTTTCCTTTTTCATTATTTTAATCCTGGGAATATATACCATTTTTCGTTCTTTTGTTTTTTTGAAGAAGAGCCTTTGGTTAATCCTATATTTTTCGATCTGTTTTATTCTTACCTTACCCATAATCGTTTTTCCCCTATTTAGTTTCTCTAAATTTCTGTGCAAATTTAATTATGTTTTCAAGGTTTGGGGTAGTAAGCATTAACAATTTTGTTTTATCTCTATTCTTGATAGTTCTCTGACATATCGTTCAAATATTTATTTAATAGATAAATGTTTATAAATTATTAAATAAAATAATAATTATAGTGAAATGATCAAGACATATTTCAAAATACAATAGTTAATTCACAATTATTTTATTTTAACGAGATTAAAAGTTCGATTTCACCACTTAACATACAATTATGACAGTTGAAAAGTATATTAATATATTAATATAAAATATTAATACCAAATACATTAAGTTGTTGATAAAAAAATAAAAATACGAACCTGAATTTTTAATAGAACAATGTATCCAATAACTTAGTGATTAAAATTAATTTCTTTTTTGGTATTGATGATAAACTACAGATAACTATTTGAAATGTTCAAACTGAAAAACTTCAATTATCAAATTTTTAGTACAATTCAATACTTTTAAATACAACGCATAAGTAATAATAATAAAATTCCGTTAAAAACAATATGGCGGATAAATGATAATGTTCATTTCGACCACGACCGTTGCATAAGGCCTATGATATCTGAAGGTTTGAATTTGAATTTTGTCTATTGCGCAGGCGCACAGTTTAAAGTTTTAATATCCCGGGCATGATTTCCAAAATATTGAAAAATGTAATTAAAGTGTATACAATTATTTTTATAGAAAGAAGGATTGATTTAAATTATAATATAATTTTGTTATAAAATGTTTATAAATAAATTACTAATTTATTTTCTAATATTAGGTTTTTTGATGTTATGAAAATAATTTTACCAATAGAGCGCAGCACCGCGCCCGTTTCAATTTTTATAAAAAAAAAACTATTGTAATCCACAGATCAGTAGAAAATCTACATCATGAAATGTAGATAATTTTAGTGGTCTGACTGGCATTATATTATTATTGCTACAATATAGATCCTATCATAGAGTTCATAAAATCTAGATTACTATCAAGGTGTATTCAATACTCTAATGTACCATTGAGGGCCACACGCGATCTGTGCAGTTTATCTGTTGAATTAACTAAAACGGGCCACAACGTTCAGTTAAATCTGTGCAATTTGACTGGACAGTTTTATCTGTGCAGATAAATCGTACGTGTGTAGGTTAATGCGACGTAATTTTTAGAACTGTGCAGTTGTTCGGAAATAAATCGAAAATACCAATTGATAAAACTGTGACAATCAAACTGTTTAGATAATGCACAGTTTTTAGTTTCACTCAACTTGACGTTTGGTTCAAACTTTTTAATTTTAAAGATTTGTTTACAAGTTATATAGTACCTATTTATCCGCAAATAATTATTGAAATCTTTTGGAGTAATTCTCAATTCATTTAACAAATTTGTATGAAAATATTAATTTCTTTTTAATTTCTTCATTTTTTTTTACACCATGAGTTACGTTTTTTAAGTTTTTTATTTTTCAAAATACACATTGACCCGAGAATTGCAACAGCATCATCTGTTGTTGCCATGGTTCGACTATTACTACTACTACAACAATAAACCATTTATTCTGATTGCATAGTCAAATCGCTTAGTTTTAACTGAAGGTATGTATGTAAGCCGCAACAACGATTTATCATACATATAAAACTGTTCAGTCGAATCGCACAGTTTTAACTGGACGTGTGTGGCCTGCTTAAGTAAAAATTGATCAGTTATCTGAACTAACTAAAGGTGTGTAAGCTCCATCAGTTTTTTCTTAGTTATGTTCACATTTTTTTCAGTTTTTTTGTAAAGAGTAGTAATAGTTTCTACTCTAGGTGTTACGTATGTGCATACAACAATGAGTAATCGAAAAAATATCAAAATTCTGATACACATCAATAAAATGCAGAAGTTGTTTTTTTCTCCATGGTAGTGAAAATGGTTAATTGTAAATAATAAATAACAAAAATTCAATAATATATAAAACTGTTGACCTGCGAGGCTAGAAACAACTAAGGTTGTGTAGTTCATGAACTAATCGACACTTTAAAATTAACTATGAGAGTCGAATCGGTGTTTAAAGAATCGGCAACTTATTACAGCTCAACCAACTTATCAAATTCAATTCACGAATCAGTAATCACTAACCTCAAAAACTGAACTGATACACTCACATATATATACAATAACGAGATAGCTGTTAATATTTGCTGTTCAAACGCTTATAAAAAAAAATTGTGCCTATGGATTTTAATAATTTTTTAATGACATTAAGAACTACTTCTGTGGAATCTTTTATTAAATTTTCAAGTATTTTGTAGGAGCCAAATTTTTTTTATCACCTATTATAAAAATAAAATGTAAAAAAATCGAATATTTTAAATGCCTATAAGTGGCTTAAAAATCAATATTATATTTTGAAAAAAATATGACATAAAGGAAATACCAATCTTAACAGCTGGTAGAAATTTCAAAAATCTGCGACTTATACTTTTTGAATAATAACAAATATTTAAAATCGTTTGAGAATAAATCGCTATTTTATGCAATTTCGTAAATATTTAAAATTGGAACTTAGAGCACTTATAAAAAAAAATTGTGACTTACGATTTTAGATTTTTTTTTATCAGTTAAGGAACAACTTATAAGAAACCTTGTATTAAATGACAAAAAAATTTTATCGTTATTTTAAAAAAAAATACTTAAAAACATTGAAAATTTCAATTGTCTATAAATAGCTCAGTAAAAGTCAAAATACTTTGAAAATTTAACAGTGTATAGAGAACGCTAATCTTAACATTTGGTGAAAATTTCAAGTATTTACATCGATTAGTTTTTGAGTTATAGCAAAATAAAAAATTTGATTTTGTCGAAAACTGGTTTTGCGTAAAAACTCTCGTTTTTCCCTTAATTTTTTAGGGTTTTTCCCGTCGCATTTAAAAAATATTGAAATTTTTTTACTTTTGACCCCCCAAAGTACCAACTAGATTCACTTTTCTTTCAGAAAATTTGCTACATAAGCAAATCGAAGCATTTTTACTGCCAAAAAAGTTGTCGTCAGATACAACAATTTAACAAATCCATTATAATGACCTATCCTATGAAGAGTCGCACTCCATCCCCAAGTGTACAGCAGAGCGAGGCCCATCCGGTTCTTTTTTTATTTGCTATTTTAAAGTTTATCTGTTTAAATTTAAAGTGTCAAAGTTTTTGTGTACTGTATTTTTTTTTTAATAAAAAAATAATTTTAAAATATACAGCTAAGATTGTTTATTATTTTGATGTTAGGGTGACGCAGTGTTTGATTCTAGTGGCTAAAGGTGACATGAATCAAAAAAGGTTGAGAACTACTGGTCTATTCTGTGATCTTAATTTAGTTTTAATGTTTTTAACTTTGGAAAATATACGTTCACATGTAACTTGTGTACACGGTAACGTCAAAACAAATTTATATGCCAAGTATATATTATTAAAAGAGCCTGATAGTTGAACAATTTCGTACAAAATATTAAAAGCGTATCTTAAACAATTGTTACACGTATTGCATTCCAAACTGTGGTCAATATTTAGTTCTGATTCAGAGTTGGAGTCATTGTCAAAAGATAGATTATTTTTTGAAAATGTATCATTAACATTTTTAGTTATTGTATCATATTGAATTGCAAATTGTTGAAGTTCAGATGTTAAAACATGTACACTTATTTTTGTCAATTCAGAAAGTTTTAATAGTGAGTTTTCAGGTAAACCACTTTTAATATTTTTAAAATTTTTAGGGTCTAAGCATATACACTCTTTAAGTAATTCTGAATTATTAATAAATCTTTTTTCCATACTATTAATCATAATATCAAGAATATAATTATATGTTTCAACTTTAAACCTATTTTCTGTGGAAACGTCAGGTCTTTCATCAGATGTTAATTCACCAGGCATTTTGTTTATTTTTGGCACTCTACTTACAGAATTCTTACTAAACTAATTTTTTATTCTAAAATCTATATCATTTAATTCTAGTTCCTTATTAATTTTTGTTATACAATTTTGAACATTAGGAATTAGTTTATTAAATATTTCATCGCTATTATTTCTTTTTTTTTTTTAATTTGATTTAGTAAATTTGTTGTCATATTAAAAGCTATTGAATAATTTAATGAGCGTGATTGTAAGAACTTTGATACAGGAGAACTTAAAGTAAAAATATCAAGGTAAATAGTTGCAGTTAAAATAATTTCAAATTTTGACCAATTTTGTAAAAGAGTATGAGGCGTGTATTTAGTTTTTGCATCAAATTTTGATTCACTAGAAGTTATTTCCAATAAAAAATGTAAAAATCGGGTATCCTTGACATTAGGCTTGTTAAACTGAATTATAGAAGATAATGCCTTGTCCTTACTCCACCACCTAGTTGCTCCAATCAAGTTCAATTTTCTAAGTTTATCATGACTTTATGAGTTTGTTTAGTTAAATCTGACCATACTTTCATTCTTTTATGAGAATCTAAAAGAAAATTAGCTGATTGTTGAACTAATCCAAAGAGATATTTAGCATTTTTGCAACATTCTGATGAATCTACCATTACTAAATTTAATACATGACCCAGGCAGTGAGTATACATACATGTAGGATACGCATTTTTCATGTGATTGCAAGCCATTATAAACACCTTTCACATTAGATGCTCCATCAAAAGAGCAACCTAAAATTTTATTCATACCTAAATTTATTTCAGCAAATTCTTTTGCAATTAAATTATACAAACCAATTCTACTAGAATCATAAGCCACAACTAATTTTATAAGTTTTTCATAAACATTGTTTTTTAAAACAAACCTAATACAAATAGCTAGCTGATCTAATACTGCAACATCTTGTGTCGAGTCTACTAAAATACTAAAACTTTGGGCTTCTTTTAATTCATTTACTATTTTCTCTTGTAATAAATTACCAATAACTAAAACAATTTTATTTATAAATGTTTTTGATAGAAATGTTACTAAAGATCCTCTACCACGGGTCTGAGGAAGAGTATTATTATTTTTATTACCTCCAGCTTTACGTTTTTTACTTAACTCAATACAATTTTTAACTGCATATTCAATACAACATCATAATCATTAATTAGCAATACTAGTTCCAAAAATTTTCCATGATTAATAGTCCTATCCTCTAAGCTATAAACTGCTTCATCTTTACCACGAAAAGCTAATCCTTGCCTACCAATATACATTATTATATCAATGAGCCTTTTAATGACCAAACGGTTAAATTCTACTTCTTTGGAATGAATTTCCCTTAAATTAATATTAATACAACTCTCAATATTTTTGTTTAAGTTAGTTTGCAGTAAAGCAGAAACTGCTTCACCGTGTGTTTTTGATTGTTCATGTTTTTTAACTGTACCATAAACATTTTTCGAATTTAAGACTTCTAATCCAGTTACTAAGTTGCTAATATTTTCACGTAGTGGACAAAATGTCATACATGTAGACAGGCGCGTAGCTAGGAATTTCAAAGGGGAGGTGTTATTTAAAATTAATTGACAAAATTATACTGATAAAACTAATACCTTTACCTATAATTTTGTAAAAACGCATTACAAGTGAATAGATAATGGTTTATGAGAACATTTTTTATTAAAATTTAAAATTTTTTATCTCTATATTATAATAATTAATAAAAAAAAAAAAAACTGTTTAAAATTATAATTAATGCCGGGTCCTTCTTTATTGCTTTACATTATTGTTATCGTAATAATTATTGTTTTTCGTATTGATAAATAATCAGTTAATGATGCATCTTTATCTTTATAAGACATAAGTATACTTCAGCTGGAAGGGGGGTGTTACTACACCTGTAACATCCCCCCTGGCTACGCCCCTGCATGTAGAACAAAATATTCTTTTACTATAAGAACAATAAGATAACCATTTGCGCTGAACTTTTTGAGAATCACTTAAAGTCTGATAATATATTTTTTGAGGATCAAATGGAAGTTTATCGTTACTTAAAACAAAAGGTTGAATGGAATGACTTTTTAAAAAAGCTGATATGATTTCTACTGATTTATTACGAGCGGGTCTAATAAAAAATGCTAAGCTACTATAAGTTAATGTAGATTCAGCTGATATTGAATTTGGTTCCATATCAGAAATACATTCAGTTTCACCTAATAATTGAAAACGCACATAGATAGATTTTATAGATTCAAAAATTAAATTTTAAATATAAATTACGTGTGGTAATAGTAGAAGTAGCTAATTTTAAAATTGGGTTCATATCAATGGACAATGATTCAGTAGAAACCGTACTTTCAATTGTATCTTAAAATGGTAAGCATACATATATAGGTTTAATATTTATATAATACTTTATAGATTCAAAAAAAAACTTTAAAATTTATATTTCTTGTATAGTGATATTATGGATAGTGACTATTAATATTACTTATATAATACATAGTATTTATGTATAGTGAGTAGTGACTATAATAGTATAATATACGTTATTGTCTTATATTTTTAACTACCTAGCTATATTAGAAAATAAAATAAAATAAAATATTCTTACCTTTCACACTTGAGGAAAAACTAAGTTTTTTTTTGACATTTGTCTTAGGCACATTTAAGCAATTTCTGCTTTTATTTTTTCTGAACCAGCTTTGTATTTTCTTTTATACATCATGAATTACAGTTAAAATAATAATAGTTAACAGTTACAACTTTACAAGACACCACGAAGAAGTAATAATCTCAACAATGTAGCAATAAAAACTTTAAATTTAGTTTAAATGCCATGAACCCATGAGCACAAATAAACATATTCAAAACAAAATAAATGAACAATGAACGTTGTTGAACAATAAATTATTTTTGTAATTTGTATCATTGATTATAATATTATAATATTAAACATTATTTATCATAGATTAGAATTCTGAATTTAGAACGGCTTGTTTATAAAAACATATTATTAGCTTTACAAACTATTTATAACCCTGCGGGCTGCGGCCTTCATGTGCCCGAGTACAATTCTTATCCAAAATAGAATAATTCAGTTACAATCAGTGATTACCAAGTCTACGCCCGTATAAATATAATATAATATTATTTAATAGTCTCAACAATTTTACACTATTTGTAATCAATAATACTTGTTTGTATGTATATAATCATATAGACGGCTATTAAATTCGTGGAATGATAATGCTATTATTTTAATAATTAATTAACATCTCAAAATTTGTTAACAAAATACATTTCCAGATTTGAGAAAAAAAAAAAAAATGTTTATTTTGTATTTCTATTTACTCTCCGAATTAACGAATAATAAAAATATTAGTAGGTACAAAACCAGGGGGCCCCAATATTACCATAATTAAGCCGTGGCCCCGTCCGCAATTACGGTCCAGGCCAGTCCGATTCTGGCGAGATCGTATAATAAAAGTGCCTGAAGATATCCTTTGACATGTACAATCAATATGTAATAAATCCTAATATTTATTACAGATATATCAATTAATTGTATAATTGTATAATTGTTATACATTCTTCAATACTAAGTTTTATTAATCATAAATGTTAATAAGAAAAAAAAGAATATTTTAATTTCTAGAGTGGAAATACTTAATAAGAATACAAATATACATTCAGGAGTAATTTAAATTATTAAACCATACAAATATTGAAAGAAAACATATAAGCTGCTAAAAAAATTAAAAAACTATGTGCATTACTTATAATCAGTGATAAAATATTGTAAAAATTAAAATGCATTACTAGTACAAAACAATTTAATATAATATAATGTAATTTATTGTTTTGGTATTATACAAATACTTATTCGTTTTTATTGATGTACTTTTAATTTTAGGTGTATAAATCAAGTAATAATTCCATAGAACTTTAATTTCATTAGACCTTCTTTCGCATTAATTAAACTTATTAATCTTATCTTTTTAAATTTTTAATACTATTAAAACTTTTAAAACACATTTCAAGTATAGCACCTATTGATCAGTAAAAAGATTTACATAAAATATTTAAAAGGTATTAATAAATAACTGTATTCTTAAAAATGCATACTAAAATATGTACAGTAATAATAACTTTAAGAAATTAGTGTTAACATTATCTTTTAATTTTGCAATAACATACTTCAAAACACTAGTTTTAAGGGTATTTATAAATAAAATTAAAATTATTTTTCCATTCCAGTTCTAGTTTTTCTATTTAAAAATGTATACAAATATTTTATTCTCTTTTGCATTTGGCTCCACTTTGTTGGTCTTGCCAATGGTAATATACCATGTTGTAACATTTTTCTTTTTCTTAATAAAACTTGAAATTCATTACCTTTTACTCCTCTTAACCAGGATGGTACATTGTATAATACTCTAACAGGATGTACACTATCATTTCCTAAAATGTCAATATAGTCATTCTGACCAAAAAGAGCTCTTCTTTCATTCCAAACATCTTTAGGTCTATATATAGGCATAGGTAGTTTATTTAGTTCATCGGCTGACCGCGGTAGTAACCCTGACTGAAGTATTTTATTATCATCATAACCATATCGACGAATGATTGGTCGAGCACCTTGTTGATTTTTCCAATATCGATGACGAATTGGTTGGATGTTGATTTTTGAGTATGTAAATTTAAAAGTATTCATTAATGACTGCATCATAATATATCTGCAATAAGAAATATTTTAATTAATAAAAAACTAAGGTGAGCATTAAAAAAAATAATTTAATATCAAACATTTCAAATTAGTTGAGAGTTACAACTAGATGGATTTGTAAATAGACTATAATGTAATACACTATTATATCATAAATATTTGATAAATTAATTATACAACCGACTTAATAACTATAATTAGTGCATATGATACACAATCACGTCGATATACGATATTAACGTGAATATATGATAACTGAAATAATGAACATATGTTTAATCTCATAAAGATGTTATTGTGGAGAACTCGTAGAGTATGATCACAGACTATATGAAAACAGATAACTCACTCGGGATGTAAACAAAAACCACGATTTAAGATATATCAAAAACTATGAATATTATCTCCGCGACGAAATCAGTGTGACCACAGTGCAGGTATGAAATTTCGTTTGGAACATGACAAAAAAATGTCCCGATTCCTACCTGGCGCCAACATTGAAATTCTAACTACCCAGCCTATGGATTTTAATAATTATTTAATGACATTAAGAACTACTTCTGTGGAATCTTCTATTAAATTTTCAAGTATTTTGTACGAGTCAAATTTTTTTTATGACCGATTATAAAAATAAAATGTAAAAAAATCGAATATTTTAAATGCCTATAAGTGGCTTAAAAATCAATATAATATTTTGAAAAAAATATGACATAAATGAAATACCAATCTTAACAGCTGGTAGAAATTTCAAAAATCTGCGACTTATACTTTTTGAATTATAACAAATATTTAAAATCGTTTGAGAATAAATCGCTATTTTATGCAATTTCGTAAATATTTAAATTTCAAACTGTCTTAAAATTCTTTCCTCTAAGTCCGGAAGAAATTTTTTTAAAGATTTTTAAAGAGTAGCTTATCGATAACCTGGTGTTAAAATTTTGAACCTTAAGTATGAACAGAAAAAATTTTATGAATTTTTATCTACAAAATAACTTGCAAATTATCGTGATTTTTACACATTTTATACAAATTTGAGCTTTAAGGGCTTATAAAAAAAAATTGTGACTTACGATTTTAGATTTTTTTCAGTTAAGGAACAACTTATAAGAAACCTTGTATTAAATTTTCAAGATTTTCTGGCCGGCCAAAAAAATTTTATCGTTATTTTAAAAAAAAATACTTAAAAAAATTGAAAATTTCAACTGTCTATAAACAGCTCAAAGTACCAAGGAAATTGGTATATAATATAAAAGGAAATAAGGAAAGTGAATCTAGTTGGTCCTTGGGGGGGTCAAAAGTAAAAAATTTTCAATATTTTTTAAATGCGACGGGAAAAACCCTAAAAAATAAGGGAAAAACGGGAGATTTTACGCAAAACCAGTTTTCGACTAAATCAAATTTTTTATTTTGCTATAACTCAAAAACTAATTTATGTAAATACTTGAAATTTTCACCAAATGTTTAGATTAGCGTTCTCTATACACTGTTAAATTTCCAAAGTGTTTTAACTTTTATTGAGCTATTTATAGACAATTGAAATTTTCAATTTTTTTAAGTATTTTTTTTTAAAATAACGATAAAATTTTTTTGGCCGGCCAGAAAATCTTGAAAATTTAATACAAGGTTTCTTGTATTTTTGTTTAAAATTTAAATATTTACGAAATTGCATAAAATAGTGATTTATTCTCAAACGATTTTAAATATTTGTTTTAATTCAATAAGTATAAGTCGCAGATTTTTGAAATTTCTACCAGCTGTTAAGATTGGTATTTCCCTTATGTCATATTTTTTTCAAAATATAATATTGATTTTTAAGCCACTTATAGGCATTTAAAATATTCGATTTTTTTACATTTTTTTTTTATAATCGGTGATAAAAAAAATTTGGCTCGTACAAAATACTTGAAAATTTAATAGAAGATTCCACAGAAGTAGTCTTAATGTCATTCAAAAATTATTAAAATCCATAGGCACAATTTTTTTGACTTATATATAGACAATTTAAATTTTCAATTTTTCTAAATTTTTCGTTTCAAAATAAAATATACTTATTACAATATTTATAAATAACATTGTATTATATTCTAGACAAACATATCATCTCCGTTTAGAATCGTTTTTCGTATACAATGATACCTATCATTGAATTCAAATTTAACAAATCCATTATAATGACCTATCCTATGAAGAGTCGCACTTCACCCCCAAGTGTACAGCAGAGCGAGGCCCATCCGGTTCTTTTTAATTACGATTATGTACAAAAAGGGTGTCCGGTAAAGTAGATTTGTTCCCAAAATTCTTTTTTTTTTATTCTGTGATCTACTTGTGGTGGTGTTGCATAGCAAATCGGTGGACATTTTCGTTTTAAAACTATTTTTAGCAGATAATATGTACATAATAAAAAGTGCATAAAATTTATGAGGTGCCAACAAAAGGGAATTGAACCAGTACCCTAGCTTTACTTTGGTTGACGCTTACCTTCATTAGCCACTGTTGCAGTTGTAATAAGTTCAGCCTACAATGGTATTTAAAAAAATCCTAACTAAAACGCTTAACTTCGTAAATTCATATCTTGAAAAATAAGTCCGAGCGCCAAATTCTGATTTCGCCAACGATTTTTTCGTTAAAAAATGATTAAGTTTAAACAAAAAAAAAAGGGTGTTCGGTAAAGTAGATTTGTTCCAATTATTTTAGCTAATTGTATATTTTCAATTTTACTTTTTAATTATAACTAAACTTATATTATCACACGAGACAGATTATTATAGTCTTATAATCAACAAGACTATATAATTATTTATAGATATATATTTTTAGGACAATTGATTCTAAAATGTACATAAAACGTGTTAATAACAGTGTAAGGAGTGTAAATATATGTTATCGAATAAAATATTATAAAAATCGAAGTATAATATTAAACGCCCACAGTCCAGTACTACAGTACTCAAACACATAATACTTAGTTTAGAACATATTACAATTTACAAAAACAATTTTAGCTTGAAAAACTATTCATAGCGAAAAAAATAGAAATAATAGTTTAATTGGAATATATTAGAATATTAATAAAAAAATATATGTATATATATTCAAACATGAACATAATGTTCTAAACAATTAAAAATGTATTAATTTGTTTAAATAAATGAATAATAACGGTACTTTATTTATGTTTTAATTTCATATATAGGTTCCATAAAACAAGCAATATAATTATATTTAAAATATTCATTAAACTTTGTACAATATTTTTGATAATATGATAATATTAAAGACAGAAAACCTTTTTTTTTTAATTATAAGACACATTTACAATCACTTATTGAGCTTTACACAATAAGTAATTTTTTAAACACATTTAATAATTATAATATGAATCACTGTAGCCATAAGTATTTCAATAGTTATTAAAACATTTCCTACAGTAATTTGATAATAGAAATACGTAAAATATAAACAGTTATATTTTGTTTCTATGGTAACAATGTAACATGCTCTACCAACAAATATTAAACAAATTAATGGCTAGTATATAATTGTTCTTGATGCTTGGGTAATTAAAAATAAAAACAATAGATGTTAAAAATTGTTTCAAATCAAACATTAATTTTTTAATAAAAATAAATAATGGAAAAAGATACTATGATTGAACTTACAGAATTTAATAATATTTTGTATAGTTCTATAACAGATTCAAAAGAGAATTTAATTGAAGTAAGTTTGAATTTATGTTTAATATATATATTTATATTATAAATATAGGTAACCTACTTGCTCCCTTTAAATCAGTGGTGTTCCATACATTTTGTTAAGAGTGTATTATGCAGGTGTGTGTCTGAAAATGAAAATTTTTATGATTTAAATGGTGATGGTGGTAGTGGTGGAAAATTGTTGTAAATATAAACAAACAATTTAAATACATATATTTTTATTTTTTACAAAAATATAAATTAAAATGATTTACACAAATTGGTATTATCTAATAATCATCTGAGGGAAAACTGAATATCTATTAAAAAATAAGGCCAAAATTACATTTAATATTTCATTACATTTAATACTTCTCTGTGAAAGGCTTGCTACTTGAAAGTATACTTAATATACTCATGAATTTTCAAAATAATGTTGAAAGTAAACAATGTTTATGTAGTATACCCTATGGGAACACTATTGCCTTAAATCTGAGACTTACTAAACCTATATATAACGCACAATTAAATCATAAAAATACTAATTTTTAAGTTTCTATATTATTTTAGTTTTTGACTCAGAAGTTGTGATCAATAGTTTTTTATAAATATTAATTTTTTTTGGTTATTATAATATACTTTTAAATAAACAATTATTTATATTTTACTTTTCAGAAACCACCAAAAATTAAGCCAAGAAAAAAAAATATATTACATTTAGCTGATATTCAGTCTACAAGATCTAGTTCTAATAGTAGTGGAAGGTAATAATAATTATAATTATAATTTCATATAAATGTTATAATTTATTATTAATTATGAGTTTTATTTAATTAATATTTTTAATATTAGTTAAAAAATTGACTATCAAGATTTTATTTAATGTTTACGTAATTTCTCATAGGAATTCTTAAAAAAATAAAAAATACCCTGAATTTTTCATATGTTAAAAATGTCTATTCATGAAAATTGTTGATTTGAATCTAAAATAACTACTATATTCAGAATAACACTATAAAAAAAAAAAACTATTACAATAATGATTGGAACCTTGGTTAATTATCTAGTGTAGGAAAGCAGTAATAATATAAGATGCTATGTTTATTTTTAATAATGGCAAAAATAAATAACAATAATTTATTAAACTTAAACAATGTATCAGGTATATTAATTGTTATAAACATTTATAACAAAGAAAATTTGGACATTTTTATAGGGATGGTTCAGAATTATCTTCTATAAGTCAAACTTCATCGCTATTATCTCATAGTTGGCAAAAAATTGAAAGTAATTTTTTAAATTATATATTAATCGTGATATAATATGTAATTAATATAACTGTGATATAATTTAATTTTAATCTAATTCTTTAATATTAGATGAAAACAATAGACCTATACCAATACCTCGTCCTCGCTCAATATCAAGTATTAAGTCTGCAAGTACAAATATATCTAGTGAGAGAAGTATATCTATTAAAAGTTCAATGTCAAATAAGAACAGTATACAAAATAGCCGATCAGTAACACCTGAGAGTATGTCTATTGAATTGAGTGATACTGATATTACAGATAATTCAAGCAAAATAGTTCCATTAAAGTATAGTATAATAAAATTTAATTAATAAGTAAAACATTCATTGTTTAAAAATTATATGCTATATTTATAACGTCTGTAAACAGTAATAATGCTTGAAATAATAAAGACTTTTTATTAGAAATGTCTAAACTGATTAAATATATGTATCTAAAATGTCATGATGTTCAATTAATTAGACATATTTTATAACAATGGAGAAAATTACTTTTGGAAAGAAGTTGAATTACTTATAACTGTAATAGAAATTATAGTTACATATTATTTTAAATATAATTTTTATGTATATAATTTGATTAGAACAAAAATAAAAGAAAACAGAATTACTGAATTGCCTATCAGAAAAAATGTGCTGGGTTCAAATAATTTGAATGAAGAAAAAAAATGTATAATTTTTAGTCTCATTATAGTTTAAACTATATTAAGAAATTATATTACAAAAATATGCATTAGGTGAAAGTGAAATCCATAGACTTGAAATTTGTATTCATCAAACAGATGCATTAAAAGTTGATACAAAAATAAAACATCCAAGTGTTATCATTTATATTGTTGATATGTCTACTTGGGAATACTTAAAAAAAAAAAATGTAAATGCAACCAATAATGAAAGTACTTATATTAATCCAATTAGAACAAAAGAATATGATTTCAAATTTCACAAGTAATATAATTATTTATGTTTTTATTTAAATGCAACTAATTTAATAAACAAATTTAGAAAAATCATACCAAATTGGGATGAAAAAATAATTTTTACTGAACAATATGAATATATAATAACAGAAAATACAGTAATATTATTTGAGCTCGTAGACTTTTCCGGAAATATTCAACCTCCAGTAACAGTGAATGATTGGCATCGAATAGCTTGGGCATTTATTAAACCTATTGGATCAAATGGAATTGCAAATACAGAAAAACAAATTAGAATACAACTATATAAACCTGGTCCAAAACTAAAGATTTTTCACAAAAATCAGCCATTGGTATTTGATATTATATAATAAAATAGAGGTAATTTCAGTAAGAAAAGTTCATATTTATTTGTTTTAGATATTACATTGGTTGAAAAAAGGAAAACTTAAAAAATATCCAAGTACTCTTTATATTAGTTTAAATAAAAGAAAATACTCAGAAGTAGTAGAATTTGAAAACAATCAACATGAGTATATTTCAATAAAAAGTTGTAGTTCACAAAACAAATTGAACTCTAGTTCGATTAGCTCCAGTCTAGAAACGTATCAAGTATAGCGTAAAAAAATTTTTTATTAAAATAGTAAATTATGTATAATTATAATGTAAATTATAGTATATTTATTGATGTATGTTTAGAGATGTGATATTAAATGGAAACGTTTTCCTGGTCAAAAATGTAAAATACCAAATTCTGAAATTGGGAAACTTCAACCAAATCTAGAAGGATGTATGTATTTGAAATTTAGTTATGATGGATTAAAGCTTGCAGTTGCAACTGGAAAATATATATGTATCTATTCAGTACCAGAATATAAATTGCTCAAACAATTAATTGGTCATCAAGGTAAGTTTGCATTACATAAGTACATCATTTCAGTTATAATAAATTTATATTTCAGTTCATAAAAATAAAATACCAATCTAAATAAACTACAATTTTAAAAGTTATTTTGTTTATCTTAATTATCAAACTATTTTTTTAATATCTAGTTTTTAAATTTATAATAATTACATTTTAAATAAATTATAAAATAAGTTATAAAAATTAGTTTGATTATACTTTTACAGATTTAATATATTCAATAAGGTGGAACAAAAACAATAGCAATTTAATAACTACTTCTTCAGATTATACTGCATGTGTATGGACATTAAAAAATGATAATCAAATAGATTTCCAAGTATAAGAACTTCATTACTAAACAATGAAAAAAACCACAGTAAAATCGTTATTTTTAGATTCTTCCACATCCATCATATGTATATTGTGCTGAATACCATAATGATGTAATAATAACCGGATGTTATGATAGTGTATTACGATTATGGATTTCCACTTGTAGTAAATGGACACTTTGTCAAGAGATCGAATTACATAAAGGTTTTATAACTAGTATTGCTCAACTAAAAAATATGGTACTTTCAGCCGATAGCCATGGAATGATTATTGATTGGACATTCATAAATAATAAGTAATTATATTGATGAATCATAACATATTAAAAATATAATGCTATGTAAAAAAAAAATAACAAATTATTATATAACAAATAGCAATTAACAAAGACAAATTTAAATGTATAATAATAAATTATTATGTATATTATTAGATAATTAATTATGTATTTATTAATTTTTTTAGACTAGAAGTAAGAAGAATTATATCAATACCAGAAATAAGACAAGTAATAATTAGCAACATAATACTACATCCAGCAGGTAAACGATTATTAATTCAAACTAGAGATAGTATTCTACGTATGATGGATTTATATACTACTGCAATTATACAGTGGTTTAGGGTACGTATTAAAAACTAAATTTGAGCATTTATTTTATAAAATTTGACCATAATTTAGGGTGGAGTGAACAACAAAGTACAAACAGGATGTGTTTTAAGTCCTTGTGGTAATCTTGTATTTAGTTGTGGTGAAGACGGGCTTGTTAATGTTTGGGAAGCATACACTGCTAAACAATTAGCCTTTTATACAAATCGACAAAATTTATTATCAGCTACTAGTGGCGCAGTAGATTATCACCCTCATGATCATATTATAGTATTTGGAGTTTACACTCCAAATAAAAGTTCACCAATTTATATTGCTCAATATAAGAAGTAAGTAGATATTTGTTTTAAATTATAATAAAAAAATTACGTTTGAAATAATACAAAAACAATATTTTTATATTTATATTTTAAACAGTAATCTTTCAATATTATAGAGACAATAAAACCGATATAGGTTTGAGATTTTTAATTCCGACGGAGCACAAACAAAAAATATTTGGAAAAATTAACTACGAGAAAATAGACGAAGGATATTTAAATAAATGTAAAGCAAACAAAAATGATAACCAACGGGTGATACCTTTAGTCAATATTATAAAGAAAATGGATAATGTTTTAAATTCATTTAAAACTAATGAATAAACTGTAACAAAACTATAGATACCCATATTAAAGTAATACAAATATTTTATGCATGTATAATATTTAAAATTATTAATATAATACTATAATAAATCAATTATAATTAACGTGTTTCATAATTTATAATTAGTATAGATAAAATTAAAAAAAGATTCCATTTAATCTTCTAACTGAAAAGATTAAAATCTAGTTTTTTCTCCTCATTACTTGGTTATATAAACAAAATATTTATTGCCGTTTGATTCTAATTAGCGATTGGTTTGATTTGTATTATGAAAAAAAATTAAAAATACGCGAAAAATATATGTATGTATGTATATTTAACTATGTATGTATATTATATAATTTAAAAAAGTATGTATATTTATATAGGTATATTATTTAAAATATGTATTTATTGAAGTTTGTTTTTTTTGCGCTGAGCAACTCCATGACTATATATTAATATGCGTAATGCTTCTCAAATCCTACTTCATCCGTATGGTGCTGGACGGCTCTCCTGAAGACAATCTCCTTGTATGATGGGGGTGCCAACTTTTTTACTTTTGTCATTATTTAGTAATTATTAAGAAAACTACTAGCGATTTCGTAGAATTATCTTCATAAAATGACCAGGGGTGTATTGGTATGTATACGGGGGTATATGCCGAATACTCGTCAAAAGATTTTCGATTTTCGGCGTTTATTTAATGTAAAATATTATTTTATGGATTTAATTAGGGTATATGCTACTAAAATAACTCGAAAATCAAAAAAAAAAAAAATAATTTAATAGTTCATTAGAAAAAACTGTTATGATTTATGAAGTTTGAATAAAATTTTTATTTGTTGAAGATTACATATTACAAATTACGTTGTATTTAATGTATTTTAAGTTCAATTTAGTAAATAACATTTTGAAAAACAGTTGTTATTAAATATAATGTGGAGTATGGAAATTTAGCCAATGATTTTTAAATCTGCATCATGTAATATATGACGAGCATCAAATTTATATCTTGTGGTGTTGTATTTTACAGACTTATTTGAAGTCATAACATGCAAGGGATTAATTAAATTTATTCGAATGCAGAGAGAAAAAAAAATCTTTAACAAAGTGAGAAAAATTTTTAGGATTAATATCCATATTTTTTTACTGCGTATACCCATAAATATATTTATTTACCAATACAACACTTGCTAGGATATCAATGAAAGTTGTCACGCACTAATTTAACTCCAAAACCATTCAAGCGTTTGTCTATATATGAATACCAATTTCCTTGGTACATCACCAATAACTCACTACAGAATGATTGATGAACAATTGTTTCTATGTACTATTGACCTCTCCATTTCAAAACGAAACATCATTCCAATAAGCTATTTACAAACCTTATCGATCAACTATATTCCAATAAACTTCCCTATAATCCAGTCCGACGCATTAAACCTAAATTACCTAAATATCTTCTAATTAAATATAAATTAAAATAGATATGAATAAGGTATATATTTTATTTTATATTTAATTATACCCATGTTCAGACGTTTTTAATGTTCAACACTTTTACGTCTATTAACATCCAATTTTTTAATGTAGCTTACATAGAACTAAAATATTCCACACATTAGTATTAACTGTAAATAATTGTTATAAATTCACAAAAAGTAACTATCAAAAATAAGTAATAAAATCGATATAAAATGTGTACGTAGTAAGTTTTAACTAATGCTTACACTATCATTGGTAACAGTTACATTACATTTATTTACACACCTTTATTTGTATTTTTAATTGATTAATATTCTGTATTTTAAACAGTTAAGGAATTACTTTTTCATCATGCATTATATGCAATGAGTATAACGCACTCGTAGTATTCGATAATACAATTTCTGAAAATATATATTATAAATGTTGTTGTGATGATTAATATTCAAGGTTTTTTCAAAAATAAGATAATTCATTTCCTTTAATAGTTTTTAATGCATGCTCTGAAATTGCCTGTTCTTGTGTGATAAATATATACAAAATATATTTTAAAAACTTCGCATAAATTATATTTAAATTTAAGTGAAGTGGGGAAACCAGAATGGAAATTATTTGCATTATATTTATTCACTATATTACAAATTACTAGCAGTCGTAGAAGTGAGTAGAATATAGTAGTGCGGTGTAATGTTTATTAAATATATAATTTTATACGTATAAATTTATTTATGTTTTTGTTGTTTTTACATTAATAACCTAACAATAATGCGTATTATAAAAAGTTGGACATTGAAAGCAATCGGTGCCTTTATAATTGTAACTTATTGTCAGGGACTTAACCAAGGTTTGTACACAAGTGTGAAATATTTCTTAATTTAAAACCTGCATTCAAATGTATATATTTGTCATGTATTATGTAAATGACTGCGTGAATGCAATTTTGTATGTTATTTGTTTATGAAATAAAGCCCTATGTTCCAGAAGGACATATTAGGGCGCAGTATAAAATTTAAATCTAACAAAGCCAGTAACATCTGCATTGACGGGTCCTTGTTTGAGCCAATAAGTACATAGATACTTATAGTTACATTAGTTAACATTAAAATACATATTTAATTTAAAAAATACTATAAATTGTTTTTAATTTTATAGTATAATATAAAACAGAGATTTTTGGGATATTTTTTAATACAGTCGTTCAAATTTAATCAATGTTTAAAATATACATCGTAAGACAGAAAAAAATATTTTGATAAAATCATTTAAATTATAGAATCACAATAGGTCATATTAAAAATTATAAAAATTAATAGAAGTAGTTAAAATGCAAGTTTATAAATGATAATAATTCGTAGTATATTAAGATATGAAATAATAAATCGTACATAACTATATCTGCAGTAAAGAGTAATAATATGTGTTAAATTAATTCAATATAAATTTTATCACACAATAATTCTTATTACTAATACAGGAAATAAACTCATAAATTATCTATTAATAGGAATTTACTGATGTATTAAAGTATAAAAAATGTAATACAGTTTAACAAATAGAAAATACGTTGGATTGATGACTAAGTATTGTGTTCGTCGGGAAATACAAGCAATCGATCAAAGAATTTTTTAAAATATGTATCTAAACATATAATTTAAATAATTTAAATTAATTATTATTCGAAAATTATATGAGAGATAATATAAAAAAAAACTATTAGAATTTTAAAAATTAATTCACATGCTATATTTAAGCTAATATTTATATAATCAGATAGGGTTATCCATTAGATAGACAAGGACAAGTTGTTATAATATTTTACTCGACGTATACATTTATATATTCACTGACATAGTTAAATCCTTAAACGTAAAAACTTTATTTTAATTAAGTTCTATTTTAAAAATCATTTGTTTTTCAAAATTATTTTTCCTTTGTGTAATTAATTATTAATATCTATATTATAAAAAATGGTTCAAACTATGATATGACAATTAAAAACCTTATATACAGTAATATAACAGATTACATAAAATATTTAATTTGTGATAAACATTTATATTCGTATTTTGTAATATCTCTCTAAAAAAATATCTATCAATTTGGTTAGTTGATTAGTTTGATTCCTGAATTCCACTAGAAAATTATAACGTATCATAATATATTTTAAATTTAGAATCACTTAACGTGAAACATAAATATTTAAAAAATGTTTCATTTTCCTAATATGATTTTATTAACTAGAGTCTTCACACATAAAAACATTTGAATAAAATATAGGCACCAAGAAAACAAGAATATTTCTAATATTTTGAGTTTTCTTTAGATAGATTTACAGTTCAGGTCTTCGGGCTGCCTTAGAAAAGGAGGTATGGGGGTTATATTTCACTTTTTTGTTTTTTATAATTCAATTTTATATTAAAAAATATAAGCAAATTAAATACA
The DNA here is from genome assembly GCA_034509805.1 of Sipha maydis. Lineage (NCBI taxonomy): Eukaryota > Metazoa > Arthropoda > Insecta > Hemiptera > Aphididae > Sipha > Sipha maydis. The sequence goes on from JASXSY010001091.1 coordinate 26,621, forward strand.
TAATTACTTTGAAATAAAATTTTTCGTAAATAGTATACATATATACTTGTTGGTTCTATTTACAATACTTACATAGTTCTATAACATGTATTCATTATTTATTTATTTTTAACACTGATTTCTTCCATTCAAAAATCATGCCTACGGGGTCTACACCAGGGATCTCCAACCTATAACTCGCGGGACGGTTTTGGCCTGTCAAGCTTTTAAGCCGACCCACCAAATTTACTGATATGTCAATTATAAATTTTTTATAAATATTTTATTTTATTTAATTAGTTTAAAATGCGCGGTTTAAATGTTTACTAACACATCCAATCAATTTGATTTAACTTTTTTGATATTTCTTCTAAACAATTAATAATATTTCATAATATAAATGATATATTTTCAAAATTAAAAAATGTTATAGAAACTTTTTTTAAGAGCATATACTTATAAATGTAATAGAATTAAAAAAAAAATGTGTTTTAAATACAATATATTTTTAATTTTGTATAATTTTTAAGATTTATCAAAAATATACCAATGATAAGAAATTAAAATATTTATTTTTATATAACTCATGTATATTATAATATCTAATATATTATGATTTCATTTATATAAAATAATCTAAATATTTATCAATTAACAAATTATATTTATTGATTAAATTTGTGTCTATTATATATAATATAACCTATAGATATATCAACTATTACCTACCTAAATATTTAGGTTATTACATTTATTGATTTAACAAACAAATGATTAGTCTAACTTACTTGTTCAAGGAATTGAATCTAACGACAAAAACCATAATTTTATTACTACTTATATGGTTACTTCTATTTTATAATCATAATAACGACATTCCTACAGGCATAATACTAGTTTAAAGAAAAACAAGTCCATTTATATGTTAATTGCGCTTAATTTATTTATAATGGACGTTATATACTTTTCTAATTTCTCATGAATGGTGTTAAATACTTATATAAACATATTAATTACATTATCCTGTACCTATTCTAGAACTGTACACTTTGTGATAATATGCAGAACGACTTTGGTCCACAAAACAAAGTTTATAATATATTTTTGTTTAACATATGTATATATAGTGGCAGTTTTTAGTAGTTTTTCCGGTGGGGGGGGTTTCTTTTGGTATTACCTTATAATATAATGAGACACAACAATTTTTAACCCATTAATAAATTATTATTTAAAATTTAATTCTTATAAACGTAAAAATATAACATTTTAAATCCGAGCGTCCGGAACGAATAAAATATCAGCCTGAACTTGGGACCAGATCCCCTGAACTCCCCATCCCCTGTAAATTAAATCACCATTGGGTATACACATTATATTTCAAAAAGAATAAAAATTTCCTAATCATTATGATATATCTTTTGGTGCTAAAGATAATGAGGTTATTTTTTTATATAATATATATTAGAAGACTACAATTAGTGCTTGACTTGGGGTACGCGGAGAGACTGAGTACTCTTACTAAATTATCAGATATTTTAGTATACCTCTACTATTTTACCAAAAAAGATGTATGGGACAGTATTTTAATAATAATAATAATAATATTTTTTATTCAAAGAATAAAACGGGAAAATTGCCCAATAGTACAAGTAAATAAGAAAGTTTAACAATAAGTTGATACGGACATCGTACAATAACATAAATTAAAAATAATAATAATAAACTAGTATAAACTAAAATGGAAACGAGTGCATAAAATAAAATATTACCTATTATTAGTAACGTAAGTTTTATGAATTGAGAATAATGGAGTAAAAAAACAATCAATATTAGATGCAAGTTTATTACACAGGGACATGGATCTAAGAATAGGGGAGTTTTTTAAATAATTTGTACTGTGTGATGGTAAATAGAAAATGGGAGTAGTTCGATTATTATAAGCAGGGATATTGAATGAAATATGTTCTAATAGGTAAGGTACATCAATATAGTTATTAATTAGTTTATATAAAAATGAGATATCAGCTAAATCCCGTCTAGAGGCTAGAGAGGGAAGGTTCAGAAGTGATCTTATTGGAGTATAATCATACTGGCTAAATTTTATTTAAGTTTTGTTTTTACAGAATTACAACAAGTTGATAATTTTATAAAAAACGAACCATTTATAAAATGTGTAAATGTTATACCTACCTAAAACCTCAATATCGCAAATTTATTGCCATTATATAAAATGCCAAAAGTTTATAGATATATATATTGTTATAATTAGAATTTTGGATTGATTTTAGTCTCTTTAGACCACTGGTTCCCAAACTGGGGAGCGTGTACACATTGCTGGGGAGGCGCAAGCGGTTAATACAGAACATAATTTTTATTGATTAAATTATTTTTATTTTAAAACTTAGAGAAAAAATTTAATTGACAAGTTCTCTTAACAGTAGTAGTAAGTCTCTTTGGAAGAATTTTGGGTAAAATACCAACCCATTTATCCTGAAATTTCAAATGAAGTTTTAAAAGTCCTTGTACAGTTTTTATTTAATTATTTATGTGAATCTGGGTTCTCCAGCATGGCAGTTATAAAAAAAACAAAATAGAAATCGTTTAGATATCACATCTGATTTAAGGTGTTCTCTATCAAATATTGAGCCGAACATAAAAAAACTGTCCAAAGAAAAGTGTTGTTAGCATTAACATTATATTATTTCATTAAATATGAAAAAGGAAAAATATTATTAACTCGTTAACCGTCATATGTCCGCGGGTGGCCGTACAGCAATGTTCAAATTTTTACTTATATGTCCGCCGGCGCCCATAGTTGGTCTTTATTACCACGCCACATGACCAGCCGGCGACCATAGATTCATATTTAAACAAATGCTTATAATTTTTGTGGCGCTACACTAATGAATCTTTAAATAGTACCACGGCGTAGAGAAGAACATGACAATTATTTTGGTATAAAAAACAACAACATTTTGTTAAATTTAACCTTTGAAAATTTTTAATGAAAGTTATATTATTTATAAATACTTTTACACACTACTTGGTATTAAATACAGTTAATAATATTAAAAATACTTGATAGGCATGGTAAATTCTAATATGTATAATCACATTAACAATGACACTGATAATAGTATTGAATTTGTCGAAGACTGATGATTTTTTTTTGTTCATATATAAACTTACATGTTAAATTTCTTGAAAATTAAGTTATATTTTTCTTTGTTAAGTATAATGTTTTTTTTTTCATTATGTTTTTACTTACTGTGATGTATATTTTAAATTGTTATATTTATTTACTGATGTTGTATTAAGTTTACGTTTTAAATATTTATTAATATAGATACAGATAATAATATTTACTTTGACTATCTATTGTGTAAAGTTCTTAACTACCATTGAATTTTATTTTGATTATATTATATCAGTTATGATCACCTAATTATGCAGTAGATTATTTTGGTTATTGAAAATATGCTCCATGTAAGATAATTATAAATATATTACACTATTTATAAGTTATTAACTTTTTAAATTTATTAAATTAGGTAGTTTTTCATTCTAAATTAAGTGATATTTTTTGACTAGAGGAGCATAGCGACGACCCTGAGCAAATTCAGCAAGTGTTAATCACTCAGTCCACTGTTTTGGCAAGTTTTTTCGTTGGGTTTATAAATTAAATAAATTTTTTTTTTTCAGCACCATGATAAAACTTATGGACATTTAATATGCCAAACATTTTCTACTTCAAATACATTTTGAAAATCCCAATTAATATGTTTGTACATACTTTTTTCTTAAAATTGGTTTATATATACATAATTATAAGTACAATATGTCAATATAAATAATATTCATATTATACGGTGATAGTGCCAATTTTCAGAAGTTGCTATAGTCAAATTAATTGCGACAACCGGCATAATGTATCGAATAATCAGATAGCCACGATAACCGATAAGTCATTACTTAGATTCAAAAATAAAGTCATTGATAATAAAATTATATTATTTATGGGTAGTATATATTAACAAACAATCGACAATGGTCAATGATTGATTGTTATGTTTACGAAAAAAAATTTTTTAGTACGATCTTTTAGGAATTTTTGCCCATTTTTTGGATGACCAAGTTTGGCAGCACTGGTGCTAATCAGCGGTTAGTGTTATGTTTAACCACAGATGTCTATATTATAATATAGACATCTGTGTATTTAACCAGGGGTAGGACACTTTTGGGCGGCGAACCGATAATAGAGAATCAGTCACTGTAGGTAAACAGTGGTGCCATGTATATGGAAAAAAAGTTTTTTCGTTTGTACTTGTGTTAAAAATTATATTGTGGGGAGCGACAAACATTTGATAACAACTACATAACATTTTTACACGGTTGATGTACAAAAAAAATTAATGATTATATATGTTGCTATGTTGGTTCAGAAAAAAAAATTGATAAAAGTCGGTTTATAACATAGCTATTGTTTTAAAGCTATATTTTATGGTACATTTTTAACTGTACCGTATTTTTTTTTTCATGAACTGGCACTACTGTTTACCTGATGTGACTGTTTCAAGATTTCGTCCTATGCTGCCTGTATAAAATTTTATCAGTGTCCATTCTGATTGTTATATTCTGTGGTTTAACCCAGATGTCCTTACATTTTATTATAAGTTAATAGGCATATAATATTTGGTGGTCTTAAAGAAATAAATGAATTAAGTTTTTTATAGTCACTTAAAACATAATAGCACGCAAAAAAAAAAAAATTTTGGACGTCGGCGCCGATTTTTCCATTTTCATATCGTTTGTTCGTTGTTATCATTCTTAAGGTACGGTTTCCTAGATGCGACCGGCCTCCGCGATCGGTCGCGGAGACCTGTCGCTGATGATTGCCTGGTTTCCTAGGTGCGACAGGCTTCCGAGACCAACAATTAGCCTACATTATATTTTGTATCGTCTCAGTGTTAGCACTGTATCGATGAAAAATTATCAATATATCGTTTCTAAATATCGATATTTTCGATATATCGATATATCGTTGCCATCCCTAACCACTGGACGATGTAAAGAACTATACATTTTTTTTGGAAAACCCTTCTACGTATTTCAAATGCTACGAAGTCTTCGATGATCATAGATTTATAAAAAATATACTGCAAGAAAGTCTACAAATTTAACTATGTTTTGTTGGAAACCGATTTCTGAAAAACTGTATTAACAAGCGAGCATTACGACATAACAAAATATCGTTTTATAAAAACTAATTTGCTTATACTAGTTGAGTCGCGATAACTCGAAGTTGAAGGGAGATAAAAATTCACCTCGAGATATGTATTATTCGAGATACCTAACTCGAATTTATCAAAATAAAATCAAAACTTCGAGTTACCTATGTAATGAAATATAATTTTAAAATTTTACGATAAAAACGTCATGACAAATATAATACATTTATGTTTATACATAAATGCTATACAAAAACTAAATAAAATTAAAAAAATAATTACAATGAAATTATAAGTATGTACTTATGTATTATTTATGAGATACAGTAGAAAAATAATTTGTTATTAATTTTTGGTTTTTCGGCTGTTTATTGACAAAATCTTCTAATTTTCCTATGGATTAGAAAATAGAAGTATCCACGCCTTCGACAGATTCAACAAATTGCCTAACAGTTTGTAATGATGACATTGCTTGGTTCGCCGTAATCATATTTAAAGTTGTTTCAGGCTCATAATTTTCATTATTTTCGGAATCACTATTTGATATATTTATACCCATGATTTCGTTATCAGTTAACATTCCACTGACTACAACATTATCATCGATTGTAGTATATGATTGAAATGTAATCTCTTGATCTATATTAAGTTTATCTGCTACAATTTGCCAATCATATCCGCCATCAACATCGTCATTGTTTTCTAAACCATCACCATCACACTGCTCATCATTAAAATAGAATCCAGCTTTTTTGAAACAATTGACAATTGTACTTGGTTGTACATTACGCCATGCTTTTTCACACATACGCATGGATTGTAATAGATTTATTGAACATTGTCTGCCTTCATCAATATCGTAAACAATTTTTCGAATAATTTCTTTGCGGTATAATGTTTTGAAATTTTGTATTATTCCCTGATCCATCGGTTGTAGTTTAGATGTAGTATTTGGAGGCAAAAATTCGATTTTTACAGATTTTAAATTGATATTAGAATGAGCTGTACAGTTATCAATAAATAATAAAACATTTCTTTGATTTAGTCGCATTTTTTGATCAAATTTTATAAGCCAATTTTTAAATAAATCACCAGTCATCCATGCCTTTTTGTTTGACTCATAATCTAATGGTAAACTCTTAACTCCTTTAAAACATCGTGGTTTAGTTGATTTCCCGATTATAAGTGGTTTAATTTTTTCGGAACCTGACATATTTGATCCTAAAAGAATTGTTATCCGTTCTTTGCTTTGTTTGCCACCTGAACAAGTTTCCCCTTTCAAAATAAAAGTGCGGTCGGGTAGGCATTTAAAAAACAATGCTGTCTCATCCACATTAAATACATCATCGGGAGAATATTCTTTTATGATGTTTGATAACTTTCCTAACCATTCATTACATAAAGAGTCATTTACAGAAGCACTTTCATCACATATTTTACGAAAAATTATGTTATGACGATTTTTCCAATTTCCTAACCAGCCTTGACTTGCTTTAAAATTAGAATAACCAAATTGAGTTGCGAAATATTCTGCTTTTTCTTTTAGTATTGGTCCACTTATAGGTATATTTTTATCTCTACATTGAGTAAACCATTTGAATAAACATACCTCTACATTTGGATATTCTGCTGGTTTTGATCTTTTACAGTTACCTTTATTGTTTTCAAATTTTTTTAAAATGTCCGCCTTATTTTTTAAAATTGTCGACAGCGTATTTGGAGGAATATTAAATTCTTTTGCGATGTCTTGTTTTTTCCGGTTACCATTCTCCACCAATTGTATCACATAAACTTTGTCAGCTATAGTTAAATGGTTTAATTTTCGTTTTTGAGACATGTTTAAAAACATTCAAAAAACATTCACGACAAACACGACAGGTAGAGTGTAGACACATACTAACCAATACATATTTATTATTATGTGTGCGCTAATAATCAGTTTCTATTTACTCGTTTAATCTTTATTATACAGTACTGAAGTAGATAAAACATAATACATAATAATTAATACAATGATCATGAAATACCCAGAATATCCAGATATAGCAGATATAAAAATACACTTCGACTAAGCTATTCATCACAATTTTATATTCGAGTTAACAAGACTTATAATACATTGAGTGTTATTATAATTTCTAGGGGAATTAAAAAAAATCGAGTTATCGAGTTCTTCGAGTTATCGAGGTTCGAGTTATCGCGACTCGACTTAGAAAATAAATTACATTTCAAATATCTGATTCCAACAAAACAAAGTAAAAATAATCACCTTTCTAACAATGTATTACTTATGGATCTACGACCATTACTAACTTTGTAGCATTTGAAATACGAACGCACTATTTTTGATAAAAAAAGACGGGTGCAGCGTCCTCTTAACGAAAAATATTATGGCTTCATGTTGTTGTGACCATTTCGTTCACACATATCTTTTTTTAACGTCATCCCAATTATAAACAAAAATCAAATTTTACTTAACACTTAACCTACTAAATATATTTTCAATGTTCGAAATATTTATATGCATATAAACATACAAACATTACATTGATTTTGCAACATGTAAAAAAAATATATACATACTTAATTTAACAAGCTTAGGTTTTTTCAAAAAATTCGGAAATGTGCCAATTATTTTTTGGTATGGAAACCTCTGACTTAATCTCTGATTTTTCTTCTCAGGAAGTTTTTCATATTCGGCTAGAATACATTTTTTTTCCCCTAATTGAAAGCACGCTCCTACTAACCATTCCGTGTGTTCCTAAATTCATCACCCAATCCAGCGGATTGATTAGAATTTTGGATCACATATTTTGCTATTGTGCTTCAACCACGAACTTAAAATTAAAAAAAACTTAACTTAACTTTTTGTAGTTTAAACTTATGGTTAACCTACGTAAGCATGCCCTAATCATAATAATGAGTGGTTATGATAAAAATCAGTTATCAAATTTATCAGTTAGATAAATATTAAATATTTAAAGTTAAAATATTAATAAAATAATAAATGATAATTTATTTTTTTAATTATTCTTAAAATAGATAATAGTACGTCCTTATTAGTTTTGTTTTTTGGTTTAAATTGTGTCTATGGTTAGATATTTCACATATATACAATCATCGTAATTAATATGCATTTCTATATTTTCATCCATTTCAAGAAAAAAACCACTACTATACTAAAAAAAAATTTAATTTGCGCACGCCTCAAACGCTGCATACAAAACACGAGTCAAACTCAATTGTGATGAATTACTGTAGGTGCAGTATAGTCTATGTTTTATGGTAAAAACTAAAAATAGAATAATAAACAAAAGAAAATTAAATTGAAATCATAGAGTTATCAGCAGGGCTCGGAAGTTCTAGCAAATGCATATTTTTTTTAGTACGTCCTAGAATATCCAAAGTAAGATACATGTATGTTTCACACTTCTCTGATGTTTTATACGAATTTTATTTTGCTATTTTTTGCATATTTACGGTTTTTACTGCTATTTTGCTAATTTAAAGTTTTTAGTGCTACTTTTGGGAATATTTTCACCTAAAAGTATACTATAAGAGCTATTTTGCTAATTTAAAGTTATAAATTCCGTTTATGGGCATATTTTTATATAATAAAGAAAATAAACACATATTGTTGAAAAACTAAATTACATATTTACTAAACAACAGTCTACGAATATGTGAACGGAAACAAATTGTTTTATTTTAAGATGGTACTCATCCGAAATAAACGGCCTTAGATCGCTGCTATCGTTGATTCTTCTTCTTCTTCTTTTGCCTCACCTTCCTCCCAACTAATTGGGGTCGGCCACCCTTGTCCTATACCTCCACTTTACTCGGTCAATCACATCTCCTCTGCACACACCGACAGCCCTCATGTCATTCTCCAAAGTCTCCAACCATCTCTTTTTTGATCTTCCTCTTCCTCTTTTCTCTTCAACGTCCATCTTCATAACCACTCTTACTGCATTCGTTTCCTCGCGCCTCATCACATGCCCAAACCATCTCAGCCTATTTTCTCTCATCTTATCCACAATTGGCGTTACACCAACACTACCTCTCACGTATTCGTTCCTTATTCTATCTTCTCTTGTCACTCCACTCAACCATCTAAGCATTCTCATTTCCGCAACACTCATACTTTGTTCTATTCTCCTGTTAACCGCCCAACACTCTGAACCATACAGCATAGTTGGTCTCACTACACTTTTATAAAATTTACCTTTCAGCCTCATTGGAATTCTCTTATCGCATAACACGTCCGATGCTTCTCTCCATTTCATCAACCCACGCAAAATCATACTCTATATACTCAGTTTTATTTCTACTAATTCTCAATCTCTTTTCTTCGAGGGCTAACCTCCACTCATTTACCCTATTATTGACAACTTCCAGGTTTTCTCCTACCAGAACTATATCATCCGCAAACATCATACACTATGGTATCTCCTTTGAAACCTCATCCATTACCACTGAGAACAGGTAGGGGCTTAGAGCTGACCCCTGGTGCACACCTACTCCTACACTGAAACCTTCTGATACTCTACACCAACTCTTGACACTAGTACTCGACCCTTCATACATATCCTGGATCAAATTTACATACATTTTTGAGACATTTTTCCTCATTAATGCCCACCTTAAAACTTCCCTTGGCACTCTGTCATACGCCTTTTCTAAATCTATAAACACCATGCATGTTTTTTATTCTTTTCTCTGTACTTCTCTACTAATTGCCTAACACAAAATAATGGCTCCATTGTCGATTTCCCTGGCATAAAACCAAACTGGTTTTCTGATATCGACGTCTCACTTCTTATCCTTTTCTCTATAATCTTTTCCCAGATCTTTATACTATGACTCATGAGCTTTATTCCTCTATAGTTCCCACATTCTTGTATGTCTCATTTTCCTTTAAATATTGGTACAGTAAAACTCTTTCTCCAATCTTCTGGCATTTTCCCCTCCATTAGTACCTTATTAAAAAGATTTTTCAACCACCCAATGCTTACATCTCCTAACATTTTCCACACCTCTACAGGTACTCCATCTGGTCCTACCGCTTTTTTTCTTTTTCATCGCCTTCACCGCATCTCTCACTTTCTCCTCACCCACTAGACCAATTAATCCTTCATTCCATGACATACTCTTTAAAGCTTCTTTTGGATACTCCTCGTTCAGTAATTTCTCAAAATATTCTTTCCATCTTTTTTTCACATCCTCATATTTTGTTAATACTCTCTTATCCTCATTTTTTATACACCAGACATCTTGGAAATCCTTGGATCGCTTTTCTCTCACCTTCACCAGTCTATAAATTTCTGTTTCTCCTTCCTGTGTTCCTAGCCGCTCATATAACTCATCATACCTATTAAGCTTCGCTTTGCTTACCGCACTTTTCACTATTTTACATACATTTTTATACTGTATCCAATCTTCCCTCTTCCTGCTTTTCTGCCATACCTTAAATTGCTTTTTCATACTCGCTACTACTCTCTGAATCTCCTCATCCCACCACCACGTTTCCTTGTCTTCTGGTAAACTACTTTTGGTTTCACCAACAACCTCTTTTGCTATGTTCTTAACACAAGTGGCCATCCTTCTCCAAACCTCATTTATATCTCCCTTAACATTCCACACAGCTTTTTCCTTTAATTTCTTTATAAACTCCTTCTCTTTGTTTCCTATTAATTTCCACCACCTAATTCTGATCTCCTTCCCTGTCTTCCTTCTTTTGTTCATCTTTTTTCCACTACAACATACTTTCATTATCATCAATCTATGTTGTGTTATTACACTCTCTCCAGGAATTACTTTACAATCCTTTACTCTTTTTATATTGTCTCTCCTCCACATAAAATAATCAATCTGCGACCTATTTCTTCCACTCTTGTATGTTATATAATGCTCTTCTCTTTTCCTAAAATATGTCTTGATTAAGTTGCTATCGTTGATTAAATCGGACAATTCTGTTAGTTTACAATAAATTGTTTATTTTAAAAATCATGTCAGTCACATTGTACTGTTGCACTATCATCGGATTCGTTGTATTATCGTGCTGTCCTTTTAACTATTCACTAATGTAATTTTATTTTAATATTCCGTCATCATTTAGATGTATCACGTGTTCGATTGATCGTGAACTGTTGTGAATACTCTCAACTAGTACCTAGTTCTTACATACCTACCACTATTCAATGAAATTCATTAAAAATCTGTAAAATTAAAAAAATCGAATACTGTGGATTCAGGTATCGCGTATTGGAAGTTCACAGCAGACAGAATAATATTACGAGTACACGTGTGACGTGTGTCAATTAACAATTGGTGGTAGGGTGATGCCTAGTTTTGCGTGCACTTATTATATCTTATCGGAGTTCCGTCGGCATTCGAACGACGACGATCGATATTTATATAAAATCAGGTTAATCACACGGGCAATTACATGTTATTAATTTTAACTTATTATAAATGGTACCTAGATAAAATGTTGTTTTGTTATACTCCCCATGCACGATTAATACATATATAATATATTTGATATATGAATAATAAAATTATTGTTCTTGGAAATTTTGGGTGGGCTCGGGCCCACCCGGCCCACCCTCTGGATCCGCGCCTGATTTTCTGGCATTTGGGCAATGTGCACTAAACTGACTAAATGTATTTGTCGTTCCGCGTTTGTTGATGAATGATCATTGAAGTGCCTAAACTACTAACAACATAAAACACTTGTCAATCTGTACAGGTAAATTAATTTGATTTTTTGGGGCCTCTCATTTTTATTCGGAGCAATAATTTAAATATATTTATTGGATCTATACACTAATCTTAAAATGTCTGATGGGTATAAAAGAATTCATGAAAGTGATTCTGAAAAACGTAAGAGAAAAAAAAAAGAGGTGAATATTTAAGTCAGTTATCCGGTTCATTGCTGAAGTATGTTCAGCCTTCAAATTACTGTGCACCATAACAATCTGAACACACAAATGATTCAATTCCACATCGATTACTTACACATTAAAATTTAAATGGTCCGGACAGTCCGGTTAAAATTGAGGACATTATTGAAATTCCAAAAATAAAAGAATCAGAACTGTCAAAAAATAATGCATCTAACTTCTACCAGAAAATGATAAAGTTAAATCCACGTTCTTATTTAACAGTGATCCTGCATTATGGGAAATAAATGCAGATATCATGAAATATGTAACCGAAAATTTGAAGAATTTGGAGGGAAAAAAGATATGTTCGTAAAGAGTATTTTTCAAGAATTTTAGAAAATGGCGAAGTCATTAAAAGAGATTGGTTAATATATTCAACATCTATAGGAAAAGTTTTTTGTTATATTTGTAAACTTTTTTCCCCAATTTCAAATTATAAACAATTTCAAATCGGATATGATGATTGGAAAAATGCTAATGTTAGAATTCAAAGTCACGAGAGATCGGGTAATCATTTAAATACAATTAAAGCTATGTTAGATATTCCAAACACTTCAAGAGTGGATAAAGAATTAGTTAAACAGCTAAATAATGAAAAATATTATTGGACACAAGTTTTGCAAAGAGTGATCTCAGTTGTAACATTTTTATCGGAAAGAGGATTAGCGTTTAGAGGATATACAGACACATTTGGTAATCCATATAATGGTAATTATTTAGGATGCTTAGAACTCCTTGCTGAATACGATCCATTTCTTTCAGAGTATATTAGGACTCATGGAAATAATGGTAGAGGAAATGTATCATACCTATCATCAACAATCTGTGATGAATTTATAGAAATTTTATCAAAATCTTTACTCGCAAAAATTGTTCCAGAAATTAAAGAAGCCAAATATTTTGGAGTCAGTATTGATTCCACTCCTGATTTAAGTCATGTTGACCAGCTTACGGTAATTATTCGTTATTCTATACTTGGCAAAGGAAAAGTTGTAGAAAGGTTCCTTGGTTTTATTCCTATTGAACAACATAACGGTTATTATCTATTTGAGATTTTAGAAATTTTTTTAAAAGATAATAGATGATTGATATTATGAATTGTCGTTCAAAATCGTACGACAATGCGAGTAATATGAGTGGCATTTATTCTGGTGTCCAAGCTTGTTTTCGTAAAAAAAATGCCCTAGCAGAGTGGATACCATGTGCTGCCCATAGTCTAAACTTGGTAGGGCCCGTTGCTGTTGAATGCTGTACTGAGGCTGTAAATTTTTTTAGTATTTTACAATCAGTTTATACATTTCTAGCAGGATCAACACAGAGATGGTCTTTTATGCTAAAAAACTTAAAAATTAAAGTTAATGTTGTTCACAGTATGTCTGAAACTAGGTGGTCGGCTCGTAGTAATGCTACAAAGGCATTGACAATGAATTATTTCGAAATTTGTCAAACATTAAAAGACATTTCATCATCGGAGAGACAGTCACCTACCACTATCCTTGAAGCAAAATCTTTAGTCAAGAAACTCTATAATTTTGAAACGTTATTAATGTGTGTTACTTGGAATGACGTTTCACAAAAAACTAATATCGTAAACCAATCATTACAGACACCTGGTATAGAATTATGTACAGTCGTCAAACTTTATGATAGTCTTCTTGTAAATTTTCAACAAATGAGAGAAGCATTTGATTATTATGAAGAAAAAACAAAGGAGATTGGTCATACAGTTATTTCTAGCTATTCGAAACTAACTACTAGAAAACACTAGAAAAAAAATGTACAATGATGGAGAAGCAACTGAGTTTGAAGCTAGTGTACGAGATAAATTCAAATTTCAAACATTCTATGTTATGATGAATACTTTGATTGTTGAAATTAAAAAACGAAACGAAGTATACACAAAACTGAATGAAAGGTTTAGTTGTTTAACTGATGGCAAATTGACAACGAGTGATATTAAAATAAAAGCCAGTAATCTAGTTGAAATATATCCATTCAATCTGGAAAAAGATTTTTTTGAAGAATTTCTTGTTTTCGTTAATTTTTGTGAACTTTTTGTGCATGACTGTAAGTGATATGCTACAAAAACAAATCGAAAACAAATTATCAACGAGTTTTCCAAACGTCAATATTGCTTTTCGAATTTATTTAGCAATATTTGGAACTTCTTGTGAAGGTGAACGGTCCTTTTCAGTGTTAAAAAGGATTAAAAATTTCCAACGGTCTACTATCAGTCAAGGAAAATTGTCTACTATTGCACTTTTATCGATAGAGTCAGAACTGTTGAGAGAAATTAGAAAGAATGATATAGTTAATGAGTTTGCCAACACAAAATGTAGAATAAAAGTCCTAAGTTAGATATTTTAGAATAGATAACGTTTTACTTATTAGGTACGTACGTGGCTATATAAAATTAAATATTTGATAATTCAATTATAAATGCATTTGATAAATTAATGTTTGAAAATAAACTATTGATTAATGTAATTTGAAATGTGTTTTACTTAATGTTTGAAAATAAACTACTGACTTATGTTATTTGAAATGTGTTTAACTTAATGTTTGAAAATAAACTACTTGCTAATGTAATTTTAAAGGTGTTTTAAGTTTTAACTGTATACATTTTTCAATCAGTTTCAATCAGTTTGAGGCCTAATCAGTCTCGGGCCTACGGATGGCTTAATCCGGCCCTGGTTGGAAAAGTGGTGGGAAAATAGTTTTCCATATACCCTTTACAACAACGCCATAGTAAAATCGAAGGACTTGCTGCAAAACCAGATTACTCCACTTTTTGAAACTTTTCAGGATGATCAAAAACACTTAAATGGTTTTGGAAAATTTTGAAATTTATATCAATTAAAATATTTTGATTCTATGAAAGATGCTATTTATGCATACACACTGTACTGTAAGTTTTCGTATGTTCTATTATTCTATATGCATTTTATAAAAATGTAATGAACTAGACTCAACATGGACCTATCATCTGGTTTTTTCCCCATGATTTTCATGAATAATTAATTATATGATTTTTATCAAAAAAATCTATATTTGGCATTAACCAACTAGTAGAATGTATGCATTAGGGTGGTCCTTGTTTTTAAATGTTTAAATTGTTGTGACCGTTATCCTAATTAGTTTCCAATATGTATAAACAGTAAGTATAAAAAATTTGAGCGTTATTGGATAAGTGTAATCGGTGCTCTGAAATGCTCAAAAGTTTAACACTGCTAATATTTTTAAAAAATTGAGTAATTCTTAAATATAACGAACAAATTATACAAACGTCATATTTTGTTAAGAAAAAATAAATTTAAATTATATAAATAATTTATAATGATAACTACATTTTTTATAAATTTCAATAAATATTTTATTTTGCTTGCATGAATTATAATATCATATTATAATTTTTCTATGAGAATAGATATTTTGTTTGAAATTGAATAACGTTGTCTGTATTGTTTCGTTTTTAAGTAATTACTAACTTAAGGGTTTTTGGAGCACGTCTTGTGCTCAAATTCTGCATAAGTATTTTTCATACATAAAAACCTTTTTTGGAGCAATCGATCATAAATAATCAAAAAAAAAAAAAAAATTCCTATTAACAAGAACCTTAATTCAGACTTATCTTGGTCTTGAATCAAAAAAAAGAAAACCAGGCAAGTCCATTTAGTATAAAAAATTAAAAACTATATTTATAACGAATTTATCTGGTGTTTGGACAATTTCCTAAAACCAATATTTAAAAATCGAAAATATTAAAAGCTTGTATCCAAAATTAAAATCAAAACCGTATTTTCTTAAAACTGATATTTAAAAATAGAAATCAAAAAAATTTCAAAACCGGTATACAAATTAAAACCGAAAACAAAATGTCCTAATACATATACTGAATAATTGAAACCAAAATCGAAAAAATTCAAAACCGGTATACTAAATCAAAATCGAAACCGAAATTTGTTCAATAGGTTTCAAGCCCTGGTAAATATATCCGTAATTTTGGAAGCATATGATCATAAATTTATCATAATTTAGTTTTATAATATGCGATAAGCCGTTAACGATAATGGCACTATGCCACTTTAGACATAATTTATTGAATGAAACTCGAGATATTAGATGGTTTATTACATAATTTTTTTAATATATTTTTTTTATTTTTAATCAAGAATTTATTCAATATTTTTTTTCTTTTATTTAAATAAATTTTTTTATAAGATACAAATATATGATGTAAAAATATACATTGATAAAGAATATATCTACTATCTACTCCTGTAAGCCTAGGCTTGTGGTGGAGTAGAGCGTTAGCGAAATATATATTAAAAAAAAGTATAATAAGCATAATATATGTTTTTTTTTTAAATTAAGCATTAGCTTAAGTGTCTTGAGGGAAGAAACCGTCCAGTGAAGGTACTTCAACATGAATTTACAATTATTTAGGTATTCATTATGTTTATTTTATAAGGTCACGGGGCCATTGTCGTTTGAGTCTTTTGGGGGGATTTCCTAGGATGGAGATAGATAGTTACTTTTTAATATGGGGATTAGGGTGATTTTGAAGGCGATTCCTAAATTTTGAGTAATATAGCTTGGCTGTATCAGTGACTTTAGGAATGTGAAGATCTGTATGAAGTGTGTGGTTTGAAATATACGGAGGAGCATTGATTATGAGTAGGGACCGGATTTATATGCAAATGCATATACGTATTTGAATAAGCTTTTTGAAATGTGATGAAAATTGTCCCCGATTTAGATCACTCTTATTAAAATAACACTAATTTTATTTTGCATATTTTGCATATTTCAACGTTTTTACCTATTAAATGCATATCGAATGCATATTTGTAGTTTTAAAGTGCATACTATTGTTTATAACACATATATGTTTATTTTTCGTCGTATTTTCACGTTCACGGCCACATAATATCGATAAATTGACATCGGTCTTTGTTTCCAAAGATAAGATTACATATTTTATATAGTCATATATAGATATATAGTAACGAAGACGACAAAATATTTTAAAAGCTTTTTTATACTTTTTAATACCATATTAATTAATAAATATTGTTACATCATTTTACATAATACATTTACATATTTTTACATAGGTTTAAATAACATTTTAAGTGCATATTTAAATACATATTTCATAACGTATTACAGCATTATTAGAAGCATATTCTCTTAAAATACCCAAAATATGATGCTAATATTCTCTAAAAAACCTTCAAATATTATCATTATATTCTCTCAAAAATGTATAAAATATGAAAAAATATGATAAAATATTCAATCAATATCATTATATGCTTTAATATGCATTATTACATTTTTTTTTCAATATTATTTTAATAGTGAGATATTAAGGTTGCCGCTCACTAGATCGGAACGGAACGGAAACGAATTTTTACCATCGGAACGGAAACGAATTTTGTCCGCACACTGTGTCGGAACCAGTTCCGCGGCCATATATACTTGGTCATTTTGATCTCATCGCTCAAGCTCGACAGTCAAACTAAAGCTTATTGCTAAATTATTTATTTTGAATATTTTCGAGTGTTTATAAAATATCATATTATAATGAGTGATACAAGTAGTGACGAAAAAATCAAAAAAATATTGAAAATGTTAATAATAAAAAAGTTTATTCTTTCAGTTGTCGTTGTGTTCACAACTACAAAATACAAAACGATGATGACCTTAAGGTGACCGTGTCAGTGCGCATGCGTTTGCGATCAGAATGCTTCGGAATCCGTCAGAATATTGACGACAAACAATTCGGTCGCGTTCCGATCCGATCCGATCCGATTTAGTGTGCAGGACCTCATTTAAAATGATTTTTATTAATTTTTTCCGTTCCGATCCGATCGGACGGTTCCGTTCCGATCTATTGTGCGGCAACCTTTGATTAGGTATTTAAAGTTGCGTATTATACCTAATGGAATACTATTGCACTTTAATAAGAGTGGAAAATAGGAATATAGTATAAATATAACAGTATAATATTAAAAATCAGTAAGAAAACAACTGCCAGCATTGCAGGTTAGCCACCATGTTTAGGGAACGGCACAGAAACTTAATATGATAAAGCGATATTACATTGCAAGGTTTATAGATAAACCTTGATAATACTGTGTGTATTCTTTCTATCGAATTTATATAAAAAAAAAAGTGTAAATGTTCAAAAAAAAAATTTCTGGGTACCGTAATAATAAAATTAAAAATAAAAAGAAATTTTTTCTCACAATTTACAAAATATGCTAAATGGGTTAAATATTCTCTAACCCATGAAATATTCTCAAACATGCAAAAAAAAAACTTTTTTCTACACATTCAGAATTGAACGAATCGTCCACATTTTGTACTCTCATAAGACTGCATAGACCCAGTAACAATATGTAAAAAAATATAAATCCGGTCTTCAGTTATGAGTCTGAAGATTTTTGATTGGAAAACTTGTACTTTTTGTGTGTTTGATATTTTTGCCGTGCCCCATAGTTGGATCCCATAGAGCCAGAAAGGCTTAAGAATAAGATTATAGATTTGAATTTTCGTTTTGAGGGATAATTTTGAGAATTTACCGAGAATAGGTCTGAGAAAGTAAATTCGTTGATTTAATTTTAATTTTGTTGTGTGAATGTGTTTAGCCCATGTTAGACATTTGTCGAAAGTTAGACCTAGATATTTGGCTGTGTCGGAGTTTGGTATTAGTTTGCTGTTTATATGTACCGGTGGAGGTTGTCTGTGACGGAGAGCAAAGGTGGTGTGTATAGATTTGTTTTCATTAATTTTGACGCGCCAGAGGGAATACCAGTGTAATAGGCCATTTAGATGGTTTTGAAGATTAGATGAAACTATGTCAGGATCGGTGTGGGTAGCATATATTACTTTGTCGTCGGCATATTCGGCTACTTGAGTATTCAGATTGGTGGGTTGGTCTGCAGAGTATAGATTAAAAAGAGTTGGAGATACGATTACGCCTTGAGGAACGCCGGCCAATATTGGGGATATGCTGGAGTATTCAGTTCCTGACCTGACAAAGAAGTGGTGTTCGTTGAGGTATGATTTAAAAAAAGATAATATGAGGGGTGTAGGAACGATTTTAGTTTAAAAAATAGTCCGGGATGCCAGACCTTGTCAAAGGCCTTTGCAACATCAAGAAGTACTGCAGAAGTGTAAAGTTTCTTTTCCAGAGAATAGGCAATGGTATCGACTAGTCGATGTATCTGGTGAATCGTTGAGTGCTGTTCTCTAAATCCAAATTGTGTGTCAGAAATTAGTTTCTTTTCTTTGATGATTGGGTAGATTCTGTTTAATATAAGTTTTTCTAAAAGTTTTGCAAAGAAAGGTAGCAAACTAATAGGCCTGTATGAGGAGGGGTTATCTATTGGTTTGTTTGGTTTAGGGAAGAAAATAACTGTGGCGAGTTTCCATTGTATTGGGAAATATGAGAATCGGAGTATAGTATTAATTATATGAGTGATGTGTAATATAACTTTGTTGGGAAGTGTGCGAGCTATTTCGGCTGTTATTAAATCATGACCAGGTGATTTTCCTAACGGAAATTTTCGTATGAATGATTTTACAACATTTGGAGTAAATGGTTTGGGTGGAAGGGTCATTGGGAGTGGGCTGTCTAGGAAATTGAGTATTTTGTTTTCTATGGATGGAATAGTGGAGTCGTTTGGGTTAAAGACTTGGGAGAGGTGATGTCTGTGTGCTTCTACTTTCTCTTTATCATTTATAGCTAGGCTGCCATCAGGTTTTTTAATCGGAAATGACATTGTTTTAATTTTTAAGATTTTTCTGGTGGTTTTCCATAGAGAGCCATCTTTTTCGGATAAGAGACTAGTTTATTTGGCGAAGTCTTCTGAACGCTGTTTCGCCATTTGTCTTTTGAGTATTGTGCATAAGTGATTATAATTGTTTTATCGGTGGGATATTTCGTTCTCTGCCAGGTTGCTCTAGTACCGGGGTCGGCAACCTTTTTACCTACACGGGCCATAATTTGTTTCAGTTTTTTATAGAGGGCCGCATACAAAATTAAAATATTAAAAAATATAATTTTAACAAATAATACTAATATATTTACAGATAGCAACAAACATATTATGAGTTTCACATTACGGTTGTTCTTATTAACTAATTTGTAATTAAATACGAGTACATTAGTAGAGAAAATTTAAAAGTTTAAAAATAATTATTAATTAATTCTTGAATGCATTTTAGTATACAAATATTAAGTTACTAATGTGATTTTTGAGGTTACATTTTTCCCGCCAATTCATTAATATCCGCTTTTATATTGGATGTTGATATCCTTAAAACAGCATTCAAGTGTGCATCGCTTAATCGTGAACAATATTTATTTTTTCGGAATTTTAGTATTGAGAATGTCAAACAATCAAATTTAGAAAATTTTTCTTTCAGTTTAAACATTAAATTTGTTCCTAACTCTTCGGTACATCTAACACAGGTCCTAGATGAGAGACTGATGTCTTTAAATTGTTATTTTTTCTCAAGGCATATTTCATTTACAACGACTAACATACATTTTTTTATAAACTCAGAGTCGTTGAATGGACGATTACACTTGGCTATCATTTCAGCAACTATGAAACTAACTCGTACTCCTGATTCGTTTTGATTATGTTGTAATTTAAAACTATTTTGTTGATTAGTTTTTAAACTTTTAAAATTGTTTATTTTAATCTGTCTAAGATAACCAGTGAGAATGTTAAATTTTAATTTATGCTCTGTTTCATAGTGACGTTCAACATTATACTCTTTTACAGTTAAAATTACTTTTTGCAAATTAAACATAACAGTTTACCTTTATTTTCGATAAAAAAATATAAATCCGTCCATGATTCGTTGAATGTACAATGTTCATCACTAATCTTACGTTTTTTTGACATTGAATTGATAAGTTATTATAAAACAGTTGAAATTTAAACTTCACGTTGGAATGTTTCGAAACGAACTGCACTAAGGCCCGATACGTATTTGTTGTAATCGACGATATATACATTATATGAGATTAATTTACGTTCTCGATCATAGCTTATTTCGCATTGTTATACAATAGTCATGAATAAATATTATTTATATATTTTGTAACAATTTAAGCTACAAAATTAAAATTTTAAACACCATGAATTATATTTGGAGGGCCGCAGCAAAAAGTTCCGAGGGCCGCATGCGGCCCGCGGGCCGTGGGTTGCCGGTGCCTGCTCTAGTACAACGTTTTTGAACAATAAGTTAAATAGGTAAGCAAAGAGAGATTATTTTGATTGTTATTATCAGTTATTTTTGGTTTGCGAGAGGACCCTGCTGCATTTTATATTGTTGATGTTAGATATTGTACTGATTCCTCGAGTTGGTTTGGGGATTTTAAACTAACGTTCAGGTTAATGTCGTTTGTAAGTATCAATTGAAATTTTTCCCTTTTTTTTTAATATAAACTTGAAAAATTGTATTATTTGTGTGGCTTAAAATTATTTATAAAATAATATCTATGTAAAAATTATAAACAAAAATAATACTTTTATGTAATGTTCCACTAAAATATATTTTAATATATTGTTGGTGTATTATTATTTTCAGACATTGGTGAGAAATGTACAAACAAAAATGGTATTGTTGGATTTTGCCAATCAAAAACAAATTGTAGCGAAGACAGTAATTTAGGAGTTGTATGTAACTCTGAACAAACAATTATTTGCTGTGCTAAAAATACTTTAAAAAATATAGAAAATATGACTTCTAGTGATAGTTTTCAAGAGGATCAATTGATACAATCACGATTTAGCTTTATACCAGATTTCTTTCATGCTTCTTTAATACCTAAAAATCCAACATCAAATATTAATTTTTTTAATCATCAAAATAATAAAAATCCTAATACTGTTGGTAATGTATTTCATCAGAGTTTAAATACTATGAAATTTGTTGAAGACAGACCTTATCAAAATTTTGAACAAGATGTAACAACCAAACCAAATAAAAAAAAAAATTCATTGACTAGGCAAACAAATAGTTATGAACTTTATAGCAGTAATAATAATAATCAAAATTCAAATATCCAAAATATTTTTAATAGTGATGAGACTACAAAAATATCCCAAACTAATTATCACTACTCTAGTCATGAAACACAAAAATTGAATTTTAATCAAAATAATAACAATCACAAACAACCTAATTATGAAACATATCCTCAAAATCAAAATAATTATTATTACTTAAGTTCTACAACTCCAAAACCGAATTATAATCAAAATAATAATAATAAACGACCTAATTACTTAACAAATCCTCAAAATCAAAATAATAATTATAACCCCAGTTCTACAACAATAAGGCCAAATTATAATCTAAACAATATTAATAATAAACAACCTAATTATGAAACATATTCACAATATCAAAATAATAATTATAACCCAAATCTTAATCAAAATAACAATAATAATTATCGTCCAACTAGTAGCAATATATTTTTTCCTGATGATTCTGATGATTCTACTACTGAAAATTCTTATACTAAATTTACAACAACCAAGAAAAATGATTATGAATACCAAAATAAACCATATGAATATACAAAACGTATCAGTGAAATAAGTAAATTTAATAAAATTTGCGAAAAAAATGTAATAGGTTAATTTAACAATTAATTTTGATCATAGAATGTGAAGAATATTCCAAGGCACTTACAACAACAATTTCTGTATTACCTTTGTCAATTGATGCTGCAACAAAACCAGTGTCAATAGAAACATGTGATTCAACAGGTGTAGGATTAATTGTTGGTGGATCTAAAGCTGAATTAGGAGAATTTCCACATATGGTATAAAAAATATTTTCGAAATAAAAATGTACATTAATATAAATATGGTTTGTACAGGCAGCAATAGAATTCCATACAACGATTGGAAATCAATGGAATTGTGGCGGGACATTAATAAGTGAACAATTTGTATTGACAGCTGCTCATTGTACAATTAGTTCACAGTAAATTTATTACATTTTTAAATTAAAAAAACAAGATTTTATTTAATTAAAATTTTCAAAAATTATATTTTTCTCTTTTACAGCAATGTTTTTTTTTTTTTTTTTTTAAATTATAAATTATTTTAAATAGAGGTAATCCTGTTCGAGTAAGATTAGGAGAACTGAATTTACAAAATTCTTTTGATGGCGCTAATCCAGTAGATGTTGTAATAAGTGAAATTACAACATCTACTGATTATGTTTCATCACTAAGATATAACGACATAGCCCTTTTACGTTTGGAAAAGAAAGTAAAATTCAATAATCACATTCGACCTGCTTGTCTTCACAACAAAGAAAATATTTATTCTTCTAAAGTTACTGCTACTGGATGGGGAAGCATTGCATTTGGTAATTTATAACATATTAACAGATATATTTCTTAATACTATAAAATTAATTTAAAAAAATGTATATATTTAAAATAGGTGATCATTCAAGTGATGAATTATTAAAAGTATCTTTAGATGTAATTGATAATCGACAGTGTAATAAGTTATACGAAGATCAAAAAAAAATCCTTAACAGAGGGATTATTGGTTCTATGTTATGCGCTGGAGATTTAGCAGGAGGACATGATACTTGTTTAGTTAGTACAATTATTTTATAATAAATTTTCAATGAATAACATTTAAATTAAATTACTACTTACTATTTAGGGAGATTCTGGAGGACCACTTGTAATAAAATCAGAACAAAATGCATGCGTTTTTAATTTAATTGGAATAACATCATTTGGAAAAGGTTGTGGAGCTATTAATTCAGCAGGAGTCTACACCAGAGTATCATCGTTTTTACCTTGGATAGAAAAAATTGTGTGGCCCTAAAAATGAAATAACTAATGAATATGTTGTATACCATAACTTAAATAAATAAGTAATTTAATTATTATTTTATTTTAGATTTTTTTTGTGATTAAATAACATAATATTTTACTATAATTTTTTTGTATGACTTAACAGGTATTTTAATTAATATATTATTTGATACATATTTTTATCTGATAATAAATACTGCATAATAATTATTTCTTATCTAGTAATTTCAAGTGAAAAATTTTACTTTTTTTATGCAATTCATTATAAACCATTTATGTATGAGATATAAAATTGTATACTATGCACAAATTAAGGTAATTAACAATTTGATAATATCAACATAAGCAGGATAATATTAATTATTAATATTAGCCAAACAATATAGCTGCTGCATAGCTTTTAATTTAAAACTGTTTTCTAACTAATTTTAATTTTATTCATCACGTTGATAACAAGTTTTTTTTATAATTATTTATTTAAATATTTATGAATTTTAATTTCTTAATAAATATTTAGTAGATTAATAATAAAAAATATATGTTGAATTGATCTTTCTCAGCAAATAAAAATATGTTTTCAAAAAACTAAAAAAAAAAAAAAACACTAAAATGTATAATACTTCGGTTACATTCAGCCGCTGCCGCTGCTAATTGCACTGCCGTATTTACTCCTCAAAATACTTCTGTGGCAACGTCAACGACATTGCCTTGCTAATTACAGCAGCGCGAGCAACAACTAATACTAACACTGAGCGCTTACATTGCGTGTTATGTTGCTGCTCGTGCTTCCCAGTTTACCGCTCTTGACTGGAGCGTCGGTCAGTAACAATGCGAGGAGCATGGTCAGCGTGCGTGACATATTTACATACTCGTGCTGCCCACTTTCATGCACAATTCCCTACTTACTGTCACAAAAATGGGCTGAATGTAAATATGGTATGACATATAACTTTTTTTTTTTTCATCCATATCTAGACTAAATTATTACAAATTAAAATATACAATTATGACCATCTTTCTTAAGCTGCAAACAATTTTTTTATGTCAAATGTAAATCCATAATATTTGAATTACAAGTAATATACATATAACTAATGTCTAACACAGTCATACTCAACCTGTAGCCCGCGGACCGCATGCGGCCCTTCGACGATTCATATGTGGCCCGAACAAAATTCGTCGAATTGATAAAAAATATAAGTATTTGATGAATTTATTGAAATGAAAATGATACAAATTTCGAAACTATTTTCAAAGAAAAGAGAAAACAAAAAAAGTACATAGAATTTTGGAATTTAGTGCCAGGAAAATACAAAACTCTACAAAAATGTGCCCACTTTTTAATGATAATGTTCACACCAACATATCTATGTGTTACTTCATATTCAAAAATGAAATATGCAAAGAATGTGTACAGAAATCGGCTTACTGATTCACATCTTGACGACCTGTTAAGTTAGTAGCACGCAGCAACTACAAACCAGATATATCCAAAATAGTGAAAAAACTATCTCAATATCAAAATTCAAAATTTTTGATAATATATTTTCAAATATTATACAATATACACAATACATACATTTTTTTTTTTTTTTTTTTTTTTTAATTTCCATTCAATTCATTTCAAATTGCGGCCCGCGTAATATTTTTAAATATTTTATGTGGCCCAAATAAAAAAAAGGTTAAGTATGGCTGGTCTAACATCAATTGAAGTGCTCGGCCGAACAACGGGACAAGCGGCAGTCTCGATATTATTGCGTTTATCGGTGGAATATCGGAGTACGGGTATAATTTATTGTATATGTTCATTATCGCATTGAAATTACAAAAAATTAGATTAAAAGGCAATATTAAGTTTAGTTTTAAGTCGTGGAACAACGCGACACGTGTCAAATTGTATCATCTACGCGTCTATTGTAAAATGTGCTCAGTGACGCTTGTCCAGTTGTTTAGCCGAACGCTTCAATTTACATTTAAACAGAACAAAAAAAATATATATATATATATATAAATTGTCAGTGTTAGATACAGAAAGAATAACACAAATTTATTTTTTCCTAAATATTTTTTTAAGTATATAAAATAATAAATAATTTAAAATACTAATGCTTGAATAAAGAATTGTTTAAAATAAATAATATTTAAATACAAGAAAAAAAATATATAAAAAAATTAAAAAAGAACCGGATGGGCCTCGCTCTGCTGTACACTTTGGGGTGAAGTGCGACTCTTCATAGGATAGGTCATTATAATGGATTTGTTAAATTTGAATTCAATGATAGGTATTATTGTATACGAAAAACGATTCTGAACGGAGATGATATGTTTGTCTAGAATATAATACAATGTTATTTATAAATATTGTAATATGTATATTTTATTTTGAAACGAAAAATTTAGAAAAATCGAAAATTTAAATTGTCTATAAATAAGTCAAAATATGTCAAAATACTTTGAAAACTTAACCATGTATAGAAAACGTCAGTATAAAGATTTGGTGAATATTTCAAGTTGTTGCAATTTTTGGTTTTTGAGTTAGAGCATTTTAAAAAAAACGATATCATTTGTCAGACTAGAATATTATACATTATATTATATTTTACATGTTATTTTATGTCAATATTCGCTGTTCAAACGATTACAAAAAAAATTGTGCCTATGGATTTTAATAATTTTTGAATGACAATAAGAACTACTTTTGTGGAATCTTCTATTAAATTTTCAAGTATTTTGTACGAGCCATTTTTTTTTTTATCTCAGATTATAAAAAAAAATGTAAAAAAATCGAATATTTTAAATGCCTATAAGTGGCTTAAAAATCAATATAATATTTTGAAAAAAAATATGACATAAAGGAAATGCCAATCTTAATAGCTGGTAAGAATTTCAAAAATCTGCGACTTATACTTTTTGAATTATAACAAATATCATAAATTGTTTGAGGCTAAACCGTTATTTAACGTGGTTTTGTAAAAATTTAAATTTCAAACACTCATAAAATTTTTTTGTCTGAATCCGGTAGAGTTTTTTTTACAGATATTTGAAGAAAAACTAATGAAAAACTTTGTGCCAAATTTTCAAAACTTAGTTATAAAAGAAAAAAATTTTACGATTTTTCAACCACAAAATGATTTGCAAATTTTCGCAATTTTTACATATTTCGTATAAATTGCAACTTTGAGCATTTATAAAAAAAAATTGTGAGTTACGATTTTAGATTTTTTTTTATCAGTTAAGGAACAACTTGTATCAAATTTTCAAGATTTTCTGGCCTGCCAAATTATCGTTATTTTAAAAAAAAATACGTAAAAAAATTGAATACATTGAATTCAATTGTCTATAAATAGCTCAATAAAAGTCAAAATACTTTGAAAATTTAACGGTGTATAGAGTACGCTAATCTTAACATTTGGTGAAAATTTCAAGTATTTACTTCGATTAGTTTTTGAGTTATAGCAAAATAAAAAATTTGATTATGTCGAAAACTGGTTTTGCGTAAAAACTCCCGTTTTTCCCTTAATTTTTTAGGGTTTTTCCCGTCGCATTTAAAAAATATTGAAATTTTTTTACTTTTGACCCCCCAACTAGATTCACTTTCCTTTCAGAAAAGTTGCTACATAAGGAAATTGAAGCATTTTTACTGTCCCAAATCGTGTCGACAGACACAAAAAAACACACATCATTGTAAAATCAATACATTCTTCACTCCGTTCAGAATCTAATATTAGTTTATTTTGACATGTCATTATATTAATTTCCTAATTTAACCTTTCACAGTTTATAAAAGTAAAAATTACTTTTTAGATGTAACATATCCATAAGTTTCATATTAAATATTATTAATTAAATGTATACTTATAAATTAAATACATTATATTGTATTATAATATACATTATATAATTTGAATAATATTATATTTATTAATATTTATATTATATAAATATATTAATTATTAATTATTATTTAAATATGTTTTCATTCTCATTATATTATAATAGTTAACAATGACCATTGTTCATAACTATATAGCCTTTAAGAGATTTATTATCACCAAAATAAAATCAAGCATAAAAATTACCCAAAGTAACTTTGATTATATTTAGATAATAATGTTGTAAGCATATGATAT
Organism: Sipha maydis; assembly: GCA_034509805.1. Taxonomy (NCBI): domain Eukaryota; kingdom Metazoa; phylum Arthropoda; class Insecta; order Hemiptera; family Aphididae; genus Sipha; species Sipha maydis. The sequence continues at coordinate 54,786 of JASXSY010001091.1, forward strand.
AAAAAAGTTAGTGGCATTCGGGGACTGCCGTGATAAAGCTATTGCATATTAAATAAATAAGAAGTTGATATAATTTTAAATTCTTTTATTATTCTAGTTATTCAGGAATTTGTATCATAGAAACTATAGGCAGTAGACAGAGAGGGGGATTACGGGATTCCACAGGTAGTGGTCACGCTTTTTCGTTACGAAAATTTTTTTTTCAGTCACTACACCAAGCCTGCGATAAAAGCTATGCAATAGCTTAATAATAATAATAAAATATAATAAAATAACTTAATATACAAACTTACTTTTATTTCTTATTATTACTATTATAAAATCATTAGAAAAATAAATAATCTACTTAATATTGACGATAAGGTTTATAATCATTCTTATGAAGAAACTTGTACATTTAAAATTAATATTTATAAGTATTGGTAAAAATATAACTTTTTTTTTACAATTTTTAACAATTATTTTTAAGTATATAATAGATACAATACTTACACTATGTTTTGAATTTTTCATCATAAAATACTTCAAATATATCATTTTTAGTTGGCCATATGTATCCATTTCCTAAAGGTTTATGAGTTGAAGGAAATATAATATGTCTCCAACCTCTAAAATAATAACAAAAAAAAAAATCAATAAAAAGCAAGTCTTCTTCTTCTTCTGCCTCGCCTTCCTCCCAACTATTTGGGGTCGACCACACTTGTCCTACACCTCCACTTCACTCGGTCAATCACATCTCCTCTGCACACACCGACAGCCCTCATGTCATTCTCCATAGTCTCCAACCATCTCTTTTTTGATCTTCCTCTTCCTCTTTTCCCTTCAACGTCCATCTTCATAACCACTCTTACTGCATTCGTTTCCTCGCGCCTCATCACATGCCCAAACCATCTCAGCCTATTTTCTCTCATCTTATCCACAATTGGCGTTACACCAACACTGCCTCTCACGTATTCGTTCCTTATTCTATCTTCTCTTGTCACTCCACTCAACCATCTAAGCATTCTCATTTCCGCGACACTCATACTTTGTTCTATTCTCCTGTTAACCGCCCAACACTCTGAACCATACAGCATAGTTGGTCTCACTACAATTTTATAAAATTTACCTTTCAGCCTTAGGTACTTAGGCGGTTTGTCCCATCTCGGATGTGTGCGGGGACAACAAGTGAGAGAAATTATTATATCTAGAGGAGGAGGAGACCTGGATGTTGAAGTGTGTGATACCACCCGGACAGCCAGTGTGGTAGTTGTTCCACCAGTTATGTGTGCAGGTCTACCCAACACGGGTAATGTCAACGGTGTTGGGACATCACCATTGTGCTCCGGGTTAAATCTGAGTCTAGGTATGAGGGATAGATTTAAAGTGAGAATAGGCACGTGGAATGTTGGAACGTTGACAGGCAGAAGTAGAGAATTAGCAGAAGTATTGAAGAGAAGGAAAGTTAATATTTGTTGTGTACAGGAAAATAAATGGAAAGGAGAGAAAGCAAAAGAAATAGGAGAGGGCTATAAGGTAATATATTCAGGTAGGACTAGTACTAGGAATGGCGTTGGAGTAATATTGGTGATGAGATGAAAATTAAGGTAGTCGACATAGGAAGGAAAAGTGATTATTACGGTAAAATTGGTATTTGTGGAGAAAGTATTGAACGTAGTAAGTGCGTACGCAACACAAGTAGGATGCGAAGAAAGTGAAAATGAAGAGTTTTGGTAAGAGATGGATGAGGTGATGCAAAGAATATCAGGAAATGAGGATGCTGTGATTGGTGCTGATATGAATGGTCACATAGGGAGTGAGAGGGTAGGGTATGAAAGAGTATATGGAGGGCATGGTTTTGGCGAGAGGAATGAGGCTGGAGAAAAAGTTTTATATTTTGCAGAATCGTATGAACTTGCAGTAATCAACACATATTTTAGGAAAAGAGAAGAGCATTATATAACATACAAGAGTGGAAGAAATAGGTCGCAGATTGATTATTTTATGTGGAGGAGAGACAATATAAAAAGAGTAAAGGATTGTAAAGTAATTCCTGGAGAGAGTATAATAACACAACATAGGTTGATGATAATAGAAGTATGGTGTAGTAGAAAAAAGATGAACAAAAGAAGGAAGACAGGAAAGGAGATCAGAAGAGGAAGATCAAAAAAGAGATGGTTGGAGACTATGGAGAATGACATGAGGGCTGTCAGTGTGTGCAGAGGAGATGTGTTGACCAAGTGAAGTGGAGGTATAGGACAAGGGTGGCCAACCCCAAATAGTTGGGAGGAAGGCGAGGCAGAAGAAGAAGAAGAAGATAGCATAGTAAAGTCTCTCAAAATCCAATTTTCAATACAATGTTATGTAGTAAAAATATGTTATTATTTGTTGAAAATTAGATAATAAAGTATTTACTTTTTTAAATTATACTTTTATAAAGTATAAGTAACTGACTTTACATTAGATTAATATAACTAAAATGGAAATAAGTCGTAATAAGTAAAATTTCAGGAGATCAGAATAGATTGATACTATGGTTAATAAAATATAATAAAATTATATTATTATATAGGTATGTTTATACTAATTTAACATGTGTATTTTCCCAAACTTTTCAGATGGTTGATATTGTGAAGTAAGAAATGTTGTATAGTTTTACTTTTCATCATTTTAGAATATTATGTTTTAGTAGGAAATGTTTAGGGTTTTTAATTTTGATGCTTAACCACCTCAAACACCAACTTACTTTAAATAAAACATGAAAATATACCATTAACTGATTAAATGAACAGGATTAAGAAAAAAAAAAGTAATAAATACTTAACTATTCTAAAAATATAAATGGTATAACAGTATTATGATTAAAACAAAGACTATAATAAAAACATATTTAAAGATGAAAGTAAAAATACAATTTCCAGGACCTACATATTTTTGTTGTCAATCAGTATCAATGAACTAATTGGTTTTGTTTTAGATTTATTGGATCAATTTTTTTAATTTAAATAATATTTTGATACTTACCTACCACTATGAAGTCCAAGGAAGAGAATCCAATTCATTTTTAAACCATAATCATACACATTAACATATTTAAGGTTAATGGCATTTAATCTATTAGTTTCAAATTGATTTATATGTCCTTCAATACTTGTTTCCCCAGAACTTATTAATAGACTATGCCATATGGTTAAAATAGCTAATGCAATAAACACTCCTAAAATTAATTTAAGAATAAGATTTTAAATTAGTTTAATAATGATTTAAGTTTACCGCATGTAATAAAAGTAATGACCATAATGCACCAAAACCTCCATTCAGCAATACGATCATATTCAAGATTGATATTTTCATACTCATCTTGAAACGTTAAAACCCAATCTGTCTTAACATAAAAAAATCAAATACATCAATTTTATACTTAACTTTTTTTATTGTTTTTATTAACTCACTTTTGACAGTGAAGTATTAACTTTAACTGGGTGTCCATCTGGATCTTCTTCTTTAAAGAATACTTCATTGAAAACAATCTCAGCACCAAATATGATAATAAATAATGATCCTAATGTCATGTACATCATATAGAGAAAAAAATAACGATGATTATAAAATCCAACACAATTATTTAACCAAGCTTTAGTAATTAGTAAAGAAAAATATGACAATTATAAATAAATACAAATTTTAAGCATAAATACAATATCATATATAAATATATTCAATAAGTGTCTGTTTAATATGGTAAGCTAAAAATTTGTGTACTTTGACAATTAACCAAATTTTGCAAATATGTCCAAAGACATAAAGTATAATATGGAAGTAAAACAAAGGCTTAAATTATGATTCGTTATAATAATCATTATTTAATATAAAGGATACGACAATGGTGATCCATTTTGAGAATACATTTATTACAAACTGAACAATGATGTGTACGAGGTGGCTTAGGATTATCACATTTTTTACAAATCACTTCATCATAATACATCAAACTTCTCTGTAAAATTCCAAACAGTTGAAATTTATATAAATAAATTTTTATTTATGTAGTATTTATAAGTATCAAGTAATAATAATAGTTTACTGAAACAGGAAAGCCAGGTGGTGTAGTAACTCCCATATAATAATGAAATATAACATTGACTAATAACCAATTTCCAAATATTAGTAAAAATATTGTTAAAAGCTTATTATTATTCCACCAATATGGTAAACCAATCCAATAGGCTACGGTAACAACAAATGTTGTTAGAAAAATAACAAGGATAACCATTACCTAAAAATAAAAAAAATTATTCAAACATAGTGAAATATTTTCATATTATTATTAATTTTAACTTACTTGACCTAAAATTATGGTATATTTATCAACAAATCTAAATAAAGGATCTAGTATTACATCACATGCACATTCAAGGTTTAGATTTTGAGAATATGCATAATTTTTTAAATACATCCATGTTTTATTAAATCTTGCTCTGAAATTAGTAAAATATTTAGAAATATTAATAAGTAATTGATGTTTTAATTTATATTTTATTAAGAGTATTTTGAATTATTTGATTTATCATTTTGATCTATAAAATAAATTTGAAATACAAGAATATTATTTATCAAGAGGATTGCGTAGATGTACCAATTAGTATATAAACTAACTTTGATACTTTATTTTTAAAACAATGTAACACTAATTTGTGAAAGTCCAATTTTTACAAATATTGATTTTGTTATATTGAATGTATATACCATTTAATAAACATAAAATTATGTAATGCAACTAAACAAAAAGGTAACAAGAAAAATATTTATCATTATTTGTTGATCCGAAAGTAAGAAGTATAGAAGTCTAATTGTAATACAATTTATGACATAAATCGATTATTGTATCTCAATAGAAATTACTTTTTAAATTAACTTATGTGAATTGAATATAACAGAATTTCTTTAATTTTATATATTTTTAAACTAAAAAATATCTTCTCAAAATAAAAAATCTAAAATAAGTAGGGGTATATTTTTTCTTGAACAAATATGACAGCTTTAAATAGTTTAAACATTTTATAATATATTTGATACTTAATTTAATTTATACCTTAAAAGGTTATTAAATTAAGTCAATAGAAAAAAGTTCAACATAATATAGAATTACTAGAACACATAACATAAACTTACATTGTTAGTCTTAAAAAAGACATATTAAATAATGATAAATTAATTATATTAATACTATATCATTAGTGTTTAGTTAGCTTATAAAATATTAAAAAATGAATTTATTACATTTTCAAATTCAAATTCTTGTTTACAATATCATGATTCTATTATCACTAGTAATAACAACACAGCAACACAGAGTATATTAACTCAAATATAGTATCAGCAATAGACATAATATTATTACAATACATACATCAAAAAATAAATTGTTTTAAAAACTGATGTATGCTGTAAGACGTAAACCGTGCATACCAGATTCTTATTTTCGTGGAATAAACCATAAATTTATTTTATCAAATTTAAAAGGCGCATTTACCATTCAAATAAGAATTTAGATAAGAATATATTAAACAATTTTTTGAAATTTTACCATTCAATTACAACTATGTTTACTGTATAACTTAGATAATACTGATATTTTTTTTTTTAAAATTATAGTTCATGTAATTATGAATAATAATTTTCGAGTAAAATAAATCGGTCATTTTATTTTCAACAATTTATAGTTTTTACATAAAATGAACTTAAAAGTTAGAGTAGTTATATGTACTGATAAACAACTTTCTATTTTCTGGTTCAAAGGTGAAAGTAGTTATTTGATTTTACACTTATACATATCAACACTTTTTATTATGTAACATATGTCGGTTGTAAATTTGTAATTTTGTTCTTTTATTGTGTTTTTAATATAAAAATCAAGTATTTTATTTTAGTTAAACATTTTTTTCGTTTATATGGCATCCAAAAGCTCTCAAAATGTTACTGGATATGTCGTGTTTATTTCATTATTGTTTGATTTATTGGCATTTACTATGATATTACCACTTTTCCCATCATTATTAGATTATTACAAACAAAATGATTCTGGTGGATTATATCAATGGTTGGAAAAATATATAAGTGTTTTTCAAAAAATAATTGGTATACCAGATAGGTTTAATGGAGTTTTATTCGGTGGTAAGTTTTATAGTTTTATTTTAGATAAATATTTTTAAACAACAATAAATGTTTAAATGTTTATTTTCTTATAGGTATACTAGGGTCATTATTTTCATTTTTACAATTTGCTTCTTCACCTATTCTTGGTGGTATAAGTGATGTTTATGGGCGTAAACCGGTTATGATAATATGCTTAGTAAGTAAACTTTTAGTTTTACCTGAATACATCTATAATGGTTTTTAAATAACAAATTTTAGATTGGCATATTATCTTCGTACATAATTTGGTCAAAAGCAACAACATTTTCTCTATTTGTTTGGTCACGTATTATTGGTGGTCTCAGTAAAGGCAATGTTAGTTTATCAATGGCTATTGTTACAGATGTTTATGTACCAGAAAAACGTGGAAGAGGAATGGTAAATATATTTTTTTTAGTTTTTGACATCCCTAGTTAATAATTGTTTAAAATAAGTATTTATTTTAATTAATAACACATATATGTGCACACTATAGGGTTATATGTATATATTATTTAGATTACTAAAGGTTTGAATTTTATTATGGTATGTTTAAAATAGATGAAAACACTGGAAGAAATAAATTGCAATTTTGTTATCTTTAAATATTTGGTTAATTTGCAAATATTTTAATTAATTATAAGAAATAAACATGTATACTTATTATCTTTATTTTATTATTATTTTCTATGTATTTTTTAGGCAATGATTGGAATAGCTTTTTCTGTAGGATTTGTATTTGGCCCTATGATAGGAGCCGCTTATGCTAAATGGTCTCATAGTCAAGAAGGGGATTGGTTTGTACAACCTGCCTTATTAGCTGTCATATTAACCATAATCAATATAATTTTTGTATTTTTTGCGTTTGAAGAATCTCTCCCAAAAGTAATAATTTATTATTCAAAATAAACTTGTTTAGTATATATTTTTATTTAAGTTTTAATGTTTATAGAGAAATCGAGCTTTATCTGTTGCTGGAAAATTATCAGAAGCTTTTACATACATAAATGTAATAGATTTATTCAAATTTAAATTGTTAAGTGGTATTGTACCACCTGATGGTAATATATATTAATTTACAGTTTGTTTCATAAAATTACCTGGATTACAATTACATGTTGTTATGTAATTTTAGATATTAAGAAGTTACGTTCTTTGGGTAGTATCTACTTTATGTATTTATTTCTATATTCTGGTTTGGAATTCACATTAACTTTTTTAACACATAATAAATTTGGATATACTTCAATGCAACAAGGTTGGATGTTTTTTGGTATTGGTATTACCATGGCTTTATTACAAGGTGGATGGATTCGAAGAATACCTCCATCACGTACAGCTAAAACTGCAATTTTTGTAATACTAATTTTCATGGGAGTGTAATGTACTTAAATAAATCTAATTTACATTTTATAGGGCCTTTTGTTAATTGCTCCATCGTTTATCTGTATTGGAATGGCTGAATCTTCTCCACTTTTAATACTTGGTTTATTTCTTTATGCAGTTTGTAAGAAATTAATTAAATTTTTTTGTAATATACCAGCCTTGTTATACTATGTTGTCTTTTTATTTTTCAGCTACCTCTATTGTAGTACCATGTATGACTACATTAGCATCGCATTATGGATCTGATGCACACAAAGGCAAAGCTATGGGTACATTTCGTTCTTTAGGAGCTTTAGCTAGAGCAATTGGACCAGTTTTTGCTTCAATATGTTAGTTTTTATGAATCTATAGTATTCTTTGATTATATTATTTAATTGGTTTTATAGATACTGTATTTTATTTATTTATTTGTATTTCAGTATATTGGTCAGTTGGTCCAAAGATAACATACTCTATTGGAGGTACTTTATTGTTATTGCCTTGGTTTTTATTGAGGAAGACATTGAAGGACGCCAAAGAAAAAATGTAATTTATATAATGAAGATAAAAATGTCATCTATAACAAATGTATTGCCATACCTATGTTAAAATTATTAAAGGAATACTATACTTGGAAAACGTCTATGAATGATAAATATTAATAAAAATGTTTGAAAACTATAAAAGTATATAAGATTTAAGAACATTCAGATATATTTATAGTTGATGTATTATTATTAATTTTATAACTACTCAGTTCAATAAGGACTCAGTCCATTTTATCTTGCACCAAATAGTAGTGTAATTTATTGATAAAATAGTATAACCAAATTATTAGTAACTAAACTTTGAAAAACAATACTTACATTTGTAGAAATTTTAATGATAATAATGGATAAAAGTATAATTTCTGTTATTATTATTTATTACATTTAAACATGTGACGTTTTTTAATTTTATACAACTATATAATTAAGACAAAATTCAAAAACAATAATTTAATTTAAGCTAATACACAAATATTATAGAATTAAACTATAATAGTAGTATAAAATATTAATTAACTATGATATAAGTTTTATATTAAATTGTGATTTGACTGTGATATAATGTAAAAGAAAATATATTTTTATAAATTTATATTATATATATTTATGTTAATTAAAAATTATCACAGTACAATAAGACGCTTTTAAATTAATCTATTTTAAGTAAAAATAATTCTATACATTTTTGATGTATTTTGGATTAATAAATTGAATGAACATTTGAGCACAGAATAAATATATAAATCTATTCAGTAATTAGAATGCTATACTGTATTATTAAGAAGTGGATCAACATTTGTGATATAGGAAAAATATTGGATTGATAGTATTGAAATCAGATATGGATATCACAATATTAAAATCGGTACTGTTATAAATCTTCATTAAAGATAAAGAAATTACAGTATTATATTAAGGCTACAAAATATCAACAGATTTTGATTTTTTTTACTTATTATACATTTAAATCACTAATAAATTAATAACATAGTGTTTATACAAAAATACTTCGGAATTCAATGTTTCAAGACATCAAATTTTAGCTATTTTAATAACTACACAAAATTAGAATTTAAACCAAGAGAACAAATTTATAATCAATAGACTTTATATAAAATGATATACTTGAATTATACATAACTTTTTTTTTTCATTTTGATTAATTTTAGTTCTATTCTTCTTAGTAAAAACAAAATTCAAAATTTAAATTATGGGCTATTTTTACTGCCGAATGTATTTTCCAATACTTATATTTTATAGTTATGAAAAACAGTCAATCAGCTATTAATATGGAAAATTAATTTTTAACATTCTTACATAGTTCAATGTTTATGATTAATTTTTATAATTATCTTTTATCATCATAAAGTGATGATAATGATCCATAAGACATATTAAATCCAGGTGGTTCTTCAAATTGCATACTAATTGGATGATTAGAATTATCTCCATCATTTATATCAAATGGGAGAATTGCATGTTGGACTTGACTATCCGGCGTTACACCCAAAATTGAATATAATTCTTTCAAGACTAACAAAATTGTATCTTGTGATTCCCTATAAAAACAAAATAAGAAAATATTTAATTCCCATTTTATAATTTTATATAGCATGTTTTTTTAATGATTTAATGAAAAAAAAAAAAAAAATAACTTCTAATATTTTAGATAAATAGTATTGAATAATAATAGATTTAATGAGAGGTGTAAAAATAGTAATTTATATGAGTAAAGACCTATTATTCAAAAATCTACATGTTTAAGGTTTATCATTATCAAATTATAATTTGGTACCAATCTTACAAACTTTTAGAATTATTACATTTGATGATACTTATAAATAATGCCGTTTAATCATGTTATAATTTTAAGTATATAAGAGCATATTTTTTTATTTTTTTTTAAGGTTGTTTATGAAAATATATTTTTTTAAAAGATTTTTTCTTGCTTAAATTATTGACATAATTATGACTATAGCTTCTAATTATTATTAATCTAAATTTGAAGATAAACTTGAGTTAAACATACATATATTATTAAACCATGGTTAAATGTATTGAATGATTAATTTGCAACAGAAATAGTAATATAAGTTGATTCAAATTAATATATTTATTAATTATAATACAAATTTTATTATTTATCATAAGTATTAAATATTAAAAAAAAGAAAGTTGGTTTTTATGATTTTGAAGGAAATGTACAATCAAAGCTAAGAAATTTATAATTTTCTAATATTTATGAATTTTTAAAAATAATAGAAACAAAAGCTTAAAATATTAAAATTTGAATAAAAAAAAAAAAAAAATTTTAAGTCAGCATTTTAATACTCACAGCAGCATTTTAATAAATTTATGAATTTATTTATCAACCCCTTAAAATACTTTAAATAAGTATATAAATTAACTTATACATACCAATAACATAGATGACTGACTCCAGCAAATAAATATTCATTAAAACTTTCTATTGGAGCTTCTTGCAAGACATGATCTATTCTGTTTCCTTTATTTAAAATACCAGGTTTATTGTCAAGTCCTTGCGAAGTTTCAGGATTTGAATTGTCAGTAATTTCTCTTTGATCTTGTGGTTTATCTAATTTCTAAAGTAAATTATAACTTTTAAATATACAGTAGATTTCAATGAATATATGCCAGTTAGGACAACTGGATATTAGGGACAATTCTTCAATTACCAAAATAAACTAAAAGTTGCAGTGTAAATGTCACTGTATATAAAAGCTATAAAACCCGACAATTTATATCATCTCAACTTAACACTTTCAACGCCGCCAACATAGTTTATTCCATTGGGCCAGTGACGCGTTTACTCGTCAAGCATATTGACTGCCGCAGCGAAGAAAGTCGTAACTCAATTTTTACTACTTTTCAGGAAAGCCAATTACCAATTTCAATTTTGATTTCTTATTCCAAATGTTGATGTATTTTTATGAAAATTTGAAATTTGAATTCTATAACTAATACGGAACTATAAAACAACACAACATTTTTAAAATGTCATTAAATATAGTTAAATTATAGACGATTTTCCTTAAATTAATTCAGTTACGACTTTTTTCGACGCAAACGAAATGTTGTAACTCGAGTTACGACTCTATTCGCCGTTTCAAAACAATAATATATGGTCCAATACATTTTTAAAATTAGCGATTTAAACATTTTTATTAATCGGAAAATATTTAATACCTACCAATATATAATACAATATTATATAATTATAAACAATTTTTGTACGAAAATAGGTAATAATAATAAATTATTGTTGTTTTATAACATGTAAATTTATGCTGCACAAATAATTTAGAAATTAAAATAACATTAAGCTATCCGCTATTGACACAAATATTTAATTTATAATTTATAATAATAATAAGTATCATCTATGTTGAGTAATTATTAATATAAAATAAAGAACAAAAAAACAATAAAATATTATATTATACTGATACGTGTGAACCCGCCTTTACCCATAATTCATGAATTGATAAGTGGTAATACTAATTCATGAGTTGTAGTGAATCAGTATTGTATCATTCAGTTATTGAGTCACTGAGCTAAAACAAACTGAGTTACCACATTGAGTCATTGAGTCGCCGAATCTTAAAACACTAACTCGTGCAGTTCACTTAAAAGAGTCAACTCACTCACGAACTACCCATCACTATTATTATCTACGAAATGATAGACAAATCTATTCGTGTGAGGAGTAGGTGATGTTTGACAACAAATCGACCGATCGGTTTGACGATAAGTTTGTTGATATATCGTTCCGTGTATGGGGCCCTAACCAACTCATTATCATTTCGATAAACCTTGTTCATTTTGTGTTTTGTTATTAAAACATCCACAACGCACAGTTCATACAGATAATAAGAAGTAATAATAAGAATTGTACAAATGGCTAATAAAACTATAAATAAGTTTACGATAACGATTAACGATGTATCTATGATAGAGCGGAAGGTGGTAGAGTACACCTAACCACACCCACACTAATATTAATTTATAACTAACACAAACACAAAGGGCATACACGTCAGGAATATAAATTGCCTGAATTTTGCCCCTTATTAAATAGGCACGAGCAGGCCTTAGTATCAGAAAAAATAATGTATACCAGTGTATTTATTGTATTTCAAATATTTCATATTAAATTTTAGGTCTACACTGATGAGCATTTTCAATATGGCGGACCATATTTTTGGGCGGCCATAAGCGCTGTGTATTTTTCTTATCAGTTTCCATTCGATTTAGTCGGAGATTTTAAAATCTCTGGATTTAGTCTATTCTGTAGTGATGGGCACTATCGAATAAAACTATCGAATTATTCGATAGTCCGGCACATTCGAACTATTAGAAAGTATTCGAATATTCGATAGTCTTCAAATTATTCAAATATTCGATAGTATACGAATTTCGAATAAATCGAAATACTATCGAATAGATCCAGACTATTAATATTTCATAGTTTTGACTGTTTTTAGTTAATCAATTTCAAATCAAAAACACACGTCTTATAGTTTTTTTTTAAATTTTTTTATATTTATTTTTATATGTATGGTCATTATCAGGGGCGGATTGGCGAATTTTTAGTTTTTATTCGGTATATTCGAATAGTTTATATTCGGTTAATTCGAATAGTTTTTATTCAGTATATTCGAATATTTTTTATTCGGTATATTCGAATAGTTTTGATGTAAGAAACTATTCGGTAATAGAAAATAATATTCGAATGAAATATTCGATAGTAAAGGCTTACTATAGAATAGTTTTCGATAGTACTAATCATTCGATAGTGCCCATCACTACTATTCTGTGGTTATTGTTTTATTTTTGTAAATTTGTATTATAATTTATCTTCTTTAATATAATGTTTTTGTGACAAAACAAAATGAAAAAAATTAATAAAACCATATTTATATATATATAGTAACAAATAACTTTTAAAATGTTATAAAATATTTGTTAAACAATATGCTTCAGCAAATTATAGTTTAGTGTTACATTATAACTATACTAAAACCAGTAGCGTGGTTGAAGCTCCATAAAAAAAAAGAACCGGATGGGCCTCGCTCTGCTGTACAGTTGGGGGTGGAGTGCAACTCGTTTATAGGATAGGTCATTATAATGGATTTGTTAAATTTGAATTCAATGATAGGTATCATTGTATACGAAAAACGATTCTGAACGGAGATGATATGTTTGACTAGAATATAATACATGTAATACATGTACAATAATATATGTTATTTATAAATATTGTAATAAGTATATTTTATTTTGAAACGAAAAATTTAGAAAAATCGAAAATTTAAATTGTCTATAAATAAGTCAAAATACTTTGAAAACTTAACCATGTATAGAGAACGTCAATATAAAGATTTCGTGAATATTTCAAGTTGTTGCGATTTTTGGTTTTTGAGTTAGAGCATTTTAAAAAAACCGATATCATTTGTCAGTCTAGAATATTATACATTATATTATATTTTACATGTAATTCTATGTCAATATTCGCTGTTCAAACGCTTATAAAAAAAAATTGTGTGTATGGATTTTAATAATTTTTGAATGACATTAAGAACTACTTCTGTGGAATCTTCTATTAAATTTTCAAATATTTTGTAGAAGCCAAATTTTTTTTATCACCGATTATAAAAATAAAATGTAAAAAAATCGAATATTTTAAATACCTATAAGTGGCTTAAAAGTCAATATAATATTTTGAAAAAAATATGACATAAAGGAAATGCCAATCTTAACAGCTGGTAGAAATTTAAAAAATCTGCGACTTATACTTTTTGAATTATAACAAATATTTAAAATTGTCTGAGAATAAATCGTTATTTTATGCAATTTCGTAAATATTTAAATTTCAAACAGTCATAACATTTTTTCTTCTAAGTCTGGTAGAATTTTATTTAATGATTTTTGAAGAGTAGCTTATAGATAACCTAGTGTTAAGATTTTGAACCTTAAGTATGAACAGAAAAAATTTTATGAATTTTTATCTACAAAATAACTCGTATAAATTGGAACTTTGAGCACTTTAAAAAAAAATTTTGACTTACGATTTTAGATTTTTTTTTATCAGTTAAGGAACAACTCATAAGAAACCTTGTATTAAATTTTCAAGATTTTCTGGCAGGCCAAAAAAATTTTATCGTTATTTTTTTTAAAAAAAATTTAAAAAAATTGAAATTTTCAATTGTCTATAAATAGCTCAATAAAAGTCTAAATACTTTAAAAATTTAACGGTGTATAGAGAACGCTAATCTTAACATTTGGTGAAAATTTCAAGTATTTACATAGATTAGTTTTTGAGTTATAGCAAAATAAAAAATTTGATTATGTCGAAAACTAGTTTTGCGTAAAAACTCCCGTTTTTCCCTTATTTTTTTAAGCATTTTTACTGCCAAAAAAGGTGTCAGACACAAAAATCAAAAAAAATTAAAAAAAAAATAAAAAAAAAACACAAATCATTGTAAAACCAATAAATTCCATCACTCCGTTCAGAATCTAAAAGGGGGGGTTTAAAAATTGTAATACGTTACAAAATTTAGCAAAAAAGTCAACAGTAACAATCATTTTTTTAAAACTATTTTCTTCTTTTATGAATCTTTTTCCAATTTTTTGGTAAAAAATAGATTATAAATGTTATAAAATATATACATACATACATACATATATAAATTGTTTAAAAAATATAAAAAAAATATTTACAAGAATTTTCAAAGTAATATAGATCTTTTTCTCTTACAAATTGATCTATGATTAATTAGATGTCTACTTTTATATCTCTATGTATATTTGATAAAGCCAAATTAGTTTTAAAAGAAGGATGATTCATCCATCACTCATTCCTTAGCTACATTACTGACTAAAACAGATATAAAATAGATAGAAATATACTTACTTCACTAGAGCCATATTCTATTGAATTTCCTGAAGCTACTTTAGTAAACATAGCTAATTGGTAAACTGTATTCCAAGTATTCTTTACAGAATTAACAAGATGATTCTTTAGAGCAGCTCCAACATGTGCCATAGTATCTTTTAGTTCTATAAGAATATAATATTTTATTAAACAAAATATTTACAAAAAAGAATAAACATATAATTACCTAAATGCATTCTCTTACGGCCTTTGTGATGTGGTACTTGAAAAGGTGGTATATTTTCAAAGGTAGCATTAATTAATGGTTCAATTCGATAAGCAATTGGATCATATGGATGAAAAATATTGAGAAATCCTGGGCAAGTTGGAAATTTAAAATTATCCCCTAAGCTTTCTATTCCTCGAACTGTTACAAACATACCTGAATGAAATTAATAGTTAAAAATAATAATCATTATGATATATTAATTAATTAATTTAAATACAATTAAAAACACTTATTATAAAAAAATAGTATTAGATATTAGTATATAAGAATTTTCTTAATCAATTTGTAAAAATTAATCCCATTAATATTTTTTATTATTTTGAGAATAATTTGCTTATATTTTAGGTGGTAATCAAGACTAAACCAGTATAAAAAATCTATCAATTGATAAAAATCCTTTTTGTGATACATTTATTAGTGAAGAAATGTTTAAAAATTTTGAATTGAAGTGAAACTAGTTTTTAAAAATGACAACAGTGTAATCAGTATTTAACCCTCAGTGAAATTGATAAAATCTGAAAAATATTGTTTGTAAAATTTCAATTCTATAAATTAATTTAAAATCAAGAATACAAATTTAATGATCAATGGATGTAATTATAAATAAACAACTCATAGAAATTAAATTTCTTTTTGGTTTATAGAATAATATATGTAATGTGTATTTATATATATATATATACACACATATAATGTGTATTTACATATTTTTGTAATTTAGTTATTAAATAATTACCAATAGGTGATCCAAAACCAAAAAAATAATCAAGTTGAAATTTGAGCTGTGGGTATGTAATATATGGTTGCCCTGTTCCAGCTTTTCCTAATGTTACATATGATGTCCCACGACTTAATTTAGCTTTCTGTTCATTAATTGTTGAAACTACTGATGATTCCTAAAATAAACAATGAAATTTATTATTGAAATTATATATAAAAAAAAAAAAGAACCGGATGGGCCTCGCTCTGCTGTACAATTAGGGGTGGAGTGCACCTCGTTTATAGGATAGGTCATTATTACAATGGATTTGTTAAATTTGAATGCAATGAAAGATATCATTGTAAACGAATAACGATTCTGAACGGAGTTAATATGTTTGTCTAGGATATAATAAATTATTATTTATAAATATTGTAAAAAGTATATTTTATTTTGAAACGATAAATATATTTTTCAATTAGGATGGGTTGGCAGTTGCATACAGCGACATAGTTTGTCAGTCTAGAATATTATACATTATATTATATTTTACATGTAATTTTATGTCAATATTCGCTGTTCAAACGCTTATAAAAAAAAATTGTGCCTTTGGATTTTAATAATTTTTGAATGACATTAAGAAATACTTCTGTGGAATCTTCTATTAAATTTTCAAGTATTTTGTAGGAGCCAAATTTTTTTTATCACCGATTATAAAAATAAAATGTAAAAAAATCGAATATTTTAAATACCTATAAGTGGCTTAAAAGTCAATATAATATTTTGAAAAAAAATATGACATAAAGGAAATGCCAATCTTAACAGCTGGTAGAAATTTCAAAAATCTGCGACTTATACTTTTTGAATTATAACAAATATTTAAAATCGTTCGAGAATAAATCGTTATTTTATGCAATTTCGTAAATATTTAAATTTCAAACAGTCATACAATTTTTTCCTCTAAGTCCGGTATATTTTTTAAAGATTTTTGAAGAGTAGCTTATAGATAACCTCGTGTTAAAATTTTGAACCTTAAGTATGAACAGAATAAATTTTATGAATTTTTATCTACAAAATAACTTGCAAATTATCGTGATTTTTACATATTTCGTATAAATTGGAACTTTGAGCACTTATAAAAAAAAATTGTGACTTACGATTTTAGATTTTTTTTATCAGTTAAGGAACAACTTATAAGAAATCTTGTATTAAATTTTCAAGATTTTCTGGGCAGCCAAAAAAATTTTATCGTTATTTAAAAAAAAATTACTTAAAAAAATTGAAAATTTCAATTGTCTATAAATAGCTCAATAAAAGTCAAAATACTTTTAAAATTTAATGATGTATAGAGAACGCTAATCTTAACATTTGGTGAAAATTTCAAGTATTTACATAGATTAGTTTTTGAGTTATAGCAAAATAAAAAATTTGATTTTGTCGATAACTGGTTTTGCGTAAAAACTCCCGTTTTTCCCTTATTTTTTTAGGGTTTTTCCCGTCGCATTTAAAAAATATTGAAAATTTCCTTTCAGAAAAGTTGTTACATAAGCAAATCGAAGCATTTTTACTGCCAAAAAAGGTGTCGTCAGACACAAAAAAAAAAAATAAAAAATAAAAAAAAAAAAAATAAATAAATAAAAAAAATAAAAAAAAAACACAAATCATTGTAAAACCAATAGATTCCATCACTCCGTTCAGAATCTAAAATGACAATATCAGAAAATACCTTTACAAATAAAATTATTAACAAGTTAGGCTACAACTATTAAATTATATAACAAATATTGTAGTAGCAGAAGAGTGGTAATTATTAAAGAATAAATTATACACCTGTAAAATGTACACTTACATAATTTCCATAATTTTTTTTTTTAAATTTACTAAAATTAATTCTATGTAACATAGTCACTTATATAAAATATAAATATATAGTTACTTTCATAGTCAATCTTTAGACTCAACATTTTCTAACATTCAAAATATTTTTGACAGTGTACATGCAGTTATATAATTTAACAAAGACATTATATACATTTAAAATATATTCACAAAAACAACAAACACTTAAAAATGATTTAAATTATATAAATTTATTTATAATTGAAATCCAATTCTACTTTTTAATGCTAAGACAATATAAAAAAACATCATCACCATACACAGTTTAATGGACCATTAATGTCCAATGCTACAATATTACAAACTCATACCATTCTTACCATTGAAATACATATTACATTTTGTGATATTGTTGAACTACAAATATATGAATTATTATAATTGGTAAATAAATAAACATATAAAATACAAACTATAAAATGTAGGTTCAAACTATTTATCTTCCATGATTTTAAAGCTTAATCTTTAAGTTTATGAACTACAAGACTAAATCATGAAAAACGATCAGTTAAAACAAAATAACTATAGATTTTCAAGGATGCAGAATATTTTACCCACATAATGAATAAAGTGAAAAACTTCAAATACAGCAAAAATAGTTAAAAACTTACAGGATGTATTGTAGACTTTGGTGTTTGTTGATTGCATAGTAAATCAAATGAAATTAAAGAGCCAAGACTATGACCACCTATTGAAACATGGCCATTAAAATTGGGATTTCTTAATAAATACAAATCATACATGCGATTCATTTCATTTCCTACAGCATTTATTATGGTCTAAAATAAAATATAAGAATAAGTATTTTATTTAACATGTATATCTGTAAAAATAACTAACTTGACAAAATGTAGGACTAGTATAAAATAAAACATCCAATATTGTATCATTATTAAATTGCCTGAGCTTAGGGATAGACGGTAATGTAATACTTTTAAGTTTACAATCAATATTTTCAGTATGTAAAGCAAAATGCCATGACACAGGTAATACTTCAATTCTACCAATTTTTTCTGTTTGACAAGCTGTTTTGAAATGAGATTGTGTTAATTGAAGAGCCAAACTTCGAAAATCGTCCACTAAAAATAAATAAAATTTAGAATTTTGGAACTCTTAGTATTTTTATAATTTCATATTTTTATTCTTATAAAATATAATTTTATATTTTTCTAACATTCATAGATTTTGAATTAAATTAGTTTTACTGTTTGCAAAATAAAAATACATACCAACTTCATAAATTGGCCTCATTTTTAAATCACAATAGGACCCAATGCCATGAATCATAAATAATAAATGATCTACTTTTGATGGCTCATCTCTAGGAATATCAAATTCTTCAAATCCTCGTTTTACTATGCATTGTTTTAACGAAGACTGTAAATTTTTAATAAACATGAAATATTCTAATATAATAGTTTTAAAATGTATTAATAATTTTACATTTGTTTGATCTATTTGTTGATAAATTTGAGTTTCATCACTATTATTTAAAAGTGTAACAGATACACTACTATGTGTTATAGCAGTAGGACTATGTAAAATAACTTCTTCATAATCACCAACTGGGATTCTTCGTCCCCATTCATTAGTAGACCATGCTGTTTTATATTCTGCCTAAGTATGAACACTAATTAAATAATTACAAATTAGATATAAACAATGAATTAAAATTCGTTATTACTTCTAAAATTGAAGCTATTGTTTCATCGTATGGAATAAAATTGGAACCACTTCGATTACGAAGAAACCATGCACACCGCCTTACACTATTTGGTTTATCAGACCAATAAACAGGTTTACGAATTCTTTGATTTAAATAAACATCAAATCTACTTCCATCTGTTGATATTATTGATTCATTACAATGATCATCTAAAAATATATTATAAAATACAATTTAAAAAAGGAAGTTGATTAAAATAACTTAAAGTAAGATTTAATAACTATTAAGATTTAAATAACTTAGACTATTTCTGTCATTATAATTATAATTAACATATGACTATTCAGTAAGTAGAAGACAAAATAGGTTTCATTTTTCCAGATGGTCGTTCAACAATCAGAATGGTGCCAATTGGCAATTTTGTATTGAAACACAGTCACCTTTCCCATTCGGCCATGATGTCACCCAACCTATAATTTAATAACTATATTCTTACTGGACATAAAAGCCAGTTCTATAGCATCTGAATCTTTTTGACTAAATGGAATCCAAATATTTTTAACAGGATATTTGCAATAGAACCAATGCCACTTTATAGGTTCATATTCATATAATAATAATTCCTATAGTTACATAGATAATATTATTACACATTCAATTATATATAATAATTTATTTTGTCTTACTTTTGAATTTGATGTAGACAAATTTTCTTTAGTTTCTATGGTTTTCTTTATAATTGGTTTATTTAATGATACTTTTGAGGTTTCCATAATTATTGAATTATTTAGAGAACTTGAAACATTTTTAGATGAAGAATCAATATTTTCTGTTCAATAATGTATATTGTAATTTGTAATAATTAATTTTTGATTATAAAAATGAAATATGTTGGTTACCTTTAGATTGTATGATATTTGATTGACTAATTTCTAAAGATGCTTTTGGTGGTAAAACATAAGAATTATATTCATCTATATTAGAAAATCCGTAATTATTCTTTAAGTGTAGCTTAAGTTGTTCATCTGCAGTTTTTAAACATGAAGTTTGGGATTCTTTGAGATTGTCTTCACTTATGTTTTGTTGAAATATTGAAAATGTTGAGGATTCTTGGAAGTGATTAGTAATAACCTTATCTAAAACAACAATAAAATATTTAGATAAATTTTATTATACAGGAAAGATACATGTAGGAAACCTATCCTTCAAAAATAAATATTTAAAAACAGATAACAATTATAAGTGATATATAAATTAAAGTAAGTAAAAAACTTCTTCAATAGTTACTGATCCTTCTGTACTATATCATCATGCATTTAAATTTAAATTTATTTTTACTGTACTCTATTGTTTTGTGTATTGTTTGTAAGAACATTACTATTTTGACCGATTGGAAAAAATCTACTTTGCAATGTATGAACAACTATTTTGAAAATACAAGATATTTGACAAAATATGATACTAATGTAACAATATTAGGATTGAACAATAAAGAAGGTATGTACTAACTACATTTGTTTGCAATCATTAATTAAAAATATTAAATACAAATGTATTAATTTTTTTATTTGCAAATAGTATATAATAAGGTCTTATATAATCTTAATATATTTATTCTAGTCTTTATTTTTCTAATCAAGTCATAACCATTTTGTAAATTGACAATTGTAAGTTTATTTATTTGTTTAAGTTTAAAATAATGTAGTATTAATAATTTATGATTTCCAATTAACCATGTATTTAAAAATTACTGTCATGCATAAATACATAAAATAGTTTATAAATTATTAAAAAACTAATAATATATAATTCATTAAATTTTAATTTGATGTGCAATTTGACAAAATATAAAAAAAAATATAATAGTTGAAGACTTTTAAATCTATTTAAATTATAAAAGATAATCAAACCCATGATTATATTATTTAAAATCCTTCCCAAAATTGATTTAACAATTCATTTTTAAATTATTGTATGTTACTAGTTTTCAATAAAATATTATTATATTTAAATTATTTTTTTTTGTAAAATAATAAATAATATATAAAACTTGTCAATTATAAAAATAAGTACCTATAATGATTATGTATTAATTTTAATAAAATATTTTAAAACTAATTACATTCCATGGTTATGAAGAAGTTTGTACTTTGGAAATTAGGGAAGAGATTTTTTACATCAATAATGTATTTTGAACAACACTAAAAAGTTAATTTGTTTATCACATTTATAAACTATATTTATAAGATATTTTTTTAAATTAATTATTCTTATTTTTAACTCAAGTTATTTTTTAAGTTTTTATAGTACAAGTTTTAAATTTAGTATTATTAGATATAATATGTAAACCTAAATGAATAATAATTCGTTATTATAAACTATATATATATTAAAATCATGTAAATTGTAAAATTTCCAGTTAGCTTTCAAAAATAAAATAAATAAACTTAAATTATTCATCCTTTAATATGCATTTGAACTGAATTACATAGATTTAAATTAAAATAATTTACATAAAAGTTTTAAAGTTTCTAAAACCTGTCACATATATTTTTAGGTTCAGTTTATCAACTTAGCAGCTACTGCATTATCTTTTGAATAACTCATTTTATGATCAATAACTATATCAATTAATATAAAAATAATATTATATTAATATTGGATAAAAAAAAGGCGTTTGATAAAACACACTCTATATCCAGGGATGGATTTAAGAGTTCAGGAAGTAAGGATACACAGTTAATATTTGTTGACAAAATTGACCACTTGAAAACTTTTTATATTTTTAAACTGTGTTGACTATAAATTTAAGTTAATACTAGACTAGGGCAAACGCCCCAGTTATCCCTCCCCAAATTACATCATTGGTTTAATTGTATAAATATATTAATATTTATTATAGTAACACATCTCTATACCAGACCCCATATAAGATTAAATCCTCCATAAAATATAATAAATGTTTATGTTTTCAATGATAATTATGAATTTATTTGAAAACACATATTATACAATCATAATGTGTTTTTTTTTTTGTTAATAGATAGACATTTATAATCCACTTTCAGCACTAATAAGTAGCCTCTTGAAATAGCTTGACCTGCAGTTAGAAAACAATGAATCCGCCACTGTTCCCATCGTGTGGTACCTTCCCTTGTGTTAGTCAACTAGTCTGTGCATCTAAGCCGGGTACATACCGGAACATTTAAGTATAATGAAACACCGTAATGTAACAAGCTTCGTGCTCCCTTGAATGTTACATGTTACAAACAACCAGTGTGTACGTTTTGTGTCGAGCACTAGGTACTTTATATTGGTTGTTCGACAATCTATCAATCAGTTATTCACAATTTGTTCTCGTATAATATCATGCATAATGTCTTATATCAATTTACATATGCATTAAAAAAATATTCAGTTATGTGATATGATCCTTGTGAATTATATTTTAACACATTTTATTTCGAAAATGTATAATATTTTGGGTCCATTAGAAACCATGGTACCAGTCTATTTATGTAGCATTTAACAAAATCTAACACATTTCCATTGTTCCATTCCATTTTCTTAATTTAAATTGAATGAATACCAACAAAACACTTGACATTAACATATTTTTGAAGAAGTAGAACGATCAGGGTGATTCACTGAGAGTTACTGGTTTACCGTACATACTATAGCATCGTGTCGTAATGGAATTGTCGCAATTAGAGATGTGTCGTTCATCAACGAACTATATTCAATTGAACTATTCACCCAAGTGACCGGTTTCGAACTAGTTCACTTTTGATGAACGACGATTACACTCACGATTAAACTCGTTCACCGATCACTTTGTACTTTTTGCTCGCGTCAGGTCTGTTGTACCACACACACTGTATGATTTTCTTTTTTTTGTGCTGTTTGTACTAGAGTACTATCGTTCAATCGTACTACGTCATGTTATCAATTTATCATAATATTACCTAAGTGAATGATTAGAACTAATAGTGAAATTGTGAACGTTCACTTTTAAATCGTTCACCGTTCATTTTATCGAAAGCGACAAAATTGTAAATAATCTTGTTCGTTTTCGTTCACTACGAATGATACCAACGAACAAACAATATGAAAATGGAAAAATGGGCGCCGACGTCCAACATTTTAGATTATGAACGGAGTGATGGAATCTATTGGTTTTACAATGATGTGTGTTTTTTTTTTATTTTTTTTCTTATTTTTTTTTTTTATTTTTTCATTTATTTATTTTTTTTTTTGTATCTGACGACACCTTTTTTAGCAGTAAAAATGCTTCGATTTGCTTATGTAGCAACTTTTCTGAAAGGAAAGTGAATCTAGTTGGTACTTTGGGGGGTCAAAAGTAAAAAAATTTCAATATTTTTTAAATGCGACGGGAAAAACGGGAGTTTTTACGCAAAACCAGTTTTCGATAAAATCAAATTTTTTATTTTGCTATAACTCAAAAACTAATCGATATAAAAACTTGAAATATTCACCAAATGTTTAGATTAGCGTTTTCTATACACCGTTAAATTTCCAAAGTGTTTTGACTTTTATTGAGCTATTTATAGACAATTAAAATTTTTTATTTTTTTAAATATTTTTTTTTTAAATAACGATACATGTAAATACGAAATATGTAAAAATTGCGAAAATTTGCAAGTTATTTTGTAGATAAAAATTCATACAATTTTTTCTGTTCATACTTAAGGTTCAAAATTTTCACACTAGGTTATCTATAAGATATTCTTCAAAATTCTTTAAAAAAATTTCTACCAGACTTAGAGGAAAAAATTTTATGACTGTTTGAAATTTAAATATTTATGAAATTGCATAAAATAGCGATTTATTCTCGAACGATTTTAAATATTTATTACAATTCAAAAAGTATAAGTCGCAGATTTTTGAAATTTCTACCAGCTGTTAAGATTGGCATTTCCTTTATGTTAATTTTTTTCAAAATATTATATTGACTTTAGTGCCACTTATAGGCATTTAAAATATTCGATTTTTTTACATTTTATTTTTATAATCGGTGTTAAAAAAAATTTGGCTTCTACAAAATACTTGAAAATTTAATAGAAGATTCCACAGAGTAGTTCTTAATGTCATTCAAAAATTATTAAAATCCATATGCACAATTTTTTTTTATAAGCGTTTGAACAGCGAATCTCTCTCTCTTCAGTATTCAATCCTGAGATTGGTTTGTAGCAATTCTCCACTCTTCCCTGTTACTTGCCTTCCTCTTTGTCTCCTTATAAGAAGTACAAAATATACTTATTACAATATTTATAAATAACATTGTATTATATTCTAGACAAACATATCATCTCCGTTCAGAATCGTTTTTCGTATACAATGATACCTATCATTGAATTTAAATTTAACAAATCCATTATAATGACCTATCCTATGATGAGCCGCACTTCACCCCCAAGTGTACAGCAGAGCGAGTCTCATCTGGTTTTTTTTGCGTGCTTTTATATCTTGTGACTAAAATTTGACTAAAACTTAATTAATTAATTTCTTTAAGACCACCAAATATTATGTGCCTATTACCTAATAATAAAAATGTAAGGACATCTGGGTAAAGTTAATAATATGAACTAAAATACCACCCTTAAATAACTGTTACAAGGAACAATTACCCTCCCATCTAGGCCCTTTATTTATTTCCACCTAAATACAATATACTATAGATATTTTATATAATAAAAATTATTCATAATATATATTTTATATATATAAACAAATTGTGGAACATATTATGTTTGTACGCATTATACTAGCCACCAGATATACAGAAGGCACGATGGCCCACTTTATAATTTATTGGTGTAGGAGTATTGAGTTGTATGAATACAATACTAAAATTTAGACAAACTGATACACATAAATCAAAATACACAAGGTGCGTTATCGCTGATGGTATAAATAAATGCTATAGTGTCGGTCGCTGGTCGTGTTCAAAAGTCAACGAACGAACGATTTGCGAATGAACGATGAACGATTAGTTCAAATTAACGGTGAACGATTAGTCCAAATGAACGGTGAACGATTAGTCCAAATGAATGGTGAACGATTAGTCCAAATGAATGGTGAACGACTAGTCCAAATGAACGTCAATGATTTGTCGTCGAACCAATTGTTCGTCGATGAACGAAGGATTCGTGAGTAAACTGAACAGTGAACTAGTTCACTAAAGTGAACGATGAACGACTGAACTAGTTCACCTTAATGAACGATAAGTCCCATCTCTAGTCGTAATAACATTTCTTTGATGTTCGTCGAAATACCTATATTTGGGCTGACGGTGTTGAAAATAATTTTCGGTATTACGGTATTGATTTCAATACCGATTTGAAACGGTATACCGAAAAACCGAACTGTTTCGGTATAGCTAAACAACGATATAGTACGGTATATCGAAATAAAAAATAAAATCTAATTAGTATCGATATTTTTTACTTTAATATTGTTTCACAGTATATTATACTGTATGTTTTTACATTAGGTATAGGTACTGTACTTCTTCTTCTTCTTCTACTTCGCCTTTCTCCCAACTATTTGGGGTCGGCCACCCTTGTCCTACACCTCCACTTTACTCGGTCAATCACATCTCCTCTGCACACACCGACAGCCCTCATGTCATTCTCCAAAGTCTCCAACCATCTCTTTTTTGGTCTTCCTCTTCCTCTTTTCCCTTCAACGTCCATCTTCATAACCACTCTTACTGCATTCGTTTCCTCTCGCCTCATCACATGCCCAAACCATCTCAGCCTATTTTCTCTCATCTTGTCTACAATTGGCGCTACACCAACACTACCTCTCACGTATTCATTCCTTATTCTATCTTCTCTTGTCACTCCACTCAACCATCTAAGCATTCTCATTTCCGCGACACTCATACTTTGTTCTATTCTCCTGTTAACCGCCCAACACTCTGAACCATACAACATAGTTGGTCTCACTACACTTTTATAAAATTTACCTTTCAGCCTAATTGGAATTCTCTTATCGTACAGTGATATAATATTATCACTGTACATAATATTATAATATATAATATTATTATTGATACTAGAAAACAGCAAGCACTAAAACTTGCACTTATAATTATTTTTGTTAACTTCAAATTAAGTTAATTTATGTAAATTATTGTACTGTGCTTCAATATTTTGAAAAATCATAAGTAGGTTATTACTAATAATACAAATGAATTTTTTTTAAACTATCTCTACCTATCGGATATCGACATATATAGGTACCTATAAAACAACACGATTACATGAATAGGTATATTTTATCTTTATACTGCTACAGTATAGGTTAAAATTTTAAAATTAATCAATTTGAAGCAAAGTAACTTACCTAAATGATAGTTACTATAATCGTTTTGATGTTATACCTACTTGTCCAAATTACTATTTTATGCTAATTGAATGTGTTATAGCAATAATTTGTCAATAACTTTATTTTAAATTTACTTAATATTGCACTATATTACCTAAGATACAAATTCAAAATTAATTTAGATATTTGACTGCAAAAATGATGAATGAAGTAAATATTTTAATCCAAAAACGGTTCACTTATTACTTAATCTTGCTAAAATAATATATTTTTATGATTAATAAAAAATGAAACTATTTCAAATCATCCAGATTGACGATACTTCAAAAAATAATAACTTACAGAACATAAATAAATGTATGTAGTTTACACAGTAGGAATATAAAAAGTTCACTGTAAATTATCCAATCTGCAAGCATATCATGTTGGTAAGAAAACTTTTAGAAATATTTATATATATATTTATTATAATCATTACAATTTCCTCATTGATACAGTTTTCACGGTATACCGTTTGTACGGTTTTTTACGGTATACCGTTTAGACGGTTTTTTACGGTATACCGTTTACCAAAATAATTTGAAAAGACCGGTATACCGAAAATACCGTCAGCCCTAACCTATATACTGATAAACAAATATCGATGTTTTTCCTGTGTACATCTAGTTTTAAAACATCGATATTCAATATTTTTTGACAATCTCTATTACACTCAGTGGTTAAAGTGGAGGGGGATGGTGGATGATGGAGTATCCCTTTTAATGTACGATAAGATAATGCGTCCCCTTTAATTTAAGTCTCCTAAGTCCGGGGGACGCTTAAGAAAAATTTATTGTAATTTTATGTTATATGTTAATTTTAATAATTTATTAAATGGCTTATGTAGACACACACATTAATTACACATTAATTAAACATCGAATTTAAACGTATTTTATTTCGCGCAAATAATCTATACGTTTCTAATAGAGGTCTCTATTTCACGTGTAGTTAAATTCACGTGAAATTAAAATTCACGTATGCAATCACGTGAAATTAATTCACGTAAATTTATGAATTTAAATACACGTGAATCCGTGAATTTAACTTCACGTGAGTCCGTGAATTTTGTTATTAAATCACGCGTTTATTATTACATTTAAAATTTTATTTTCAATACATTAAATATCTTCCAATGGCTTCCTAATTCCTAAAAAATTACCATAATAAATTAGTAAAACTGTAGGCTTTAACGATTCGTAGAAATTTCCACATCGCTGTCGTGTACGTACTGCGTAGTATATTTATTAATCTACCCGTCCTGTCATTTTACGATAATATTGTGTATGAAACATTTATTTTTAGAATAGTAGGTATTAATTCTTTTAATTTTTTGTTTTTATGGAAATTATTAAAATAGGTATATTTTTAAATATATTATTAACATTTAATAAATTCATTAAATATTATGTGAAATAAATAAATATCCGTGATTTACTAATTAATTACACGTGAATTAAATACATGGATTTTTAAATTTAAGTTCACGTGAACAAAAAACACCGGATCACGTGAAACTTAATTCACGTTCAAATACGAGTGTTCTAGTACAGAGTCAATTATTTTATCAAAACTGGAAAAAATTTGTACGTAATCGATTTCAATGCACAGTGCAATATTGCACTAGTATAAGTGAAATTTCAGTTAACATTATCATCAGTATTATACTATTATCGTTAAATCTAAAACGCTATAATTTCACACGAGTTCGGCGTCCCACTATCTGATTTCTTTTTACGATAATTTCTTGTTAAATATGATAATTTTGAAGAATCTATACGATTACCACTCCTTCGAAACCTGGCAACACTGGGGCGGGCAGGCGATTACAATATTATCGCTCGCGTCCAAATATTTTTGTACTATTTTCGAATACTTCAATTCAGTTGTTTGTAGAGATGGGCAAAATATTTTGAACATCGATGTTTCGAAGTATCGATACATCAAAATTAAAAACATAGACGTTGTCGATATATCGGATTTTCGAAAAAAACATCAATGTTTTTTCGATGTTTTAACATACATTTTTTCAAACAAGGAAAAATTTAAAAAAATTTTAGACAAAAAAAGTCTAACCCTTTATAGGTCAATGCTATGTATATTTACCAAGGCGTTAATTATTTTTCCACGGAATAGATTTTATTATTTTAATTTACTACTCAGTTCAATGGGAAATTTGTAATACAAAAATTTCAAAACATCGATAAAATATCGATGTTTTCTTCGATGTATAGTCTATAAAAAACATCGATAAGACATCAATGTATAGACCATAAATATCGATGTTTTGAAAACATTGATGTTTTTTGCCCGCCTCTAGTTGTTTGTGTATCGCCCGCCCGCAACCAGGACACTCGGTCGCGTGCGTTAAATATCTTAAATATCGCGTCGTCCACTCGCTCGCAAAATCGCGTTCAGCTAGGACGCACCGTGATGGTCGTTATCGTGTTTACATCAATCGCGTAGACACGCGTCGACACGTACAGAC
Source organism: Sipha maydis (assembly GCA_034509805.1). Classification (NCBI taxonomy): domain Eukaryota; kingdom Metazoa; phylum Arthropoda; class Insecta; order Hemiptera; family Aphididae; genus Sipha; species Sipha maydis. The sequence goes on from JASXSY010001091.1 coordinate 84,181, forward strand.
CTTACCGGCACAGACAAAATATTCTCCTCGAGTTTGTCTCTGCCGGCACGTGTCTGCGCGTATACGCAACGTTGGCAAACGCTAGATGTGAATATGTTCATAGATACCCATAGGTAACGTATACTTTAATATCATTGTGTCTGGCACGATACGTGTCTGTCCTGTGTGGTGTCTGCATATGTGAATAAACCTTAAAGTGCTAAATGATAATAATTATCAATTATTGCTTTAATTTTAAATTTATAGTTAAAGCAAAAATATAAAAAATATTGATAAAGAAAAATATAATATATTATTTTAAATTTATAATAATATATTATATTTTTCTTTATCAGTACCTAATCACTAATCTGTACTCAGTAGCAGAGTGGCACTGCCTCCAAAGAGCCCAGAACATAATAAGTGTAACATGGTATAATATGTTATATGAATATGATTCATAAAATTAAAAAAAAAAACACTCATAAAGTGGTAAAGTAATTTATATTTATTACTTTACCGATAAATTACTAAATTTAAAATACTTTACCAAGGTAATATTACCGACATACATCACTATTGATAGGTATTTAATGCAATAATATTAATGTGATATTGAAAATGGCAGTAATAAACAATAGTAATGAATGAGTAATGACTAATAAATAATATTAGTTTAATTTTTACCAGTTGGTGAGTTTTAATTTTTGTTTTTGGTGGTTTCTTAAAAAAGTGGTTAGATATAGACTATAGATGAAGAACTCCCCTCAACATTTATCTCATTTTAACGACTGATTAAATTACACTTATTAAATGCTCCGGTGTAAGGTTAGTTAGGACAAGTTGAAAGTTGACCTTGTCAACCAGCACCATTCGACATAGTGTGGACGCGGCTTAACGATGTAAAACTACCAATAAAGTTGGTATTTAACCCATTGAAAGCCTAAACAAATAAATATTTATTTTATTAATAAGAAATTAATTATTTAATCATAAACAATTAACACATTGAATACTATGAAATCCCAAATAAGATATCAGAGACCTTAGGTTTGTCTATAGTAGTTAATCCCTATAATTTTTGAAAGAATTAATTATTCAATAAGATTGAAGTTTTAAATATATTTTTTAATAGCGTACTTAAATTATTAAAAATAAAGAATGACTATCAATATTAAATAAATCGAATAAATATTGAAGTATAAAAAATAACCACAAAAATATAATTTATCTAATATAGGTAATATAATTTAAAATATATTCAGTATAAAATAATTATATATTAATAACATATTAATTATAATTATACCTGTTACAAAACTAAAAATTAAAAAAAATATTTTCTATTTCCTCGCAGCAATGAAATATAAGTATTTAACTAATTATACGTACATATTCTGTGGTGATTATAACCTATCAGAAGTTTCATGGGATAACGATGACTCTGGTTTAACCTTTTCGTCCTCCCATTGTCGTGCTGCGTGTATCCCTGAGTCTTTCCCACAAATTGTTTTTTCCAGAATAATAAAAACTTCAATAAACATGACTCCTTATAAGATCTAGTATTTAGCAATGTTAAAACACTTAAGGTCGAAGTTTCCTTAGATCCATTAGTGCCACCTGACTTATTTCACCCACCTCTACTTACCACTTTTCACAATAATATGCAAATTCCCTGATTCAATAGCTTACACTCCTTCTTTGATTTCACCAGCTGATTTCACCAGCTGATTATCCTAGCATCTATTCCTTTATTTCCAATTTTGATTGGCCTTCTACTTTTTCAACTCTTAGCCTCGAGTCAGCTTTTAATACCTTGTATGATGCATTGCATCAATCTATTTTACGTTTTGAACCTATGCACTACTTTAGACAATCAACCTACCCTATCTGGTTCACAAAGGAATTAAAAGATATTCTGTATCTAAAGAAAAAGGCACATGCAAAATTTAAATCCACTTTTAACGCTGACGATTACAGATATTTTTCACTACTTAGAGCACGTTATAAGCATGAGTCCAAAAAATGCTATCGCAATTATATATATCAAACTGAGCTGTCAATACATTTTAATCCCACCAAATTATGGAAATTTATAAAGAATAAACGCTTTAACTCCAATATCCCGAAAACTCTAATGCTTAATGACGTATTCTGTTCCAATGAACAGGATGCAGCTAATATGTTCGCCTCATATTTCAAGTCAGTTTATTCGTGTAAAGTCATAAGTGATGATGTAAGTAATTTTGAGATTCCATGTTTTGATCTAGCAAACAATGTGTACTTCACTGTTGATGACGTTTTTCAAGGTCTTTCTTCTCTGCGTGGTGTTAATTCGGTAGGTCTTGATGGTCTTTCTGGTGTTTTCCTTAATCAGTTGAAATCTATAATAGCCCATCTACTTTATTTACTTTTTAGACGTTCTCTAGATGAGGGTATATTTCCTTCAATTTTAAAACTGAGTTCTATAATTCCCATCCATAAATCGGATAATAAATCCAACATTTCTAATTATAGACCTATCTCCGTTCAATCTCACTTATCCAAACTGTTTGAATCTTTCGTTTTAAATTGTATTAAACCAACTGTAAATAATATTCTTATCAAAGAACAACACAGTTTTCGCTTGGATAGATCAACAACTACCTGCAATTTAGTTTTTTCCAATTTTGTATTTAATTCTTTTAAAAAACGTTTTCAAGTTGATGTTGTTTATACCGATTTAGCTAAAGCATTTGACACAGTCAACCATAAAATCTTACTTAAAGTCCTTGAAGCGTCTGGTTTTGGTGAACCTCTCCTTTCATGGTTTGGTTCATTTTTAACCAATAGGCAACAGTGGGTAAAATTATTTGGTATCAAATCAAACATATTTTCGGCAACATCTGGAGTACCCCAAGGTGGACATTTATCACCAATGTTATTTTCATTATTCGTCAATAGTATACGCACTGCTTTGCCGTTCACGGCATATAAATTACTATGTTTTGCAGATGACATGAAGCTATACATGGAAATAAACTCTACTGATGATTGTTCAAATCTTCAATATTGTCTTGATTGTTTTGATATTTGGTGTTATAAAATAGGTCTGAAAATCAATGCTGCTAAATGTCATGTAAAGAATTTCACGCGTTTTCGTACTCCAACAATTAATGATTATTATATTTCTGGTATAAAAATTGATGATGATCTAGTTGATCTTGATTTTAAACTATCTAGAACCCTTAGTCCAAGTAATCACATTGCAATGATTTCTAGTAGTGCATTTAAAGTTTTAGGGTTCATGATGCGACTATCGAAAGATTTCAAATTAGCCAAATCAATAAAATCTTTATATTGCGCTTTAGTTCATCCTATTTTAGAATATGGATCAGTAATCTGGGATCCTTACACTGCCTCTGACTCTGATCAACTAGAACGTGTCCATCAACGATTTTTGAGATTTGCTTGTTTTGTATTAGGCATTCCTCATATACCTCATTACCCGCCAAACCCACCACGTCGAAACGAGATAGTTTTTAATAAAAAAGTTAAAAAAGGGCAAATCCCCGAACTACAATCTAATATCAAATAAAATTCAACAAAAATTGCCAAAAAAAATCTCTGAATCTAATAACTTACATTTTCAATTCCATGCTTCGGCTTTCGTATTTCCTATTAATATGGAAAATATCCACAATTATATTAATTCCAAAACCAAATAAAACCAAAAATCTAGTTGCTTCCTACAGACCAATCACCAACTCTGGCTAAATTATTTGAGAAAGTCATACTTTATAGAATAAGACCTATACTACAAAAACAAAATATTATTCCCAATTCTCAATTCGGATTTAGAGCCAGACACTCGACTATACACCATATACATAGGCTAACCGATCTAGTATCATCCTTGTTCGAAAAAAATCAATATTGTCCCGGTGTATTCTTAGATGTGACGCAAGCATTTGACCGTGTATGGCACAAAAACCTGCTTTACAAACTCAAACAGTTCCTACCTGTCCCATATTACTTAGTTATCAAATCCTACCTCGAAAATCGCACTTTTGTAGTCCGGCAGTTTAACTCATTTTCATCTTATTTTCATATTCAAGCAGGAATACCACAAGGCAGGGACTTGGCACCAGACCTATTTAATATATTTACAGCTGATACAGGGGCGCCGGAACGATTTTTTTTCTATGGGGGCAAATTATTTCAAGCATTTTTCTAGAGGGTATAGGAGCAAAAACAGAAGTGTTTATTTTTTGATGCTTAATCTCCATCCTCTCCCCAATTTTTACAGCACCTATGCTGAGGAAATGTGTACATGTGTACATAGGTATAATATTTTTTTCTTATAAATATTTATTAAACAAATTCAAATCATGTAGGTATAAAAATTGTAGCCAAAACAAAATTTATCTAAAATACAAATTACCGTTTTAATTAACTTTTTCACATACAGAGTTTTTTTGTTGTACAATCTTTAAACAAAAATAACATAACTATATTTTATTATACAATATTAATAAATATAATATATAGTTTATATTTTTATGAATAATTTACATTTTGCCAAATATACTTTTTCTTTCTGCTGTACAGCTAATGAACTCTTTTAGGATAGTATCCAAGGAAATCTCATAGAAAATAGTTTGGTTTTAAAAAAAAAACAAAAAAATTGCTAAAAATGATTGCATACAGATACGTGATAATTTATATGTGTGTGTGTGTGTGTTTTAGAGTCATTATCTCGGACAAGTAGCACTGTTTTTCAGATGCACATACGTACATATATGTATACCATACGCTTGCTGCAATTAATTATTTGTACGTTAAAACTTTATCAAATATTCCGTAAATATTAGATGTCAGTATATTACAGTAGAGGTACCTGCGTAAATAATCGATATTCTGTATGAATACAAAATATGTATTTTAATAATATATACTTATTTATAAGTGTAATAATATTTATACTTTAGTTCCATTTCTTTGGATTTGAAATTTAAATACTAATCACATGAGATGTTGTACTTCATCCTTTTTTCGAAAATGAAATTATTTAATGTAGAAGCTTCTTTCAGCTTCTTTATAGATCAGATATTTGCTAGAGTTTGTACATTGAACAGAAAAAAGAACCGGATGGGCCTCGCTCTGCTGTACACTTGGGGGTGAAGTGCGACTCTTCATAGGATAGGTCATTATAATGGATTTGTTAAATTTGAATTCAATGATAGGTATCATTTGTATACGAAAAACGATTCTGAACGGAGATGATATGTTTGTCTAGAATATAATACAATGTTATTTATAAATATTGTAATAAGTATATTTTATTTTGAAACGAAAAATTTAGAAAAATCGAAAATTTAAATTGTCTATAAATAAGTCAAAATATGTCAAAATACTTTGAAAAATTAACCATGTATAGAGAACGTCAATATAAAGATTTGGTGAATATTTCAAGTTGTTGCGATTTTTGGTTTTTGAGTTAGAGCATTTTAAAAAAACCTATATCATTTGTCAGTCTAGAATATTATACATTATATTATATTTTACATGTAATTCTATGTCAATATTCGCTGTTCAAACGCTTATAAAAAAAAATTGTGTCTATGGATTTTAATAATTTTTGAATGACAATAAGAACTAAAATATGTCAAAATACTTTAATTCAACCATGTATAGAAAACGTCAATATAAATATTTGGTAAAAATTTCAAGTTGTTGCGGTTTTTCGTTTATGAGTTAGAGCATTTTAAAAAAATGTAATTTGTAAAAACGTGATTTTTCCCGTTTTTTCGTAATTTTTTTATCGTTTTTTTCGATTTTTTCAAAAAGTATTGAAAAGTTAGATTTTTTACTAGTCAAAGTACCATCTACATTCACTTTCCTTTTAGAAAAGTTGCTGCTTAAGCAAATCGAAGCATTTTTACTGCCCCTAATCGTGTCGACAGACACAAAAAAAAAAAAAAAAATAAAAAAAAAAAAAAAACACGTCATTGTAAAATCAATACATTCTTCAATCCGTTCAAAATCTAAAATTCAAAAAAAAAAAAGAACCGGATGGGCCTCGCTCTGCTGTACAGTTAGGAGTGGAGTGCACCTCGCTTATAGGATAGGTCATAATTATAATGGATTTGTTAAATTTGAATGCAATGATAGATATCATTGTATACGAATAACGATTCTGAACGGAGTTCATATGTTTGTCTAGGATATAATACATTGTAATTTATAAACATTGTAAAAAGTATATTTTATTTTGAAACGATAAATATATTTTTCAATTAGGATGGGTTGGCAGTTGCATACAGCGATATAGTTTGTCAGTCTAGAACATTCTACTATATATTATATTTTACACGTAATTTTATGTCAATATTCGCTATTCAAACGCTCATAAAAAAAAAATGTGCCAATGGATTTTAATAATTTTTGAATGACATTAAGAACTACTTCTGTGGAATCTTCGATTAAATTTTCAAGTATTTTGTAGTAGCCTAATTTTTTTTATCACTGATTATAAAAAAAAATGTAAAAAAATCGAATATTTTAAATGCCTATAAGTGGCTTAAAAATCAATATAATATTTTGAAAAAAATATGACATAAAGTAAATACCAATCTTAACAGCTGGTAGAAATTTCAAAAATCTGCGACTTATACTTTTTGAATTATAACAAATATTTAAAATCGTTTGAGAATAAATTGATATTTTATGCAATTTCGTAAATATTTAAATTTCAAACAGTCATAAAATTTTTTCCTCTTATTTCGGTAGAAATTTTTTTTAAGATTTTTGAAGAGTAGCTTATAGATAACCTAGTGTTAAAATTTTGAACCTTAAGTATGAACAGAAAAAATTTTATGAATTTTTATCTACAAAATAACTTGCAAATTATCGTGATTTTTACATATTTCGTATAAATTGGAACTTTGAGCACTTATAAAAAAAAATTGTGACTTACGATTTTAGATTTTTTTTTATCAGTTAAGGAACAACTTATAAGAAACCTTGTATTAAATTTTCAAGATTTTCTGGGCAGCCAAAAAAATTTTATCGTTATTTAAAAAAAAAATACTTAAAAAAATTGAAAATTTCAATCGTCTATAAATAGCTTAATATAAGTCAAAATACTTTGAAAATTTAATGGTGTATAGAGAACGCTAATCTAAACAGTTGGTGAAAATTTCAAGTATTTACATTGATTAGTTTTTGAGTTATAGCAAAATAAAAAATTTAATTATGTCGAAAACTGGTTTTGCGTAAAAACTCCCGTTTTTCCCAAATTTTTTTATGGTTTTTCCCGTCGCATTTAAAAAATATTGAAATTTTTTTACTTTTGACCCCCCAAAGTACACACTAGATTCACTTTCCTTTCAGAAAATTTGCTGTATAAGGCAATCGAAGCATTTTTACTGCCCCAAATCGTGTCGACAGACACAAAAAAAAAAAAAAACACACATCATTGTAAATTCAATACATTCTTCACTCCGTTCAGAATCTAAAAGCGAGCAGTAGGGTAAGTGTCAAGTGAATAACAGTTTGAGGTTTATAACATATTTGAATTAAATTAAATTTGAAAGCAATTATAAACCATTATCTTCGAAAATGACGATTTTGAGAGATGAGTTCAAATTAGTTTGACAATATAATTATAGAAGTGCGAAGCGCATGCCATAGTAGAATTCTTCATATTTGTCCTCTGTGCAATGTATATTCTATCGGCAAACAAAGTGTGAATGTTTGGTAAAAATAGACATTTAGTTATTGTGGACTAAATGTAAATATAAATAGGCCATGAAGTCGTGGGGGCTCTACCCCCAAAGTATTTATTGTGTGGGGGCAATTGCCCCTACTGCCCCCATATTTCCGGCGCCCATGAGTTGATATGCCAAATTCATTAAATACAATTATTGCCATATATGCCGATAACACAGCAATTTTCGCCCCAGGTAATAACCAGTTCAAACCTCTTTCCACTTACAAAATCACTTAAACCAAATAGAAAACTGGACTTCCAATTGGAATGCAAAAAGAAAACAACTAAATAGTCGCCTACATTTCCTTCGACCAATCCTTAAATCTAAGTTGTCAATACACACAAAAAACATTATATATAAGCCACTTATAAAACCAATATGGGCGCATGCCATTCAGATTTAGGGTTGCGCCAAGCCCTCGCAAATTTGCACTATACAAGCGTTCCAGTCAGTTGTCCTCTGTCTCATCACTTCTGCACCATGGTACATTTCTAATAGCACTCTCCACAAGGATTTAAAAGTCGAAACACTAAAACAATTAGCTACCAAACATTACACTAGACTCTTTGCAAAATTATTAACGTATCCAAACCCTCTAATTTTCTCACTTTCACACAACTCTCTTCTTGGAAATCCAGCACACCGTTAAGAAAATGGTGTAAAGACCTGCTATCCAAATAATCATAATAAAAAAAACACACAAACACGTTGGGTTCTAATACTGAATAGGTTTCCGCCTCATATCACTCAAGTGACATAAAAAAAAAAATGTATCATCTTATTTACTTAATGTGCAATATTTGTACAGATTGTAAATAACTATTTTAAATAAAAAAAAAAAATGTATGATAACATAATTTCCGGTTTTGACAAGTAACTTTAGACTTTATGAGTGAAGTGTAAACTATTTTTACTAACAAAATCGGGAGTTTAGTTTATATAATAGGTGTGATAATAAGCAATATTTTTTTTTTTATTTCATTACATGGGTTATTCTTTTATTTTTTTTGTTGAATAAACTCACAAAAATATAATTCTAAAGGAATGCATTTTTTGTTTACAGAAAGTGTTGTTCATAATGTAGTTGTAAGAAATATTAACAACTTGATGTCTCAATATCATACACCTGATTATCTACTACAAGAACAAGGTCAAAAATATTATACTAAATTAATACATACTCTAAATACTTCAAAGAATCAATATTTATTATTTGGTGAAAAGTCAACGTTTAATAATTTAGATATTTTTCAACAAAATCACAAAAATGTAACTTTTATAATAAAATTAATATTTGTAAAAAAAGGTAATCGGTGTAATAATAAATACATATTTTACAGGTAGAAATTGTTTGGTGTAAAAATGGTGAATGTGAAAATTGTATAAATCAAAAACCTGTAGCTTTAGCAATCGTGAATCAAATTCCAGAAACTATAAACATTGATTTTGATGAACAAAGTCAACCAAAAAGTAATTAAACTTGTATATGTATTTTTAAATATAGAAAAGGTATCGAATATTCTATATTGCAGTACAGAAATCATTATAATTAAACACTAGTCATGCTTATTGATTATTATAATTTATTAGTGACTTCTCATTGTTGCTTATTAGATTGGTACTACATTTTCTCAAGAAAAAAAAATATTTGTTGACCTTTAAAATGTGATAGCATCAATCAATGTATAAAATGTTTTACCATAATAAATATTATAGATATATTATATATAAATAAATAAGTTATTACTGTTGTGTAAGATTTAATGCGTCATAATTTTATAATTGTATTGCCATTTAAATAAACTTAAATACTTAAAATTTAACTGAAACAGCACAAAATTATATTTCATGTTTATAATTTATAATTGGATTATATAGTTTTTTTTCTGATATCTATAATAAATATAACTGAGTAAAATTAAATTACCATTTGTTAATTAATTTTATAAATTACATTTTTTTAAAACTTATTAATAAATGGAAATATAATTTTACTCAATTATATTTATTATAGAAATCAGAAAAAAAACTATATATTTCAATTATAAATTATAAGTGTTTTTTATGTTTAAAAATAATAGTAAATCACCATGTTAAAAAAAAAATGGTTAACATTTTACTGTACATCGAACAATTTTAATTGTCTCTAAAGATTTTGAAATATTTTAAATTTATTTGAAATATTAATGAAATTATTTATGTTGTAACACAAAATAACTAATTTTATTAAAAGAAAAACAAACAAAAATTATTAATAAATTGGGTTCGATAAGTATATTTAATTATATTTTAAACTTTACCAAAAATTGTTCTACTTTTGAAAATTAATATTTAGAATTCATAGTTAGCCTTATTTAAAATTGTGAAGTTCTTAAAAATAATTACCACTGTACTCGTAATATAAATATTATTTTAAAGTTTTTATTAGAAAAAACAAAAACCTCAATACTTATTCATACTTTAAGAGCTTATAAATTAAAGTTAGTAATAACATCTATATTATAGTATAAATATAATGAACTTTAATAAGATTTATAGACTCTGGAAATGACAATTTCTAATTTAATAAATCGAGTCTTATTATGTTTTCTTAGTATACTAATTTGATAACTGTAATAAGTTTAAAATTAAATAAAATTTTTTATTTATTAACATGTTTAAATATATTAAAAAAATTCATAGTTTAACAAAAAATCATTATTTTCATGCATGCATAAAAAAAATTCAACAATATTCAGACAGTGGAGTATTGAATACATCAAATATTGATAATTAAGAACTTAAGATTGCATTTATAAATTATAACAGTACATAAATGATTATCGAGTAAATTTATCTATGGCAAGTATAAATGACTAATCAAGTATATTTTAAAATATATATTATATTGTTGATTTATAATATAAATAGTTACATTATGAACAAGAAGTAACAATTATATATTTATTATTTTAATATTTACTCACTTAATATTGTATTAATCTTAGAAATATGTTACCACTATACTACTATTATAAGTGCAAAGTAAATTATACTTAATACGACTTTAGAGAATGAATTTTGTTCAATTTTATAAATAAAAATGTACATACCTAATCAGGATAATGAATTGGCAAACATTACCTATCAGACTGAGACAATTCATAATATAATTTATCTTTTATAACAAACACCTAAATTTGTTTTGATTACATTTTTATCGCAAGTAATTAATTAAGAAAATACTGTGATTGATGATGTGTAAGACAATAACCTTGACCAACTGGTGCGTATGAAATTTCCATAAAATGACGTTCTATAAGGAAAAATTTATCGGTAGTTATAAAAACGAAATAACACAGATACATAAAATAAATAAGAAATGCATGCATATCACTATCTCTATGGTTGACGTAATAATTTGAAAATTACACAATCAAACTTTGAATTGTAATTATTATTAGTAGTTAATATAATAAAAAAAAAAATGTATTCATATCATTAAACAAATAAATATTTGTATTGTTCTCTACAAAAATATTAAAATCTATTTAATTTATGGTCAAATATTTGAAGTATAAGGATATAATTGTTTTCATATAAAAAAGTTAATAGTTTATAATGAATATAAGTGTTAAGCGTAACTATCATCCATTGGAAAATATTTTGATTTAAATAAATAATAAAAAAAAGGAAATATATTATGGTTTAAATAAAATATTAACAATGAATTTATCTAATTCTGTTTTGTCCCTTTGATTTTGTATGATTAATCATTAAATTGTAAACTAGTTCTCATGGTAATCAATCTATCATAGCCGAACCCTAAATCTTAAATCAAGGAGTTGCAACCCTTTTATGAAACTCGGAATTCCTGTAAAAAATTCTAAACCTGAAATGTAACAAAATTTGAAGGAACCTGGTTCTTTCCTATAACCGAAACCGAAGTATACGTTAAGAAACAAACTTTAATTATACCCTTTAACCTGAGAAAATATAATACCGATTTTAACTCGTAAACCAAAACCCATCAAAACATAATACTCTGTTTGAACCAGTTAACTTAATTACTGGATAAATTAAACTATTAATCTATTAACTACTTGCTTCGAATAAACAAAGCCTTTTGACTGAAACCTTCTTTTTTATTTATTTTCACTACCTTTGTCTCAGTGATCGGGAAACTACAACATCATACGTATCAATATTCATTATATAATGTGAAATTTAAAATTAAAAAGTGTTGTCATTTTGTACGTCTATTAATTCTATTAAACATAAATTATATAATAATATAATCATTATATTTTACTGATACTAATCAAATTTATGACAGGATATTAATAAAAACGTATTTGTTTTTAATTTAAAATAATTAAAACAAATAATAATTGAAAGCTAGATTACAATATTTTTAATATTTCGAGTTTTATAAATTCTTACTATGTTAATGCTTTAAATTTTGGGTGTGCGACATCTTTCTATTAACATTTAATGCACTAAATAAATCAATTTTAAATAGTAATAGTTATTAATCTATCTATACTTAAGATAAATATACTTCATTAAGTACTACAGATAATACAACCAATAAAACCATTATATTTTTTAGATAAAGTCGCAGATAAAAGATGGTCAGATGAAGTAATATATAGAACCAAAAGTTATACATTGGAATTATCTCCTAATTCAGTTCTAATGGGCACTTCAGGAGAAACGGTTAAACTATACTTCAGAATAATAAATAAACAATGGATACATCAAGAATATAAATTTCATTGCTATGATCAAATGGGTCTTATTAGATCAGTATTACCCACAAGGTACATGCTTTGGAAAAATTAAACCAATTGACACAACCTATAATAGTCTTATAATACTCATCAACTTTCAAATCATTATTACTATTCTGAGTGTAATTGACATCTTTATCTAAAGATATCCTTCAATATTTTCTTTTGCCTTTCCCGAAAATTAAGATATTTTCTTTATTATCTTTGATAAAAATCCAGTAGTTATTAATCAGCATATAATAGCTTAAGTTTTTGGGTATAATACAGAGGTTCCCAGCTTTTTTTAACTTACGGCACCCTTAGTTATTTAAAAATCCGAAGTAATATTTAATACCAGACTGATTGTAGTGAAATTTATATCAAATAATTATTTCTAATTTTGCGGGTACATGTTTTATAAAAATAAAGATAAAGTCATAAGTTGTTCTCCACGAATAAGTATATTCGATGAATTTATAACATTCTATATTGAAGCAAAATCAATCAAACTGTTATGAAAATTAAAATAGATGATCGCAGTATTACTACATTACTATAAATTATATGGAATACGATAATTATTATATTATGAACTGAATTATTGTTCAAAGCGTTTTATTTTACATGAAAACATTTTAGATTCTGAACGGAGTGAAGAATGTATTGATTTTACAATGATGTGTGTGTTTTTTTTTTTTTTTTTTTATTATTTTTTTTTTTTTGTGTCTGTCGACACGATTTGGGGCAGTAAAAATGCTTCGATTGCCTTATGTAGCAAATTTTCTGAAAGGAAAGTGAATCTAGTGTGTACTTTGGGGGGTCAAAAGTAAAAAAATTTCAATATTTTTTAAATGCGACGGGAAAAACCCTAAAAAATTTTGGGAAAAACGGGAGTTTTTACACAAAACCAGTTTTCGACATAATCAAATTTTTTATTTTGCTATAACTCAAAAACTAATCGATGTAAATACTTGAAATTTTCACCAAATGTTTAGATTAGCGTTCTCTATACACCATTAAATTTTAAAAGTATTTTGACTTTTATTGAGCTATTTATAGACAATTGAAATTTTCAATTTTTTTAAGTAATTTTTTTTTAAATAACGATAAAATTTTTTTGGCTGCCCAGAAAATCTTGAAAATTTAATACAAGATTTCTTATAAGTTGTTCCTTAACTGATAAAAAAAATCTAAAATCGTAAGTCACAATTTTTTTTTATAAGTGCTCAAAGTTCCAATTTATACGAAATTTGTAAAAATCACGATAATTTGCAAGTTATTTTGTAGATAAAAATTCATAAAATTTATTCTGTTCATACTTAAGGTTCAAAATTTTAAAACGAGGTTATCTATAAGCTACTCTTCAAAAATCTTTAAAAAATATACCGGACTTAGAGGAAAAAATTGTATGACTGTTTGAAATTTAAATATTTACGAAATTGCATAAAATAACGATTTATTCTCGAACGATTTTAAATATTTGTTATAATTCAAAAAGTATAAGTCGCAGATTTTTGAAATTTCTACCAGCTGTTAAGATTGGCATTTCCTTTATGTCATATTTTTTTTCAAAATATTATATTGACTTTTAAGCCACTTATAGGTATTTAAAATATTCGATTTTTTTACATTTTATTTTTATAATCAGTGATAAAAAAAATTTGGCTCCTACAAAATACTTGAAAATTTAATAGAAGATTCCACAGAAGTATTTCTTAATGTCATTCAAAAATTATTAAAATCCATAGGCACAATTTTTTTTTATAAGCGTTTGAACAGCGAATATTGACATAAAATTACATGTAAAATATAATATAATGTATAATATTCTAGACTGACAAACTATGTCGCTGTATGCAACTGCCAACCCATCCTAATTGAAAAATATATTTATCGTTTCAAAATAAAATATACTTTTTACAATATTTATAAATAACAATTTATTATATCCTAGACAAACATATTAACTCCGTTCAGAATCGTTATTCGTTTACAATGATATCTTTCATTGCATTCAAATTTAACAAATCCATTGTAATAATGACCTATCCTATAAACGAGGTGCACTCCACCCCCAACTGTACAGCAGAGCGAGGCCCATCTGGTTCTTTTTTTACTTTTTAGTTACGTAAGAAATAATTTATTTTGTTTTATAAGTTAATTTTAATATTTATCGTCGATTAAGGTTTATGTAAATTAATATAATCAGAAGCGGAACTAGGAATTTTACGCCCGGGAAGAATGTTAAAATACGCCTTATCATAAACAATTTATCAAATATCCATCCCTATAATTTTTTCCAATAATTAGCATACAGTCATACTTATTGAGACTTAAACATATTATCGTTATGAAAGATAAATATATATATTTACTGTATACATATAATAAAAAAATTACACCCTTTAAAATTTGACGCCCGGGAATGAATCCCCGTCTTCCTCCTGCTAGTTTCGCCCCTGAATATAATATAAATTATAAATAAACAAAATAAATACTATTAGAAATACTGCGGTCGTATGCTTTTAACAACCTCATTTTTTTTTAGCTAAATAGGCCATCTATATCTAATGATGATATATACAATATTTTTTTTACTTTTTTAACAGGATGATAATTAAAATTAATAACTAATGATATGTTTATAAAGGTTCATTTAGTTCACGATATTATTATTTATCATTTATTGTTAAATATGTGTAGTGTATAGGAATACTACACTTTCAAAGTTACTGATAAAGATTTATAAATATAATTATAATGTAGTATGACACTACAGTAGGTATGAATTTGGTTTAGTTTTGAAAATCGTAGATGGGCTTAGGTAAATGTATTCTAATGGCGTTAATTTGGTGAATTGACGAGTGAAAATATGAACATTTTTGGCTAGTTTTTAAGTGATGTATGATATCTTATAAGTGGAACTCTTTGTGTAGATTTACGATTTTTATGAACCAGACTGTACGAGTATTTCTTATTATTCTTATATAATTTTATTCTGGAATATTTGTATTTTTTTGATGTGTGAGGGTACAAAATTCTCGCACACCGGGCTGGCATAAGTAAGTAATAGGCGTAAGATTTGTCTGTTTACTAAAAGTGAACATTTTTTTATGTATTGTAGATTTTTTGTTTAAAATAGGATATAGCATTGAAAGGTGTTGGTACACTAGTTGAAGTTTTGTCGTTATATAAGGCCACCACGTGAGCCTTTTATCCAAAGATACGCCAAGGTATATATATATTTAACTAACATTTGCCAAGATATATTTTCATCATTCAATTTTAAATTAATTTGTGTGCGGTACCTTAGTCTGAATATAACTCCATGCTTTTAAAAGCGTTGAAAAGTATCTTCAGTTTTTATACCAGTTCAATAGAAAGTCTAGATGATTCTGTAAATTGGCCATTATCGTTTCGATATTATGAGATTCATTATAAATTGTAGTATCGTCTACAAAGTAGAAGTATCGAGAAAATTAAGATCTTGAGGTCAATTTAATCATTTACGTATGGGACATAACTTATTATCTAGTCACTCATTTAAATTCGGCCTAAACGACTCTCCTTTTTGTACACTTCATTTAAACGAATGTATCTGTGACCTTCCACATATTTTATTTTATTGTCCTGCTCTTCAGGCTAAACGCTAAATCTTAATAAATTCTCTTAAAATTCTCACCATTTGTTTTAATCTCCATACTTAATATTAAATCTGAAATTGCTATAAAAATTGTAATCTCTTTTATTTTGAAAGCTGACTTTAAGATATAAAATATGATATTTATATATTAATATTTGTAATCGTTGAGCTATCATAGTTTTATACTAAAAGCTATATAAAAAAAAAAAAAAAGGTCTTTAGGTGAAATATTTTTACTATTGAAATGCATTTGAATAATAGGAAATATACGTTTCGAAGCAACAGAGGGTTAAGAACGACTTTTCGCGTCGGCTACTGATAACTGTATTTCAAATGCTAAATAGTAAAATAACTGCTGTACAAAGCCAGGTTATACATCAAGAATATTATAAGCTTAAAAATTATATTTACTCGTAGGTTTTAATGATGTACTATCATGAAGTTAAACTTACATCACATATTAATACATTCAGGTACGCATTAATTATACGAGTATAATAAGAACCTAAATAAAATAATAAAAGTAATATCTAAGAAAATTCTGAAATCAAGTATGATTTATTGTAAAATAATAACTAACAATTATTCTTAAATAATTTCTATTATTTTCCGTGTGATAATATTTCAGTGTAATGCTACCTCCAAATAGTACACCATTTGATATAATGGTAGTTTTGGAAGTAATAGGACCAGAAGGATCAATTGATCAGATTTCATTTTCCGTCGTTCAACCAGAAGTCGAGACAATTAAAGTTAATTTTTACATTGGGAAACTAGTGAGAATTTACGAATTTACTAATACTTATATTTGTAATAATATTTTAGTAAGTATTATGATGTATATTTACAGAATGGAGATACAACACAACCAACCATAGATTATATATTTAATGGTGATTGTCGTTTTGCAGAAACTCCACATAATTGTGCTTCCGAAAAATGGAATATTGAAGCTACTATTCAAGATGAATACTCAGGTGATTATTATAAATTGGGAAGTGAATTCCGTTTAATCTTTGACACTACATTTTTAATTTTAATTTTAAAATTCTTTAACTTGTTATGCTAATATATATATTATATCCTATCATAATTTTAACAATAATTAAATAAATACTTATAATTTATATTACAATGTACTTAATTATACACTGTATGTCAAGAATGGGGAACTATGCCACGTGTATCACATAATGACACTAATACCCAATGGCGTGCCAATTAAAACCCAACTCATTTTTACTACACTTTCCAAAAATAAAATACAATTGATATTTGAAAATAATTTTATACCATACAATTTTTTGAATAATAAATATATATATATAATGCGAAGTTTAAATGTAAAAATGTAAATAGCTGATTTTGAAACATTTTTAATTGATTTCATACTGACACGCAAACATAATTGAAAACCCAAATATACACAAACCACATAAATTCACTTTTATTCATGATTACATCTACCTTAAGCCGGGTTCACACGTATCAGTCAAAACGTTCATTATGACTGATTCATCAAAACCGAACAAGTTATGAACGTGTGAACACTTGTTTCAGTATAACTGAATCATCAAAATTGATTATCAGTCATTTAGAAACTAGTTCTATTTTGCATCATTATTAACGATCAGTATCGTGTCATGAAAGATGTGAACTTGATTCAAAATCAATTAAATATTTTATAATTTCACTACCTGTTTAATTAAAATCATAATACTAAGTGCTTTCTTATATAAATCCGAAATAAATTGTTAAAATGTTTTTTAAATGGCGGGATGATCATATTGAACCAATTTTGGACCAATATAGACGACATGAGTGTTTATGGAATATATTTATTGGTAGTTATAAAAATCGAGAAACGCGAGAAAAAGCATATGAAAGTATGCGTTCTGAATTTAATTTTCCTGGCCTATCAGTTGATGACACCAAAACAAAAATTAAAACAGTTCGTACAAACCATAAAAGTGAGCTCAACAAAATTTTAAAATCGGAAAAATTGGCAGATGTTTGAGCACATAATAACCTAACACTAGTTCGTATTAAAGATTTTAGAGAATTCGCCATCGAAAAATATTACAATACATAGGTATATAAAAGTAGGTACAAAAAGAGATATGCGATGATGCGATGACTATTCATTAAGAATGTTCAGTTAAATATTATCATTATTATTGAACCATGTGAACGATTTGTTCATTATAAAGGATCTTCAATAGAAATATATCAGTCATAATGATAATTTTAACTGATACGTGTGAACCCGCCTTTAGCCAAATAAATGAATACCATAATATATTTTCATTGCGGCTTTTTGAACTTTAATTTAAAATAGTTTGTTTCAAACTTAGATTTTTATAAGCATCAAAAAATAAGTATTAGTGGTACTTTATTTTACGAGTTTAATTATATGAAAAACATCATCAGTCACGTATCTAGATTATTGGAAACTAGAGCGAGCTATACATATTAACATGTACCTTATGATTAATAAACAAATATAACTAACAAAGGTACAATACCTAAAATTCAGAGGCGTTCTTAGTATATTTCAATGGAGGGGGATGAAAAAAATGGTTACAAAATAAGCCGTTAGTAAAAAAAAAATAAAAAAATAACTAGTATATCATAAGTACGGTGATATCACACTCGAATTGCCTTCCAAAGTCAGGTAGTGACCTTTTTTCACTCGAATTGCCCCTGGGTGTTTTGGAAGGGAATTCGAGTACACCCAAACCGTCTACTCGAATTGCCTCCCATAGTATACCAGGATTACTAATTAACATATCGATAGTTGACATGTAGGTATGTACTATCGATTATTTTATCGACTTCCGTAATGTTTAAAGACGTGTAGGTAGGTACTATCTAGAGCAGCAATACTCAACATTTTTCTTATTTGGGCCACATAAAATATTTTAAAATATTACGACGAAATGAATGGAACAGAAATTAAAAAAAAAAAAACTAAAAACAAATTTATATATTGTGTATATTATACATTTGAGTATTGTACAATTGAAAATGAATTATAAAAAAAAATGAAATGAAATATTTATTCTAAATTAGTGAGAATTTTGATATTGTGATAGTTTTTTCACTATTTTGGATATATCTGGTTAGTAGTTGCTGCATGCTACTCTTAACAAGTCGTCAAGATGTGCATCAGTAAGCCGATTTCTGTACATATTCTTAGCATATTTCATTTTTGAATATAAAGTTTCACATAGATATGTTGATGTGAACATTGTCATCAATAAGTGGGCACATTTTTGTAGGGTTTTGTATTTTCCTGGCACTAAATTTATATTTTCTTATCAATTCAATGAGTTCTGTTCGGGCCATATATAAATCGTTGGAGGGCCGCAGGTTGAGTATCGCTGATCTAGAACAATAGAGATACTAGAGCAACTACTAGAAATAAAATAAATGTTATTAAAAACTTAATTGATAAATTAAACAAAATGAAATTTCCAAATTTCAATATTTAGAAGTATTGGCAAATAAATTTAAACTTAAACCCCGTAACCATACAACAAGCCTTATTTAAATTTTTGACTATACCTAAACGTATTGACATTTATTTACTGTTTTTTTTACTGTGCATCTTGCTCGGATGTATAATAACAATAAATGTATATTTATGTTCGCATACTATGGTATTTGTATTTATTATATTTTGTTGTTTGTTTTTTTTGAAATATTAAAACTAATAAGTGTGGCAATTAATTATTGATTACTTTTAAAAAAATAACCTTGATAATATAGTATATATTCGTACAGAAAACAATTTTTTTTATAATATTTAAATAAAAATTTTACGGTGCACGGCGCGCGGAACCGGTGTCGACACGTAGTCGACCGACGGCGTCGCGGCTCAGTTTTGGCGCGGAAACTTACTATATGCGCATCATAAATACACTGGCACTCAACGTGTTAAAAAAAAAATCACGGGAGGTAATTCGAAGGTCAGATGGAAGGCAATTCGTGTGCGCGCACAAGTACATATCAAAAGTAGATAACGTGTATTATCCTTAAGTAAAAAAATAAAAAGAACCGGATGGGCCTCGCTCTGCTGTACAGTTAGGAGTGGAGTGCACCTCGCTTATAGGATAGGTCATAATTATAATGGATTTGTTAAATTTGAATGCAATGATAGATATCATTGTATACGAATAACGATTCTGAACGGAGTTCATATGTATGTCTAGGATATAATACATTGTTATTTATAAACATTGTAAAAAGTATATTTTATTTTGAAACGATAAATATATTTTTCAATTATGATGGGTTGGCAGTTGCATACAGCGATATAGTTTGTCAGTCTAGAACATTCTACATTATATTATATATTACAAGTAATTTTATGTCAATATTCGCTGTTCAAACGCTTGTAAAAAAAAATTGTGCCTATGGATTTTAATAATTTTTGAATGACATTAAGAACTACTTCTGTGGAATCTTCTATTAAATTTTCAAATATTTTGTAGGAGCCAAATTTTTTTTTATCACCGATTATAAAAAAAAAATGTAAAAAAATTCGAATATTTTAAATGCCTATAAGTGGCTTAAAAATTAATATAATATTTTGAAAAAAATATGACATAAAGGAAATACCAATATTAACAGCTGGCAGAAATTTCAAAAATCTGCGACTTATACTTTTTGAATTATAACAAATATTAAAAATCGTTTGAGAATAAACGCTTTTTTATGCAATTTCGTAAATATTTAAATTTCAAACAGTCATAAAAATTTTTCGTCAAAGTACGGTAAAAATATTTTTAAAGATTTTTGAAGAGTAGCTTATAGATAACCTAGTGTTAAAATTTTGAACCTAAAGTATGAACAGAAAAATTTCTATGAATTTTTATCTCCAAATAACTTGCAAATTATCGTGATTTTTACACATTTTATAAAAATTTGAGCTTTAAGGGCTTATAAAAAAAATTTGAGTAAACCGATCACCGATATTTTTTAGTTACGATAAGTGTAACTTATTATAAACCTTGTATTAAATTTTCAAGAGTTTTCGGTATGCCAATTAAATTTTATAGATGTTTAAAAACAAAAATTTTACAAAAATCGAAAATTTAAATTGTCTATAAATAAGTCAAAATATGTCAAAATACTTTGAAAACTCAACCATGTATAGAAAACGTCAATATAAAGATTTGGTGAAAATTTCAAGTTGTTGCAGTTTTTCGTTTTAGAGTTAGAGCATTTTAAAAAAAACCGATATCTTTGTCAGTCTAGAATATTATACATTATATTATATTTTACATGTAACTCTATGTCAATATTCGCTGTTCAAACGCTTAAAAAAAAAATTGTGCCTATTGATTTTAATAATTTTTGAATGACATTAAGAACTACTTCTGTGGAATCTTCTATTAAATTTTCAAATATTTTGTAGAAGCCAAATTTTTTTTATCACCGATTATAAAAATAAAATGTAAAAAAATCGAATATTTTAAATACCTATAAGTGGCTTAAAAGTCAATATAATATTTTGAAAAAAATATGACATAAAGGAAATGCCAATCTTAACAGCTGGTAGAAATTTAAAAAATCTGCGACTTATACTTTTTGAATTATAACAAATATTTAAAATCGTCTGAGAATAAATCGCTATTTTATGCAATTTCGTAAATATTTAAATTTCAAACAGTCATAAAATTTTTTCTTCTAAGTCTGGTAGAATTTTATTTGATGATTTTTGAAGAGTAGCTTATAGATAACCTAGTGTTAAGATTTTGAACCTTAAGTATGAACAGAAAAAATTTTATGAATTTTTATCTACAAAATAACTCGTATAAATTGGAACTTTGAGCACTTTAAAAAAAAATTTTGACTTACGATTTTAGATTTTTTTTTATCAGTTAAGGAACAACTCATAAGAAACCTTGTATTAAATTTTCAAGATTTTCTGGCAGGCCAAAAAAATTTTATCGTTATTTAAAAAAAAAATTACTTAGAAAAAATTGAAAATTTCAATTGTCTATAAATAGCTCAATAAAAGTCAAAATTTAATGGTGTATAGAGAACGCTAATCTATACATTTGGTGAAAATTTCAAGTATTTACATCGATTAGTTTTTGAGTTATAGCAAAATAAAAAATTTGATTATGTCGAAAACTGGTTTTGTGTAAAAACTCCCGTTTTTCCCAAATTTTTTTATGGTTTTTCCCGTTGCATTTAAAAAATATTGGAAATTTTTTACTTTTGACCCCCCAAAGTACCAAATAGATTCACTTTTCTTTCAGAAAAGTTGCTACATATGACAATCGAAGCATTTTTACTGCCCCAAATCGTGTCGACAGACACAAAAAAAAAAAAAAAAAACACACATCATTGTAAAATCAATACATTCTTCACTCCGTTCAGAATCTAAAAACCTTGTGGGAATCTATACCCCCGTGAGAACGCCCATGCTTAAGTTGTTGAAACATAAATATTATGTAAATGTTTTTTATATATTTTACTTAGAAATTTTTGTTATAAACATTATGTTCTAAAATCACGCCTACCGACTTTGCTCGATTCCTTTCAGCACATTACCAAAAACATTTTTCAATACGCTAAAAAATGTCACATTCAAAACAAAAGTAGGTACCTATAAGTTAGAAAACTATATTTTAGATTATTTGTTTTTAGTCTACTAATAAAATTACATTTATTTCTTATATTTAATATAAATATTTTATTAGTAGTTTACTATTCACTATTATAGACTATAACCTAGCGGCTAAGTCTTATCCCTTACTCAAAAAGCTTCTAAAATTAATAAATGAAATATTAATTTTAAAGGAAACTTCTTAAAATGTATTGATAAAAAAAAATATTTTAAAATGAATCACTTTGAATGTAATCAGTATTTATTATATTTAAATTAACTTATCCTAATATATACGAAAATTATACGGTTTGAACAACAGGTTTAGCTATGATTACATCAATACCTAACAACTTGTGGTTACGTAATGAGTTCAGCATTGGAACCAGAGAGCCAGTAATAGTATATTATTCAGCAACATGCTGTTTTCCAAAATTAGAAATTATTGCTACAGATTTGAGAGGCAATACGCTTAAAAAAATAATAAATGCTGAAAAACGTAAGTACAGTTTTTAATTAAATATATTAAACTTATTATAAAAAAAGAAGTAAATATATATATATATATATATATATATATATATATATATATATATATATATTAACCTAAATAATCGGAATATGTATATCTATATGTGTATAGCTGAAATAATTGAAAAATGGTATTAATTTTTTTATTAAACTATTATAAACAACAATATTGTAATAATATATTGTAAATTATTTTATAATAATATAGTAGGTTATAATTAGGGTTCGGATTTGAAGGCAAATGCCTTTCTTTTATTAATCATAATAGAAAAATAATTTTTATACAAAAATGTGTTTCATTTAATTTCTTAGACGATGGACCTTTCTTTTTTTTTGCCTTTTTACTTATAAATGCCTTTTTGCCTTTTTTTGAACTTTTATACTTATAAGTGCATATTTGTGTTTAATTTTTCAGTTGATTTTATAATTTTATACACAGCTTGCGTATTATCGCTACAAATAGGTTTTATTATTCGCAATATTTATCGATATAGCTTATCAAAATACATGGTACATCAAATTTTTTTTTTTAATATCAATTAGTTTATTTTGCATTAAATTAACTGGTATAACTCAAGTAAGTTAATATTTAAAATTGTTTTTAACTAATTCTTAGAACAAACCTGGTTAAAGAAAAAGGTACCTAATCTATTTATACAAAATAGCATAAACTTAATGTAGTTTAGTACTCATGCTCATTTTTAATTTGTATTTTTCTCAAAATGTATGCATTTGAAAGTGTTTACAAAATCTTCACTATTTTATTTTGTAGTATATTTATGAATTGCTTTTTTTATATAAATTAAATGCCTTTTTTTACATTTTAAATGCTTTTTTATTTGATTATATTGCCTTCAAATCCGAACCCTAGTTATAATATTTTTCTTAGACTATTATAGACCTTTCGAGCATATTATTGCTACAACTGCCTTCATTGTTCCCTGTCATTTATTATTCTTCTGCATTTCTCATACCTAATATTTTTTAATTATACTTTATTTAGTCTGCCTATCCTTTTCTAGATCATTCTCTGGATCTCTAGTTTCTATGTTGTTATATTTTGTCAGATTAATCATTCGCCATATATGCCCAGCTCAACTTGTTCTCGTACTTTTTAAAGTTTAAAAATTGTTCAAATTATAAATCTACCAACTTTTCATTGTTTATCTTTTGGTCTAATTTTCTTTCATCCGATATTTTCGTGACCCAATATATAGATAAAAAACCATTATTGTTATAATTTATAATCTACCATATTCTTTATACCTTAAACAACTACAACTTTCGAGTATACTCTTTTGTTTTTTAAAATAATAATATGAAAATTATTTTGAGTCATTACATACACTTGTATTCTTAAAATACAATTAAATAATAAAATATTTATGTAAGTAATACAATTTAATTTAATTAAAATTATCAAGTTTGTAATCAATAATAAAAATATAATACATTTATACTATCAATAAAAAATAATATACATATCAATCGTATGGTATATTACAAAATTTTTAATAAACTAAACAACGAAAAGTGGGATTTATAATCAATTAATATTTAAAAATAATTTTTGTTTTACAATAAATTATTTTTAAATAAATATATTTATTTTTTGTTACAGAATACTTAAATATTGCTGAAATTGGATTAATATTTCTATCAGTAATAATCTTGATAATATTAATTTTTATTTTTATTTGGGCTATTATAAGATGTCAACGAAGAAAAAGGAGTCATGACATATCAAGCTAAATTATAAAGTTGTTTAAATAAACATATATTTACCTGCAGTATTATTTTGTTGGTTTTGATTTTCATGTATAATATGACTAGATGCAAGTGTACCTTTATTTTCATTTACATCAGACATTTTCAATGTTGTAGAAATGTATTCATTTATATAGAAAATTATTTTTATTTTCTAGAAATAATCAGATTATAAATATGTACTGTAAGAAAAATATAAAATATAAAAATTAAAAATATTATATTCTTTCTAACACACCGAATGGTTAAATGTCTACTGATTTACTAAATTTATAATAATTAACTAAAAGATTATGAAATCATAATGATAGATTTAAACATATAAATAATAATAGCTTATGTGTTAAAAATATTATCAAAGTGATAAAGGCTCTAATATTTACATCATGGTTTCTAGAAAACAATGACCTTGTGATAAATAATCACAGATTAGATAATGTTATACCACAATTATGTGGTTATACATCGTGATAATTGATAAGATCAGGTACTCAGGTCAAATAAATATTATTTTATGTGCTTTGATGATGGTAAATTGTGATTTTTTCAGTAGCAGTAGCAACTGCTACTACTACTAAAAAAAAAAATAACAGTTTTTATAGGAGTCACTGTTACTTCATTTTCAAATTACAGAAAATAGTTTTAGAAGTATCTTTATTTGAAACAACATAATAAGTTTTAAACTTGAATCGTCAAAATTTCTTCTTCTTCGGTTTTTAAAGGCCATTGAGGCCCATTACCGCAACACAAACTTGCTTCCAGCTGGCTCTGTCCTGTGCTATTGTTTCTCCATCTTGTATACCAATCTGTGCTAAATTTTTCTCCACTTTGTCAATCCACCTTTGCTTCGGCCTGCCAAGTGGTCTTTTTCTCTGGGGTTTCCATTTTAAAACCTCTTTCATAAGACCATTTGTCCTCCATACATGACCGGCCCATGCCATTCTCCTATTTTTTAATACTGCCACTATGTCTGGCTCTCCATATAATTGTCGTATTTCTATATTATTTCTTTTCTCATATTGTTGTGTCGTGTTATTTATTTTTGGCCCAAATATTCTTCTTTCGAGTATTGCTAATTTGTCTTCGTCTCCTTTAGTCGTTGGCCATGTTTCACACGCATATAAAAGGACTAGTCTGATAATTACCTTGTATATTGTAATTTTTGATTTGAGTGATACCTGTTTTGATTTTAGTATACTCGTTACTCCGTAATAGCATTTATTTGCTGCAGTTAGTCTTATTTTAATTTCATCATGATTATTATTTTTGCTATTTATTGTAACACCCAGGTATTTAAAATTTTGCACTCTTTCAAATTTATAATTCTCAACTTCTAAATTTTCCTCGTGATTTTCTCGCCTAGATATTACCATATATTTGGTTTTTCCTTCGTTTATTTGTAATCCAATGTCTTTGCTGTTTATTATTAGTTCCTTGGTTCCTGCTTTAACTTCTTGACTGTCTGATCCCAATATGATAATATCATCTGCGTACGCTAGTATTCCGCATTGTCTTCTGTTCTCTCCCAAGCTTACCTCGCCATATTTTTTCTGAGTATTTCTAACTACCATTTCTAATGCTATATTAAAGAGTATTGGGGATAGGGCATCTCCCTGTCGAAGTCCAGTCTTGACTTCAAATTCATCTGATAAATGTTGATTGAATCTAACTTTACATCTAGTTTTATTCATACATAATTTTATCTTTTTCACTATCTTCGCTGGTATCCCAAAGGTTATAAGTGTGTCCCATAGTATTTCTCTATTAATTGAATCATAAGCCTGTTTATAGTCAATAAATAGTAGATGTAGATCATTGTCGAATTCATAATGTTTCTCAACTAGTTGTTTAACAGTGAAGATGTGATTTATGGTGGATTTACCACTCATAAAACCACATTGGTAGTCTCCAATGATATCTTTTATGTAAGGTATTATTCTGTTTAGTATTAGGCCTGACAATACTTTGTACATTGTATTTAGTAAAGATATTCCTCGGTAATTTTGGTAGCTCGACCTGTTTCCCTTTTTATAAATTGGACAGATTATTGCTAGTTGCCATTCTTTTGGTATTTCTTCTTTATGCCATACATCTCTGATTAATTTCCCTACTTCACTTATTAATTTCTCACCACCATACTTTAAGAGTTCTGCAGCTAAGCCATCTTCACCTGGTGATTTATTGTTTTTAAGTGTGTTTATAGTCATTCTAACTTCGTCGTCCGTTGGCTCTACGTCTTTAGGTTCTGCTGTATAGTACTCAATTTGCGTATGGTCTTGGTGCGTTTGTGGGTTGAGTAGTTCCTCGAACGCTTTCCCAAATTGTTTTGCAATTTCTTCTCCTTCTGTTACAAGTTCTCCATTTCCTTCTTTCATTATCTCTGTTCTGGGGTTATACCCCGTTTTTAATTTGTTTGTTTGTTTGAAGAAGACTTTCGGATTCGTCCTGTTGTCCTCAATTTGTTTTATTCTTTCCTTTTCTTATAATTGTTTTCCCTTCTTATTATACGTTTAGTTTCTCTAAGATTCTGGGCAAAATTTTTATTGTTTTCTGTGTTTGGGTTTGTAAGCATCAGTGATCTCACTTTATCCCTTTCTTCAATTGTGCTTTGACACTTATCGTTAAACCATTTGTGCTTTTGTAGAATCGTCAAAATTTACCCAAATTAAACCAACAAGCCTCATACATTTTGTACTTACACTCGATTAATTTATTTTTAAAGAAATTTCAAAAATAATGAAATACACATAAAATTAAAGATGAATACATTTTATAAAATATACCATGTATTATTTAAAAATAAATAAAATAAAAGGGTCAGTGAGATAGGCTTGTGTACGGGGATATCGGGTCTGAAGAGGTCCGTTACCCCAGTATCACCAAATTATATAAACAACTCCAAAATGATCCTATTGATTGTTATTTCATTTGTACAGATTTGTAATCGTGATTTGAACATTTGTACACATACCAAAACTCGGGAAAATCAATTTTTCCTTGGCGGTACTGGTGTAACCGTAACCCCAGTACCGCTATCGGCTTATATTGGTCCTATCGATTCCGGACTGGTACAGACGATTGTTATTTCATTTGTACAGATTTGTAATAGTGATTTGAACATTTTTACACCTCCCAAAACTCGGGAAAATCAATTTTTCCTTGGCGGTACTGGTGTAACCGTTACCCCAGTACCGCCATCGGCTTATATTGGTCCTATCGACTCCGGACTGGTACAGACGATTGTTATTTCATTTCTACAGATTTGTAATCGTAATTAGAACATTTGTACACCTCCCAAAACTCGAGAAAATCGATTTTTCAATTTTTCAATTAATATAGCACTATTTACTATATAAACTATATAAGCACTATAAACTCCTTTAAATTTGTCAAATAATAGAAAATATATAAACGTTACAACCATCCAATGCTTGATGAAACGATATAATGAACACATTTTCTCAGTCCAGTTATAAATTTATATTAGTTTTAAGCATAAACTATTTATATTATTAAATATGTATTCAAGCTGTATAATCCGACAGCATTTGGGAATTCCAGAAGGCCGCTATTGTCATAGCCTGTGGCTTCCCGATGAAGTTCTTAAAATACGATTAAAATTATACGTCATACATAATAGGCATAGCTAAATTTATACATGTAATCACCATTATTATTAATTATTAAGTTAATGTAACACTGTATAAGCTAATGACCATAGATGTCGAAGCCTTTATTCTTAATAAAAAAAAAAAATAAATATCATAGTTTATTCGATATAATGATTTCTTTTGAAAAATTAATTTTCAAAAATTTATACGTTAACAGTAAGGGAAAACGGGATTAATACGGGACGGACATGAAAAAACAGTACGAAATGTGTCCTATGTCGAGACAACGGGACATAGAAAGTTGAAATACGGGGCAATCCCGTATAATCTTGACATACAGGACGATTGGAACGTATAATCACTCAGTCGTATGCTGTCACTCTGACTACTGACTATTGGTAATGACACGGCCGTTGTAATGTCTGTCCTATTCCCAACATTTCCTGGTCCAACGATGAGTTTGGTCTCTCCTTTTCTTCCCCGTCAAATCACTGCTTACCGGAATCATTTGCTTTCCTTAACCTCTTTCAATTAAACCATGTACCCAACCACTTAGGTAAGCATCTGGATCTTATTTTCTCTACTAACAATGCGTTCCATATTACTAGGTCTTCCTCTCCTGCTGTCCCTTGCGACCCCTATCATCCAGCGCTTCAAATAGTCTTCCCTATACCAAACGAGGTCCCAACAATTGATCCCTTATTGATGCCAAAACTAATCAGTTTTCTAATCTCCGTGCCCAATATAAATACGAATTAAAAAAGTGTCTAAATGAATAATATGCCTGTACTGGGGCTAGACTAAAAACTAACCCCAACTCCTTTTGGAAATTTATCCGTAACCTCAGGTCCGAAAATATTATTCCAAACGAAGTCACTTTTGATGATGTCTCTTGCTCTGGTCCTCAAGATATTTCTAATCTGTTCTCCAAGTATTTCAACTCAGTTTACTCCACTTCCACCTCCGACTCTAACGCTCGTCTTCCCCACCTATGTTTCGATCTACCAAGTAGCTGTTCTATTAGTATATCTGATATCGAGTCTGCCCTTGAAAAGCTGAAAAACGTGCTATCTTCAGGATCTGATGGGATTCCTGGAACATTTTTCTATAACCTCAGATCTTTTCTTTGCGTACCTTCGTGGTTAATTTTCAATCGTTCACTAACTGAAAGGGTATTTCCATCCATCTGGAAGCTCAGCTTTATAACCCATATTCACAAGTCAGGCGTCAAATCCCTAGCCAGGAACTACATGCCTATTTCCATCCTGAGCCATATTGCTAAGCTCTTTGAGAAACTTGTGCTCAATAAAATCCTCCCTTCAGTCAATCCAACTCTTATTGATGAGCAATATGGTTTTAGACCTGGGCGCTCTGCCGTGATGAACTTGTTGGTCTTCAACAATTTCATTCTCGATGCATTTGATAGTAATTGCCAGGTGGATGTTATTTTCACTGACTTTGAAAAAGCCTTTGACCAAGTTTATCATTATTTACTACTTCTTGCTCTCAAAAAGTCAGGGTTTGGTGAACCACTGCTGACATGGTCCGCATCATACTTAACCGGAAGGTATCAATGGGTGAAAATTAATGAGCATAAATCAGAAGTCACTCTTATACCCTCAGGTGTTCCACAAGGGGGCCACCTATCACCTCTACTTTTCGCCTTGTTCATCAACGGTGTCAAAGAAATAGTCCCTAATTGTTCTCAAAATTTTCCGTCGTATCAGCAACGACACCGACTGTCTCCTGTTGCAAGAAGAACTTACCTCATTAGTCGATTGGTTTGAATCTATTGGTCTCAACATGCACGTGACTAAATGTCAATCTAAGTCTTTTACCAGATCTCGCACCTCAATCAACCATACCTACTCAATTAACAATATTTATCTATCATCGACTAGCCTTAAAAAAGACTTAGGTATTGTGTTCTCTTCAGACCTTAATTTTCACTGTCACATACAAACAATTTGTTGTAAGGCATACAAAACTCTAGGATTCGTGAAGCGAATATCATCCGAGTTTAAACTTACCTCCCCTGTGAAGGCTTTCTACTGTTCCTTAGTCCGCTCCCTGCTCGAGTATGGTTCCGTACTGTGGGATCCTCATACAGCCTCTGATTCTGCCTTAATTGAACCTGTCCAAAAGCGTTTTCTGTCCTATGCTGGGTATGTGCTGAATATCCCCCATCCGATGTATGATTACACACCAGTGCTTTGTAAGTTTCAACTCCCTACGCTAGCTAATAGAAGAGTTACATTAAACCTAAAACTTCTTAAAAATCTTATCGATAGTCATTCTGACGAACCTGCACTCCTATCCCTCATTAACTTCCACGTTCCTCCTCGTCGGGCCCGTTCTACTGCCACCTTTGCTATCCCTATGCGCGCAACTAATTATAGCTCCAACAATCCATTTCACCGCTCGATTCGCCTCGCCAATATGCACATTACTTTTTTACCCTAACCTAGCCATCTGGTTCCACATCACTTTACCTGATTTTTACTACTTATTTTTAAAAATTAACTTATCATTGTTCTAATATTTACCACACTGTACTTTGGGTTAAGCCCGTATTAATAAAAAATAAAAAATAAAAAATAAATAATAAAATAATATACCGTGAGTACCAGTCCGGAGTCGATAGGACCAATATAAGCCGATGGCGGTACTGGGATAACGGTTACACCAGTACCGCCAAGGAAAAATTGATTTTCCCGAGTTTTAGGAGGTGTACAAATGTTCAAATCACGATTACAAATCTGTACAAATGAAATAACAATCGTGAGTACCAGTCCGGAGTCGATAGGACCAATATAAGCCGATGGCGGTACTGGGGTAACGGTTACACCAGTACCGCCACGGAAAAATCGATTTTCTCGAGTTTTGGGAGGTGTAAAAATGTTCAAATCACGATTACAAATCTGTACAAATGAAATAACAATCAATAGGATAATTTTGGAGTTGTTTATATAATTTGGTGGTACTGGGGTAACGGACCTGGTCTGAAGCTTCATGAGAGGATGAAATTAATCCATAGGCGTCATCGGGGAGGAAGAGTGCGACGGTACCATTAACTTAATAGTTCTAATAATTGGCCCAACTATCCATTAATGTCCTTATGCGTCATTATAGTAAACGCATTCGAACACATTAGAACCTATAGATGTCTACTAATTAAAATTTTAAAATAATTATTTGATGTTGTATACATGGGCGCCGTGAGGGGGGTGCAAGGGGGTGCAAGTGCACCCCCTGGTTTGACAAAAAAGAAATTATTGTCGTCAAAAAAAAAAACTAAAATAACTTTGTATCATCATACAATTTGAAAAAATATTTTTACGTATTTAACCAATGCATTATTATTATTATTATTATTACGTATATAAGCATTATTTGTAAATCAGCGTATATCTACTTGCACGATGCACCCCCCTGATAAAATTCCTGGCGGCGCCTATTGTTGTATATGAATATTAGTGTTTAGAATTTAAGTGAATTCCTTTACATCTCATTTGTCTTTTTTTCTCCAAACAGTAGTGAAATCAGTGGCGTATTTATGGGAGATAGATCCCCCCCTTGACCTTAATTTTTTTTATATAGGTAGTATATAAGTAGTTATCTCATTTTCTGTATTTCTCAAGTATGATATTACTTTTAAGTATGTCTGCTTAGAAAAAAAGATTCTAAGATTGTATAATATACATTCTTAAAATCTTTTTTTATAATATTATAATGTACGTATTTATGACCTTATGGGTGTATTATTAATTATTATATATTTCATCCCCCCCTAGCAAAATTCCTAAATACGCCACTGAGTGAAATGGCTTCATTGGGTTGCTTATAAGCTTTGAATACATCGAATTATTAGTTATTTGAAAAGTAGGTATGTCATTTTAATTAGGATTATAATGGAAAGAGATAATATATACCTACATACATTTATACAACACAAGTATATTTACAATTATTTTTAACAGCCTGGTTAAATGTTACAATTGGCTTGCCTAAAATTTCCCTACTCAGAAAAAAACTGTAATGACGTCCCTGAATTACTCAAACTGGTGGAAAAAAATTCTGATGACAGAAATACACTTTCTAATAAAACATGTATAGAAAAATAAACGTATGTCTAGGGACTAGAATCTAAGGATAATATGTCCAATACCCAAAAGAGAAGACATGAAGAAGGTAACAACTTACAGTGGAATTTCGATACTGAACACAATACAGTGGTGAACTGCGATCTTAAGAAGACTTGAAATGTAGGCAGTGAACATAGAGTCGCAATGTAGCTTTAAAAAATTAAAATCTATTACAGACCATATACATACTAGTGAATGGAAAAATCCAGATTTGCCGATTTTTGAAAATTCGGATTAGAAATTCTGAAATCTGAAAGCTAATCTCAATATAAAGTTATCCAGCCGAGATATTTAATGTTACCTGAAACTATGATCATACTGTATATTAATTGTATCTAAAATAAGTTAAATAGGTAAATAGTAGATTAGTTAGTAAATAGAGAAATAGTTTAGTTTTTATAGAAACAATTTAATATTTCGATAGAAATTTGTATTCTAAAGTCCAAAAATTTAATATTTTTTATTCATAATCAGAAAATCTAAATTTATTTCAACCCTCTCTAACACACACTAAGACAACTTGTGGGAAAACATTACGTGTATAATGAAACTTGCTTATGCTGTTTGTAAATTTCCAACAGGCATATGATAGCATTAATTGCCAACAAATGTGAATAACTTTAAGAAACTTTAATATACCCAACAAGTTAATTAGTCCAGATGTATAATGTAACTTATTGAAAGTATAATATGTTACAAAAGAATTTAATTTGAACTTTATTTGTTTATTCTGGTACAAAGTATGCAATACCTTAATATTGTTGCCATTATAAAAATATAAAATAAGAAATACTGATTTAGACAATAATCCATCATGAAATGATGCAAATGTAGTTAATAAATGAACTTAATTTTAAGAGGTTAAGT
Organism: Sipha maydis; assembly: GCA_034509805.1. Lineage (NCBI taxonomy): Eukaryota > Metazoa > Arthropoda > Insecta > Hemiptera > Aphididae > Sipha > Sipha maydis. Next base: position 117,851 of record JASXSY010001091.1, read on the forward strand.
TGTATACGTTTTGCATACTAGAAAATATGTAGCAACTAAAATTAAAACCTGTAGTTTTTATCATTCAGTCGAAAAGTTAATTCTACTGAAGATGTAGTAAAAGTGAAAATCAATATACTTAATAAATTAAATAAAACTTACAATAATGACTATAAAATTATAACTATACAGCTACACATTTATTTTAGCATGTATAGTTCATAAATGACCACTGTAATTTTTTTCTTTCTTATAAGATAATATTTAAATATACAAAACATACAAAAAATATGCAATAAATACTTTTTTTGTTTGGATCAACAGTTTTGGGTTTTTGTGTATTTTTCCATTATTCGTTGAACAAAAATATAAATACAATTTTTAGTTCCTTTAAGAAGCCCATTAAGTGATTTTAAGTGGCTGCTTTTCTTACGTACATAATGAAAAATACCTAACCAGTTAATTAAAATATCTTAATCTTAGGTTTTTTATGGTATATTTTTTCCCTAGAACACAATAATTTTGATGTCATAATTGTTTCATAAATTAATTTAGTACTTATTTATCTTCTTAAACAAATATAGAGAATATACATTTTAGAATTTATTTTAATTGTCATATCAATGAGCATTTTATTTTAATAATTTACTATATGTTAAATTTATTTGAGTTAAAATGAAAAAAATAAAATTACTACAAAAAAAAAAAAAAAAACTTGAGACATATAATGATGATTTTTCAAAATAGTTCATAACATGTACCATTACTGGCAATACTATTTTAATTATAACAATATTAAATTAGCTAATTTGAAAACAATTATTACAAATTGTTCATTAAATATCAAATTATTTACAATAACTATATCTAAATAAAGATACCCTAAATATTACAAAATCACAGTATAAATTCTGTTATTTAATTATTAAGTACAATACAAAAATGGTTGTATAAAATTATAATATTTTAATAATTAAAATATACAATTATTATTAAATATTTATTAAAATTCTCCCTTAATTTAGTTTATTACTTTACAGCAATGAATTGTTACATTATTTCATTCCAAATATAAGTGTTGTCAATACTTCTTAATTTTTGTTGTTTTGTTTTTTTTGCATAAAATGGACGTTATGATAACAAATTTAACTTGAATTAACAATAAATTAGTTTTGTAAACAATTTTATAATATTTAGTAATAATAAACAAACTATTTAGTTTCAAATAATAAGTTATAAATAATTTTGTAAAAATGATAAAAATGTAGCATCATAATGCTTTGTAGCATCCAAACTTCTTAAGCTGTGCCGTTCATTTGGATAGATCTAAACAATAAATAATAAAATAAATAATTGAATAATTTTAATATTAATACAACGAAAAATGAAAATCTATCAATATACAAAAAAATTTGATTCATAATTAATAGCAAAATATAAAAAAATTACCATGAAAAAAGAATTTATCTTTTTTAATATTATCATTTCAAATACTATTTACGCAATTAACTAATTATATTGAGCCAGAAATATTAGTTTTTACAATATAGAAAAAAAAAAAAAAACTTACTTGCAGTTGATATGGCTTTCCATACTTAATAAGTGTATTGATTAATAAACTAGTGTGAGAAAAATGAACATTTTCGTCAATTAATCCATGTATAATTAGTAATCTGTTTTCTCTAGATGAAAATAAATTTTAAATAAATATAAACTCTAACATGTTGTTTATATAAAAATAATTTAACATCAGTGATACAAAACTTACTCGTCAGGTAACCGACTCACATAACTTAAAACTGAACCGTTCATGTATCCAACAGAATTGTATTGTGGTAAATCCATATACCGTTCTGTATAACCTGTGTCATACATTGCCCATGATGTTACAGGTGCTCCAGCAATTGCTAACTGAAATAATCAAGAAATATTTACTAGAGTATTTAAAATTGAATAAATAAAATCAGACAAATAAATCTTTAATTAAATTTACTTTAAAGATATTTGAATAAGTAGCAAGTCCCATAAGACTAAGATAACCTCCATATGACCATCCATGAATTGCCAATCGATTCATGTCCAAGTATCCAAGATGTTCAGCTAACCACTGAAGAACTTCTATTTGATCTGAAAGTTCTACAGTACCCTTAAACCATAAGTTTAATATTTATTGATTAGTATTTTAATAAATAAAATATCATTAGATACTTACCAATCTTCCTTTTAAATGGCTTTCAAACATTAAACCCCTATGTCTTGAACCTCGAGAATCAATTGCAATTACTACATAGCCTTGAGATGCTAACATATGCATTCTTATGTGTCGAGCACCCTATGATATTAATTTAATATAATATAAAAAAATTATAATGTAATCATTACAAAATTATTTAAAAAAAAATAGATATACCTTAAATGTATTGGTTACAAGTTGGACTTCTGGTCCTCCATATACATGTAGAATAGTTGGATATTTTTGACCAGGAACAAAATTATGAGGTTTAAATACCATAGCAAATAATACATCACCAGAACTAATTTGGTGAGTAACTAGAGTAGGACTCTGAAGAACACTATTTATTTCTGTTTCAAAATATAAATGTCTTATAAAATATAATAAAATATAATAAAATATAATAATAAATAATGGTAATTTAAAAATAATCACCAGTATTTTCCATTAAAAATCCAATTGATTGTAAATATATTCCATCAACAGACATATTATTATTTTCTATTCGAAATATCTGACAAGATGGAGGTTTTTTTATATTACTGTAAACAGCCACACAAATTTCGCAATTCTAAATGTAAAAATCAAAACATTATAAAATTAAATATAGAAAATTATTTATATCATTTATAAAATACTTTATGTGTTAAATCAATTTTAATACTTATTATTTAAAAGATTTTGAGTATATACATATATATTTAAAAACTATTAGCAAAACTAAAAATAGTATGAATATATAGTATGACAATTATCATCAAAAATATTTAACCAAAATCAAAATATCATTATTATTAAATTTGTAAAAATAAAAACTAGTGTTTATCATTAAATCATAAATGTTTGAAATTTAAGCTTAATTATTCAACATGTTTACCTTATCAATATCAATTTCATAAGAATATCCTGGTTTAGTTAGAAGTTTAATATTTCCAGGGCTCTTCAATGATACTGTGTACAGATGTTTTTCTAATGGTGATTCTCTGACAGCCATAAAATACACTAATTGTTGTTTTAAATCAACCCATAGTCCTTTACCGCACACTTCCCAGTTTCCACTAGTCAATGCTAACTTAGACATCATCATATTATCTAATAAAAAATAAATCATTCAAACTAAGTTAAAATTTAATAGAACAAATAAAAATATTTACTTTCACTAGGATCTACACTTTGTAAGCCATTTTCATGAGATACCTTTGTAATTATACTAGTAATTAAATATAAATGTCGAAATCCAGTATCTTCTGTTGCCCAAATCATGGTTACTTCACCATTGCTTGTAATGGGAAACATATATAAAAGATCATGAACCTATAATATTAATATAAAAATAGTATACAGTAGAACTCGATTAACTGTGCTAATTTTTCTAAAAATATTTTACATAAAAAAGTAAAGGCATGTAAGTATATAAAGTATAAACATGTAAGCAGTATATTATAAAAAGGTTAAAGATGATAAATAGAATTAATTGAATAACCAATGTATGGATTATACTATAAATAGATTTATGAAAAAAGTTCACATCCTCTATAACTTCTGAGAGCAGGAATATTGTGACTTTTATGATGTTATAGATTCAAGAAAAATTAGAGGAAGTAAAAAAAAATCATTTCAAATATAAAAAAACAGACTAATTACTTCAAATATCAAGCTCTGATAATTTTAAAATAAGACAATATGTATTTATATAACATAGTTTCTTCTTAGTTTTTCTCTAAACTATTTGGAATTGGCCACCCTTGTCTCGATTTTCTACATCCCCTATGTACACACCAACTGCTCTCATACCATTTTCAATCATATTCAACCACCTCTTTTTTGGTCTTTCTCTTCAACGTTCATTTTCATAACCACTCTTACTAATTTTCTTGGGGGACGGAGTAGCCGAGTGGACTAAGGCGTCGGTTACGATATGTACCATCGCTGGTTCGAACCCGGCCACGGGCAGTCTCTCTACTTGGACAGGAAACAACTGCCTTTGGAGAGAGATTGCCATCCTTCCCTCCCCAGGACATGGCAGAAACCTACGGGTGCCCCAATAAAAATTCTGCCAACCTAAAGATTGTTAGTCATAATCTCGGGGACACACCCGCTACACGAGTACTACTACTAATTTTCTTTATCTTTTAAGTTTCCTCTCGCCTCATAACATGCCCAAATCATGTTAATCTATTTTCTTTATTTTATATAATATAGTTTAAATATTAAATTATAATTAAATTAAAATTTGTTAGATAAAATGTCACTACTAACTGTGTAACTAAGTTCTACTATACTCAATATTTGAAAATTTAGAATTAGATTTAAATGTCCGAAAAACCCAAATTTATGGCAACCAATAAGGAACAATGCAAGACAAATGTGTATTGATTCAACAATGCAACATTAGAAAATGTAAACCAAATTTTTTTTTTTAAACAATCATTAATTCAGTTACCATTAAAATACCTGGAATTATTCTCATAAAATGAGATGCCTCATAGAAAACGCAAGAGTGGCTTTTGTGAAAATGAAAAATATATTATGCAGTCATTAGTTAAGCATGAACCTCTGAATCTAAATGATTTGTTGCTATATATTTACCATACTTATTTATAAAGTAAAAACTTAGTAGGATTATATCAAAAGTTTCTATCAATCAAATTCAAGCATTTGAAATGTGGATATACTGCAAATATTACAAATTAGTTGGTGCGATCACATAACAAATGTCAGTGTATTAGAATGAATGCACAAAGATCTTGAAGTAGTGAAAACAATAAAATTGTAAAAACTTCAATATCTAGGATATATTATATGACATCCAGAAAAATATAGTTTACTACAGTTAAAAATTTAGCATAAAATAGCTGAAAAAAGGAACTACGGAAGAACTCAAAATTCTTGATTGGACAACCTCGGAAAGTGATTGAATACATTCACAATAACACTAATCAGAACAGCAATTAATAAAGACTAAACTGCTAATATGATTGCCAATATTTGTTAACATAATGAATACTCGTCCAACTTTATAGTTTATTATTCGTTCATTTAAATAAAAACTTTCTAGTAAAATTAACAAATATATTTTGATTGGTAATAATATTCAGTTATTCAATTTTTTATTATTAAATATTATTTATTAGTAAATCAAATACTATTTTCTTAAAAGTTTAAATTATTTCTTACGTTAACCCAGACATTTGAAGTCTGGGAGTACACAACTTGAGGAGGAACAAATGTTGAATTATGTGATGGATTAATCATATTAGAAGAAGCATGATCAACAAAATTATCAATGGAAAGAACCACTAATTCAAGTCTTTGTTGTCTTCGATCTAGGACTTGAATCCATATTCTACAATAAAATTGAAACATGTATGTTTATAATTTTTAAGTTATTTAAAAGAAAATATAACAATATAATTTACTTTATTTTAAATTTTTTTTGTATAAATATATATTACAGGCAGTGTAGATTTTTGAGACACTACATACATTAACATGGCTTTATACAGAATAGCCAATTTATCAAGGGCAATATAAACTTTAAAAAAAATATTGCCACATTTTGTGATAACTAAAATAACGAATTAAAACAAAATTACCAATATAACAGACAGATTTATCAAGGTATAATAAAGATGATAATTCATTTGAAAACAATCCTCATATTTTTGATTTACTATCAACTATAAAGGTAATAAAGATAGTGAATTCACTAGATTATTTTCAAACTTTAGGTAAGATCTTAGATATCTACTTAATCAGTAAGTTATGTTGATATTATATTTTAAACATGTGTGGCAATTTTTTGAGTACTTGTAGTTAAGGAAATTATCAAATTTTGGGTGGTCAAGAATATGATTGATGTTCATGCTTACAAAAATGCAAAACACAAACCAAAAATGCAAATATAAAACTGCAGGACACCATTGTCCATCAAAATGCAATGATAGTAATTCATTTTGTAATAAATAATAATAAAATATAAAATCTTTCTTTTTTTTTTTTTAAAAAAAAATGTTTAATTAATAATTCTATTTTTAATTTATATAATAATTTTGTTATTTTTGTTTCTAGTTATTTTTACATAAAACACAAAATATTGCATGTTTTACATTGCCTGTTAAATTAAGGTCATTGAGTAGAATGCCTAAGCCAAGTATGGTAATTTCTACATTTACTGGTTATATTGAGCATTCTATAAATTACCTGGGCATTTTATAAAATACCGGATTTTCTACATTGCCCGTAACATAAATAATAAAAAGATTAATATTTTAACTTACAAATCATCATTTGGTGTCCAGCCTACTCTAACTAAGTATTCCATCCAAGGAAACATATGGGATAATGGATATTGAAGGTCCATATTTTTAATATTAACAATTTGACATTCTTTATCGAGTTGAAACGATACAAGCTTTAAATTTGACTTAGAGTTAGCAGTACCAGCTCGAGGAAACCTAACATTAAAATTCATATATTTTATAGTAATCAACATATGATAATACAAAATAATAATTACTATACCTATATTGTTCAATTTCACCTACACCTGATGCATTTGATGAAGGAAAATTAAATATTTTAACTTCACTTTCATCTACTTCCTCATATAAAATTCTGTAGACATTATCTTCTATGAAAAATAAAATAAAAAATTAGTAAAATAATAAATATAAATACTTATGATTATAAAACAACTTATCACAGTATATTGTGTTATTTGTACTGTTTTTTGTGAATAACAGAAGTGATAATAACTATTAATTAGTATTACTACAATTGAATTTATATATTTGACTATATTAGAACTATACTATTAAAAATTAAATATATAACAACACTTTTTTATAGTTATTCAAAGAAAAATTATATGAATTACTATAAATAACTATAATTGTATTCCACAAAACAGTTGATAATAATAAAAAAGGAAGGATAACTAGTAAAGAAATACTGCAAAATATTTAGACTCATATACCAATAAGATTTACCCAGTATCATTGCAAGCTTTTGTAAGACTACATGCAAAAGTAATACAATTTTCTTACTCATAAATACTAATATATCTAACTATTCTAACTTCACAAATAATGGACCCCCAAATTTATTTTAAATATAAGAACCTAGACAATTGCTTAAGTTGTTTATCCACTAATAACTGCACTACATTTACTGTATGTGTGTTGTACAATTAAAAAACAAGTACTTTTTCACACATATGCTGATCATACACACCTTTGAGAAAAAGTTATTCTAGAAGATTTAACTACTGATGACATGATATACTTCAAGTATGCACCCATAACGTCCATTAATGTTGAGCAAAGATTGTCCTCATACAAATATTTAACTGATCAATTGTGTTTTGTTTAAAAATATCAGACACATTTTAATTGTACATTGCAACAGTGAAATATGAAAATTAATTAGAATATTTTTATCATAATTTTTTTTATTTCTATTTTACTTTTCAATTTATTTTTAATAACTTTATATACCAAATACTTAAAATTTAAATATATACTATACTAATATTACAATTCTTATTTGAAATTACTCTGAGGCTCATATCTCTAATAATAATAATAATTTTTAAATTACATTTTTTTCACTTATTTAAGTAGGATTTTTATGGTCATTTTTTAAGTTAATTTTTGTTTAGTTTTTAAGTCATCAACATCCTAACTGTATTTAAAAACAAGTCATACTAATAAAAAAGCAACATTTTAATACCAGTATGTTTTTTAGGTTGCCACCAATAGCCATGATAACGATTAAATTCTTCTTGCATTACATATGAAGGTACTCCTGCTGCCAAAGGATCATCTGATAGACATCGTCCTCCTTTATGGGCATAAGTTAATCTTTTAGTACTACCTAAAAAAAAAAAAAATTTAAAACTTTTAATTGTTATGCATATTTATTTATATACATTTACCTGTAGCAATATGAGTGACCCAAATATCAAAATTACATACATATGCAACAATATCAATATTATTTGGACAAATTTGAGGAGAAAGCTTAGCTCCAGCAGCATTTGTTCTTAATTCAGTTGGATATAGTGAGTTTGTCTAAAAAGTAAAATAACACTGATGGATAATATCATAAACATATTGATGAAACTAAATATATACCGAGTATTCATTGTCATTACAATGAAATAAAGTACTTGCAGCAGGAAAAACAATTCTACCAGATTCACTATTGATTTCATATGATGTAATTCCAAATGTAGTCAAACGCTTTCTTTCAGATAAGAGTTGCTCTTCTCGTGAATATCGACCGCTCATTATAACACTTGGAAAATTAGACTCAATTAAAGGTTGCCATGATAATTGGCCAGCAACATTTTGATTAGGTAAATCAACATATAAAAGTGTTTCAAATTCATTTATGGGAGCACTGAGAAAATAAATACGGGTTTTTCCATTTTGTAATTGTCTGAATGACACATGTGAGATAGACATAACTGAAACTGTAGAAAGACGATGACGAAAGTCACACACTGTCTGCCGAATTTCAGACCAAGTCTTTTTGCCTTCATTATTACTTAATGATTGTAGACCGTTTTCTAAAGCAATATTATCACCATCAGTATCAGTATTATTTTTATTGATCGCAGGACTACAGTTGCCCTGTAATAACATTAATTATTTAATAATACTAGACCTAAATTTTAAGAATGCTGATAAAACAAAGATACACAATATAAATACTAATTTAAAACTATAGTATTAAAAAATGGCAATAAATTGTATTACCTGGTCGTTAGGTAACATAATCCACAAATTATGATCAATTTACACTATTTACAATGCACTTAGAATCATTTCAAATAATTATAAAAGTATTAAATAGATAAATTAATACATATAAAAATATAAATATTAAAAATTTAATAGTATATTCAATATAAAATAAAAATGATTTTAAAATTAAATCTATGTTTTCATAATTTGGCAACAAAGCTTCTGATGCCTTTCACTGTATTATTTAAGGTTAGATATAGTGGGGATTATCTGTTCGTCATCCGCCGGTCAAAATTAAATAGGTATTGCTTTATACTGTGGCAGTATTGGTGTATTACAGACTGATAGTGTTATCAATTTTTATCAATTATTTATTTTAGTGATTATTTTGGATTTGTCTTATTGGCACTGTTGAGCCTTATCAAGATAAAAAAATGTATTATCTACATAGATTTTATACGATTGGATCATCGCAGGAAAAAATTTTTTGTGATCCATGATGTAAAAAATATCCACCAGAGTGAATCACGTCTAGTCTAATCCACAGAGTAATAAGAAGTTCTTATTACTCTGTGAGTCTAATCCCTATCATCTTATCAGTTATCGTTGATAAAAAAACGATTCATGATAATATAGTAATGTACAGCAGTATTGTGATTATGTGATTTGAATTTTTGATTATTTATTTTATTTTATAATTTTATATTATTTTATTTTAAATATAACCATGTTTAATTCCCAAGTTTTTGGTAAATATGAATAAGTGTCTGGTTTAAATAAGCATTTAAGAACAAAACATAAAGATATTCTGAAAGTTAAAAATCTATATTATTGTAATGACTGTGATGCATCATTTGATTTTAAATTTGATATTATAAAACACACTATCGAGCCCACAATATTAATTTTAATGCTATAGAAGGTATATTATATTATATTCAGTCAAATCACAAGAAATGTTAATATTTGACCTATTTAAACAATATTAATACTGAACAAACATTTTATAAGGAACGATACTTCCCAGAAGTAGCTAAAACAACATTTTCCCAGTATAATCTAATATAATTATATAATTTAACAATTTTGTTTTTCGCCATTAATAAATGTAAATACTTAAATATGCTACAAATATTTTAACAAATGAAGGTTGCATCCTCTACTCATCTTCAATTTTCTCAGGAAACAATTAAATTAGAGTTTTTAAGAGTATAAATGTTAACCAAATATAAATCACCTATAACATTTAAACAATATTAATACTGAACAAACATTTTATGAGGAACGATATTTTGCAGTAGTGACTGAAAAATGTTGTAATAATAATACATACATGTCCACAGAAATATCAAAAGTAAAAACAAATACTATAACCTAAATCACTGAGTACATAGAAAACAATAAGTTAGCAATGTAATTATAAATTAATATACCTTCTATAGCATTAAAATTTAATATTGTGGGGTCGATATTAATGTTAATGTTATGGGATTTTAAATGCACAATTAATCCTTGATGGAAATGATTTTGTGCAATTTGTATATGAACATAACATATTACTATTCTGACCATATAAATGAGTCTTAGTGTGTTTTATAATATCAGATTTAAAATCAAATGATGCATTACAGTGATTACAATAATATAGATTTTTAATTTTCGGAGTATCTTTATGTTTAGTTCTTAAATACTTATTTAAACCAGACACTGATAAATATTTAGCATCACAAACTTGGCAATTATACATGGTTCTATTTAAAATAAAATAATATCAAATTATAAAATATAATAAAAAATAAAAAATTCAAATCATATAATCACAATACTATATTATCATGAATCGTTTTTTTATCAACAATAACTGATAAGATGATAGGGTTTAGACTAGACGTGATTCACTCTGGTGGACATTTTTGACATCATGGATCACAAAAATTTTTTTCTGCGATGATACAATCGTGATTTTATTCTAATATATAAGAGTATAAGAAAGAATAACATATAAGAGTATAAGATTATAAGATCCATGATTAAATAAATTTATTTTATCATGATAAGATCTATATTATCTATTATTTTATGTAAATAGAAATAAAAACGTTTTATATTTATCTATCTTAGATGAAAACTTTAATTCTCTATTATTTATTTGTATAAATATTTTAGATTCTGATTGAAACGAGGAATGTATTAGTTTAACCATGATGTGTGTTTTATTTATTTATGCATATGACACTTTTTCGGCTTATCAATAATTCAAGTAGTAGCGTTAATTACAATATAAAATAGCTAGTAAAATAAATAAAGTATAAAGAATAAAATATGTAACAACAAAACAATAGTTAAAATAATCAAAATAATTAAAAGGTAAGTAAATAATAGTGGTGATAATAATGGTAACTATAGTGAATGGGTACCAAGTAGGAAGGATCACAAACGTATAGTGAGTTCATCGCACCATTTGGCGGCTGCCGGGCTGCCCTCGTGCAATTTGGCTAATCCTCCTTCAAACTTCGTGTTAGGACATGTCTGGACAATGTGATTGATAGTTTGTTTATCTCCGCATTCGCATAGTTGAGAGTCGGACATTCCCCATTTATGGAGTAAGTAATTGCATCTTCCCTGCTCCATCCTGATGCGGTTGAGAGTTGTCCATTGGGCCCGAGTAAGATCCCAACCATGTACTTTTATAGTTGGGTCAGATACAAGGGTTTTGTTACGAATTTCTGCTATGCCCCATAGCTTTTTCCATAGCCCTTCTATGGGCTCTTCGGGTACTTTATTACGCCAGATAGGGTACCTTGAACTTAGCCTTATTGGAGGATGTTCCAAAATATCCTTTTGTAGGGGCAAGTTTTGAAAGGTGCTCAGTTTTAAAATGGTTTTTGAGGTATGAGATAACCTCCGGAGGTTATATTTTTTTACCTGTGATCAGTATTTCAAGTTCTTTTTTAGCTTCCCGGTTGTTGAGATGGAAGGTTCTTGTTACTGACTTATCTGGATTAAGCGTTAGGTGCCACTTGTGAAAATATTTTTGCAATTTGTCTAGGTCTACATTTAGCGTATTCTCTAATTCTGCGAAGCTTCTGGCTTGAGCTACTAGCGCAACGTCATCCGCATACATGAACTTTCTTGATGACGTTTCGGTAATATCTGCTATATATGCGTTAAATAATAGTGGAGACAGTACTGATCCTTGCGGGAGTCCATTTTGGAGGCGCTTGTAGTGACTTTCTTTGCCGCTAAGAGATACACGGAATTTTATATTTGACAGGATGTTATCTATTAGTCGTACCGTTGTTCTGCATTTTAATATTTTCGCTAGCTTTAGAAATAGACCTCTCTTCCAGACTGTGTCATACGCAGAAGAAAGGTTTAGGAAAACCGCGCCGGACTTTTGCTGTCTTTGGAACCTGTTTTCTATGTGCGTAGCTAGAGCTAGCGCTTGATCGCAGCAATTTCTGTTTTTCCTAAAACCGGCTTGTTCAATGGGCAAGGATGCTTCAATTATCGGTTGTAAACGCGCTAGGATCATTCTTTCGAAGAGTTTGTATGTAGATGATAGCAGAGATATTGGTCTATAGTTTTTGGGGTCGGTGGGTTCTTTATTAGGCTTTAAGATAGCTATAACTTTGGATTCGCGCCAAGACTTTTGGATGTTATTCGAGTTGACTATGTTCGTGGCAAGTGTTGCAATCCAATTAGTGCTACTGGGTCCAATGTTTTTTAGAAACTCTGGAAGTACTCCATACGTTCCAGCTGCATTTCCATTTTTGACTGATTTTAGTGCGTTTAGAACTTCCTCTTCGGTAAAGTCTTTCATGAGTGCCGTCTTTTCTTCGCATAGGTTTAGTATTTCTGAAAGTTCTTTTCTCGCTTCTATTTTTTCGCTCTTTTGGGGTTTGATATTAGACGTTCTGAACAGTCGGTTAGCTATATCGCTGGCTGCAACACATCCAATTTTCCTTGATGGCTGCGCGGCTCCTAGTTTTCTCAAAAGGGCCCAGCTTTTCCTGCTCGAATGGGTGTAATCCATCTCCTCCATTGCAGAGGTCCACCAATTCCTTCTTTCCTCGTCTAATAGGGCCATTAAGCGATTTGCAGTTATCTCGCTTCCCGATTGCTCGTATTCTTGTAGTAGTAGCTCGCATTCCTAATTCAAGCACGGTATATAGTTCTGTCTATGTCCTCTTGGTATGGCTGTGGTAGCAGCTTTCTTGATTAGTTTTACGAATCTAAGGTAATTTTCTGGGATAGGCGGTATTCGGTTGATATTATCTTCCATGTATTTAGTGTAAGAAATTTTGGATTTTTTTAATAATTTATTTTGAATAACCTCTGGTTTAGGTTCCTCTTTACTAATAATTGGTTTTTTGTCTACCGGTAAATTTTCACTTTTCTTTATTTCGATATTTAATTCTGAATTTATGTTATTTTTTAAAATTTTAATGTCCCTGTTCTGTTCAAATGTTTCAATCCTCTCATCCAACTCCAGACTTCTGTTATTTAAATTAGACGTTAAGTTGTTTGCTTGATTTGTTGTCTTTATTTCGTCAAGTAAATTACGTATTTTGGTCCCTATACTATTAGTCTCTATGTTATCTGTTTCAATGTTTTTAATTATCGAGTCGTCTTCAGTAAAAGTTATGTTAGCTAAATGTTCTCCACTATTGTTTACATTTATAAGAAATTCGTCATCTACAAACGTTAAATTTGATTCATTTAAACTGTCGTCAGAATTTGGATCACCTCTAAAATTTTTTAATGCCGATTTAGCGAGATTTCTTAATTCTACTAGTGTAGCCGTGTCTTCAAAGTGTATATTACAAAATTTTAAAAAACCCGCTACCTCAGATTTATCTAATAAATTTATCCACGCTACAGTTTTTTGAGATATTATGAACTCAAATTTCTTTTCTATAGGGCATAATTTATTAAATTCTACTTTATCTAAACTTTGCACCTTATATAAAGTACATAATGTAAATTTGTGAACAAATTCGGCAGAAAGGGGTAATTTCTCAAACCTTGAATTTTGAAAAAAATCTCCCAAATTAGGCTCGTCCGTTGACCTTATTAAAGGTAATAAATTTACTTCATTTATTTCTAAATTAAAATTTGGTTGTAAAAATAAAATATTCTCTTTTGTTATTTTAGCAGTCTGGTTATTAATATTACGTTTTATATAAAAATTAGTTTTCATTATGGCCAAACATTATGAAAAGTATGTTTACAAAGAATAACACTGCTCCATAAAATATATCACAACACACAGGGGGGTACCTTTGAATGTAGCTTTTTCAGAATAAATCCCAAAAAAACTGGACTCAAGGAACGAGGGCCTCCACCATGTAACGTCCCCTCTTTAACCTTTCCTTCTCTGTGAGTTTCCGTTAAAGTTATGTTTATTTTCTACGAGGTCTCGGGGACTCGACCTCGGTGTGTGATACTCAAATGTTATGGAACAGGGTTACCTCAAATAATTTACAAAACTGCATGTATAATATATTATAATATAAATAAATACGTTACTGAAATCTGACAATGAATATTTGAATAGGGTAGGTGAGCACTGAGGTAAGTGTAGTCTTGATGATGATCTTGATTGGTGTCCGATTGATGGTCTTCGGTTCACTCTTCGACTGCGTTGACTCTACCCGTTGCTCCTCGTTTTCCTATTCTATACCGTCTTATATCCATGCCGGCAAATCCCTAAGTTAGCATTTATTATTGTCATTCATTTGACGTTTCGCACACTCAACATATTAGCCATATTGTCCTACTTAATGAGCAATGTACGATTTTTATAAACAACAATCGTTACACATGTATTTAGTGTAATCTGACCATCTTGCTTTACGAAGATTCCATCTGGGTATTGCGGGCTTATTTATTCGTGGGAGGCTGATCCCTGTATCTATAACAACTGGTTTATTTTGGCTCTTTGGGAACTTTTGAAAGATGGCACAGGAAACTCTAATAGGTTGGTCGTTTTTGTCTATTAATACAAAACATAGGTCCGGGGAAGTAGTCCTGCCCCATCTACCTGACTCAAATGTGCCACCTTGCTTAGCATCATATACTAAGTGCAATCGGTTAACAGCTGCCCAGCTAGTAAGTTTTCCCCATATTCATTCTCGTTTGGGTAGCCCCATTCGGTGCTGTGTGAGTTAAAGTCGCCTATATAGATCGTTGGGTATTGTTGGACTGGAAGCACTGGTTAGACCACTTTTCTGAGGGTGGTTTATATACGTTGTAGATTGTAAGATTTCCTATGCGTATGCCAATTGCGTGTATATTTCCAGCTATGGGGACCACGTTTGTCTCTTCTATGTTTTGATTAACATAAGTTGCCAGCCCGTGTTTGCGATGTCCTATATAGTCGATCATATTGAAACCGGGGATTTTTAGACGACTGGTCTCGCCTTCCGGCACATGGGTCTCTTGTAATGCGAGTACATCTGCGTCTTTGAACGTTTTGCTTAGGAATTCGGATTTGGCTCTCGTTAAACCTTCGACATTCAGGTGAACGACTCTTATACTTCTTAGAGATTCCTTTTTACTTGGGTAGGGTGGATCTTCACTGTTTATGTTGTGTGTTTTTTTTTATAGGTTTTATTTTTGTATTGTTTTTTGTGCGGTTTTTTGGTTATTCTTTGTTTAGCACGTGCAGCGTGCAAGTCAAAAGAGCCCTGAAAAGGGCTGTTTTTGCCGAAAAAGCCAGGAGGTCCAAGGACGTCTGGCTGTCTGTGTGATGCTATTTGGTTTCGTGTGTTCATTGTAGAAAATTCGCAGTTCAGATCCTTTGAAAATTCGAAAACACACTACTCACCGTGGAGACCACGTGAAGGTATAACATCTCCTCCCCGATGTGTGTTTTAGTCTAGTTGATACTTTGATACCAGGAGGTCATTTTTGATATAAGATATAATAAAAATTGTTTTTTACATGTGTAAAAAGTGTGAAGGCCAAAGACATTTCAGTAATTGAAATTAAATATTATGTTGTGTCTATCATTTAAAAATTTGAATCACGTAAAAATGAAATAATTTTTATATCTAAAGAACGAAAAGTATTAAATTCATTAAGAAATGAAGCAGTATTATCTGAAAACATATTTATCAACTATCGTAATACATTTTATGATACCTGCTTAGAATATATAAAAGAATGGTCGAATCCTACTCTAAGTAAATTTGATGGTACAACGTGGATTACGCTTAAAAACATAGATGGTGATTTTAATTGGGTTAATATTCAAGCTACTATTGAATTAATAAAAATTATTATTCCAAATAAAAATTTAATCAATGAGGCTCAATTATTTGATGAATGATTAAAGAATGTGTAAAACACAATGAATATATTCAGTCTTCATAAAACCTTATCAGAAAAGTGGACATATATTTTTAAATCAATGAATAATAATAGAATACATGGATTTTTTCCAAATTTTAAAATAACAGTCGAGTTTATAATATGTATACTAGGTTCAAATGCAAATGTTTTTTTTTTTTTTATTTTATATTAGAAATAAACAATCTACACAATTAATGTACAATAAGCTTATATGTTAAGAGAAATATAGAATGTGAGAATTTGATTAAGAAGCCGGCCACTGACAACACTTAGCATGAATTATTTATATATACCTGTATATATATATATACGAAAATCCGTTGGCATAAGTATATTGCATTGGGAGGGGATTACTTTGAAGGGGATGAAATTGATTTGGTAGAATAAATAAAGAATTTTCAAAATAAATACAATGTCACCTTATTTTTTGGACACAGTAGTATATATATTTATTACACATATGTGTAGTATATTTTAAATTGGTAACTATAGGAGGTCATGACACCATTTCCTTTTTAACCTTCGCCTCGGATTTCCTGGGAGGGTTAAATAGGAAAGTTTTTTAATAATAGGATTTTGGTAGGATAGAAGTCAAGTGTGGAAGTGTAAGTAAAAAGATTGAGCTTTTTCGTTTATGGTTTTCATGTGAAGATCATTATGTAATGTGAGGTTTGAGACATACGATGGTGCATTGGAGAGATGACGAAGAGCTAGGTTTTGGAATACTTAAATTTTATTGGTATTGGACTTTTTTGCTGAACCCCAGAGCTGAATGCCATAAGTCCAGATAGGTTTTAGAAGGGTTTTGTAAATTAGAAGTTTTACTTTTAGATTGGTTTTATTATTTTTCGATATTAGAGGACTGAGGATTTTTCCAGTTTTTTTTCCAACGAGAGCGATATTGTATCGACAATCATATGAGCTTGATGAATGGTACTATGTGAGGATCTGAATCCAAATTGGGTGTTCAGCAGAACATTGTTCCTGATTTATATGGAGTCATTCGTTTGAGGATAAGTCTTTCAAAAATTTTTGCTAAGAAGGGCAAGAGACTTATTGGCCTGTATGAGGATGGGTCATCCAAGGGTTTATTAGGTTTAGGAAATAATGCAATTTTTGAGAATTTCCAAAGAATTGGAAAGTAAGAGAGCCTTAGGCTTGCATTAAATATATATATTACCAATACTATTGCTTTTTTGGGAAGGCATCTAGCTACTTCTGCCGTTAATAGGTCATAGCCCGGGGATTTTTTTTTTTTGGAGTATTTTTGGATAGCCTGTTTAACTTCGTTGGGCGTGAAATATTTTTCAAAATGATTGGAGGTCGAGGGAAGGTTTAAACCAGCGTTTACCTCGTCAACACATTGAGGTATGAATATATTTTGATGTGGTTGGAAAGTTTTCTGAAGGTGTGCTTTAAGAAATTCGGCTTTATCGGTTTCAGAAGAAGCAAGTGTATGGTCAGGTTTCTTTAAAGGGGTAGAAGGAGTTTTAAGACGAAGTTACTTTTTGGTTTCTTTCCATAAGCTACCGTCAGAATATGAAAGATTGGTTAGTTTTTGCTCAATTGTATTCGCTTTGTTTTAAGCTAGGGTTTTTTTTAGGGAGTTGGCTAATTTATTATAAACGCTTTTGTGTGATGGTAGTCGCGTGCGTTGATAAACTGCTCTGGCTCTACGTTTTTCCACAATTAGTGATCGTATCTGTTCAGGAAGAGGAGTCTGCTTCTGGATTGAGTGCTTAGGGGCGGTTAAGGTATTGGATAAAGAGGTTGCTGAGTGAATACGTTTGGATAAGTTATTGATTACTTCATCAATATCGTGCTCAGTTTTTAATTTTATTGAAAGATTAACTTTTTGGGAAATTGTATTATGGAATATATAACGACTGGTCGATGGTGAGAAAATAGAGAAGAGAATTTGTTTAAGGAGTTGCATCGACATTTAGTATCACAAATGAGTGATCCGAGTTTAAGATACAGAACAGTATAAATTACTCGGAGTTTTTGAGACAAATATGTCCAGAATATCAGGTTTTTTCTTGTGCGATGTTGGCCAGTATGTAGGATCAGGTGGTGCAAGTATTTGGAATTTTTTTAAATTGGTAAAATTATGAAGTAGGTTACCGTGTGGGTTTGTAACTCGACAGCCCCAGCTTTAGTGCTTAGCATTAAAGTCGCCACCCGCAATAAAATTGTTAGGAAATGTATCAAAGCATTCGGTGAGATTAGTGTCTGTTATACAGTGTTTGGGAGGACTGTAAACTGCTGCAATTACAACAGGAATATTATTATTATAGAAAACATTTCTAATGTGAACCAGAACACCGATTCTTTAAACATTTTTCCGTCGGAGGAACACTATATCGTACCACATAGTCATTTCAATGATGTAAAGGTCGATACTGTGGCCGACACAGGGGTTGAAAAATTTTCCGAGTACAGCCCCACCCCTGTCACATCACTTGGAGAGGATTATCCGGGTATGGATGTATGTTGTCCCGAACAGTTCGGTGAACAATTACCAACCCGGCTACCAACCTCCAGTCTATTCGGTTCTGATAGTGTAAAATTCGGGCCGTCGTAATCTATAGTCACGGATTTAGATACGGAAATTTCTTTAAATCCGAGTCCACCAACTACCGTTCCATCGGGACATTGTATGGGTGTCATACATAGGCGTAACTAGCCCTTTATGTTAGGGGGGGCTGAAGTCCTAAAGAATTTTTATAGTAAAATAAGGTACCTATGGAAACAAAATTGCCCCCAAACATATATAAGTTTTAATTTGTATTAATTATCTGAAAAAAGATTACAATTTAGAATAATTAATAATGCGTAAAAATTGTTTTACTTGAATTACATAAAACTATAAAATATTTATACCTAATATAATAATTAATAATATTCAACATCAAAAATTGTACAGACATATACAGTATACTTCTTTATTTTGACATTTTTAAACTTAAATCATAACTTTATTTTTATATAATAACAGTAAATAAAATATATACAATAGTCTATGTGTAATATGAAATATAATAAAATAGTTTACAAACCTATACGCCTATTCTTCAAAACAAAGTTATTTAAAATGTTTTCTGACTCGATAATATTTGAAATATCTCTTTCAATATGTAAAATTGATATATCTGTAAATCTATCCTGGTTCATACTAGCTCTGATCCATGTTTTTATTCTCCGCATAACAGAGAAAGAACGTTCACAAGAAGCAGAGCTGATGGGCAGAGTTAAAGTAACTTGCTTGAGTTTATATAAATTGACAAAAACATTCTGATCCATTTTTTGTAACACATCACTAAGAGTAAAATCAGAAATTTGAATACTATTTTTAATTACAGTCATTTCAGCTTCTAACAATTCAATATTAATATCCAACAATTTCTAAATATAAAATTAAAAAAATTAGTAGATCTATTATAATAAAATAATGATATGTAAATAATTACACATTTTAATTTTCAACTTTGTACAATTTTAAATAGGTACGTCATAATGTTGTATGAATGGTAAACTTTCTTTGAATTGTAATTTTAAAAAAATGTCAACAGATGATGCTAAATTTAAGTTTTCAGATGAAAATCTTGTTTTCATGCTGGTAATAATTGTATCCAGAATTCTATAATATGCATTTATTTTCCAGTTTTCTTGATCCAATATATGTAAAGAAGACTCATAAAATTCTGAGTATTCATTCCCAGTAGTAGTAGAGCAAGCATGTCAAACTCAAATTATCAGATGGGCCAAATATATTGAAAAGTTTACTATTTGGGCTACACATAAAAATTTAGCGAAAAAATAAATGTACAAATATTTGTACAAATTTTTCTGTATATCTATATAGATAATATCTAAAATTTGTTATAAATATGTATAAAACCATCAATAATCCTTATTCGATTATGATTTATCAGAAGATAAGACAGCATAATAATGTATACCAAATAAACCACTCTCTAAGAATCTAAAATAGTCGTTACACGATATAAATATTTTTTTTTTTGTCCATTAATATTGGTAGCCGCGGGCCACAAAAAAATGAGCCACGGGCCGCGTGTTTGACATGCCTGTAGTAGAGGTACAATAATCTCTTAAATATGTGCTTTCTTTTCTTTTACGCTTATCATTAAAGCCTTAAATTAAATATATAATAATAAACCAATGTAACACGATGTACTAAACATGATTGATAACATTTAAAAAATAATAACTAATATAATTAAAAAAGTAGGTACTTCTAGAAGTTGTTTCAATTGGTATATTATGTTTTTCAACAAAATTTGTAATTTTACACTATATTTCAGTAAACTTATTAGAGATTCTATAATTTTCAAATGTTTGAATAACTCCAAAAATAATATTATTAGCTTCACCTATAGGGATTCACATTATAATGTGGAAGTTTTTTTTTGTAACTAGTTACTCAGAATATTTATAACTTTAAGTACATCCTGGAGAATAATTAAATAAATTATAAATTATGCTTTTTGAATATAACTTGATAAGCCTAGAAAAACTAAATTTGGATTACATTTTCATATACAAGTAGTAAATCAAAAATGTTATTACTTATAAATTAGTAATTATAAACCTATAGCCTGAACTGCATCCATGTCTTTGTTTAAATCAACTTCATCATTTAAAACTTCAATAAGTACTTCAAAATTGTTATAAACTGCATCACAGTTCTGTATTCTTCATACCCAACGTGTATCACTTATGGCCATTAATGTGGTGGCTTTAATATTGAGTTTATTTTGCATTTCTTTCAATTTAAAATTAGTTGATGGTCGAGAAAAATGTACGTAAAATGCTTCAATAAAATTGAAAAATTGTTTTGCTTCCTTAAAAAGTGAATTACATTTTAAAATATAGGTAATAAAATGATTTATAGTTTTTATTGGTGTACCTATTCGTTTATATGATATATTATATTTTTTAACATTGTGATTTATGGGCAAAAATAATGTTAATAATAATATGTTTTTAGGCACCTGGCACATACATTTTGGAGGGGCTTTAAGAAATTCTGGGGGGGCTGAAGCCCCCTTAAGCCCCCCCCCCCCTAGTTACGCCTATGGTGTCATACCAACACCTGCGATCGAGTTAGAATTTTCAAGTGGTTTCGTGACTGCGTTACTGGACTCTCAGGCAGTAAATTCTTACGTGAAGCTCTAAGTAGTAGATAAATATGGCACATACTGTTTAAACGTCACCTCTGTGGAGAAGCTAGCGGACGGTCGTACAACCAATACGAGCGGTGTAGCTTCGTTTGATTCAAAAATTTCGAATTTCGAATTCAGTTTTTGCGCGGTCGTGCTGGATGAGTTGTTTAGTGATGTTTTATCAAGCCATGACTTTCTAGTCCAAAATCAAGTTTCGTTAGATTATACGAATTACACGATTTATATGGGTTCCAGACAACGCGCTTCCGTGTGCTGGAAAAAATGGAAATACCCCCCAACCCAACTTCCCGATTTTTCTGAAGTAAAGTTTACGGGATACCCCGAGTATGTACAGAAAATAAAAACAATACTGACCAAGTATGCTAATGTTTTTAGTGGAAGTATAGGCAGGACAAAATTAATTGAACATTCAACTTAATAATCCTACGCCTGTAGCACTGCGACCTTACCCATACCCACCGGAAAAACAACAATATGTTAACGAAATGGTGCGGGAAATGGAGAAGCAGGGGTTGGTAGAACCGAACATTTCACCGTGGTCGTCATCAGTGGTACTTGCGAAAAAAAAAGATGGGTCGTTTCGCCTGTGTGTGGATTACAGACGATTGAACGACGCGACTATCTCGGACGCGCAACCAATGGGGAATCTCCACGAAATAGTTCGTGGCATGAAAGGGCACGTGTATTTATTATGTTAGACCTTAAGTCCGAATATTGGCAACTGTCTTTAAAACCTGAAGCCCGTAAATATACAGCTTTCCGAACTCAAAGGGGACTATTTCAGTTTAGAGTACTTCCGTTTGGTTTGAAAAATTCCCCGGCGATTTCCCTTTCGTCCGCCTGATGGGTGAAGTATTGAAGGGACTGATAGGTGATTTTGTGGAGGTGTATTTAGACGACATCGTTATTTATTCGTATGATCTCGAAGAACACCTCATTCACATTGAAAAAGTAGTCGAGAGACTACATAGGAATGGTCACCCAAAAAAATGTCAGTTTGGTCAGACCCAAATTTCGTTTTTAGGGCATATAGTCAACGCCGATGGCATAGACAAACAACCCGAGAAGTTGGAGGAAATTTTAAACCATCCTGTACCCAAAAATATACGTACGCTAGGAAAATTTTTGGGGGTGTGCAACTAGTACAATCAGTTTGTTCACAATGACGCC
Source organism: Sipha maydis (assembly GCA_034509805.1). Lineage (NCBI taxonomy): Eukaryota > Metazoa > Arthropoda > Insecta > Hemiptera > Aphididae > Sipha > Sipha maydis. Next base: position 140,551 of record JASXSY010001091.1, read on the forward strand.
GACATAATTAATCCCCCGACTAATTTACTTAAAAAGGGTGTCAGATGGCGTTGGTTTCAAGTCGAACAAGATTCCTTTAATGATATCAGGAAAAAATTGTACGACTCCCCAAAATCAACCCCCTCCCCCGATTTTTCAAAACTATTCTGTTTACATACGTATGCATCCGAAATAGGGATTGGCGCAATTTTATTTCAACAGGGAGTTACCTTAGAAAAGAGAAGAATTGCATACGCCAGTAAAAAGTTAAGCAAAACGCAACACAAATATGCAGCAGTAGAGCGTAAGTGCTTAGGGCTAATTTGGGCGATTGACAAATTTAGACCTTTTCTGGAATCTCGTACCTTCAAATTGTATACCGATAACTTGGTGCTGACGTGGCTACATCGAGCGAAAGATAAAAACAGTAAGCTAACTTGGTGGGCGCTGCAGTTAGGGACATTAGATTTCGTTATTCAATATGTTCCCGGTGTACATAATGAGGGTCCCGATATGCTATCTCGATTCCTGACGGACGGCTCTACTTTAGACGACGAGGACGCGTTGGAGGAAAAGTTGGTTGGTTTCCCAACGAGTATCAAAGTAATCGGAAATAGAGAACCAGAACAAATTTATCATATTTATCCGAAATCGCTCGACGCGAATCCCATTTCCCTCCAGACATTAATATATTGGCAGGGGGCGGACCCCAAAATCCAAAATATTTTGTCTATTTTTAAATCTGATGGTCCGACGAGTAATACGCGTCTTGACCTATTTAAAAAATTCAATAATTTTATTTTTGAGGGAGGCCTACTTAAGAAAAAGAATGTAGGGGGTAATTCAGTTGATATGGTAAATAACTTGGTAGTGATACCCGTTGACAAATAGGAGCGTATCCTATGGCGCTATCACGACCACACCCTTGCGGGACACCCAGGGTGGAAAGAGACATATAGGGCGATTACAAATAGGTTTTATTGGAAGTCTGTACGGAAGTCTACCCGGCGCTACGTGGCGGCCTGCCAAATATGCGCATGTACTAAACCGTTAAATAATAAAATCAATGTTCCGTTACGCCCTAGAAAACCAGCCCAACCGAGGGAAGTGGTAAGTATCGATTTGATGGGTCCTTACCCACGAACGGGTTGGGGTAAAACCAATATCTTAGTAGCCACTGATTGTCACAGTAGGTGGGTGGAAGCGTATCCCTTGGGTGCAGCAACGGCTACCGTAATTACCCAAACTTTGGAAAGGGAATTTTTCGCGAGATTTGGTGACCCACGTGTGCTACTAAGCGACAATGGCCCTCAGTTTACCTCGGACGTGTGGACAAGTGGACTTGACCGATGGAGGGTGGAGGGGTAGACTACCCCAGTATACCACCCGAGGGCCAATCCGGTAGAAAGGCGTAATCAAGAACTGAAAAAGGGCCTGCGGGCACTTCTGGTGAACGATAATCATCGTTCATGGGACCAGAAACTTTCTTCGGTTCTATTTACATTACGCAACTGGAAGAACGACAGGACCGGCGTTTCACCGTCAGTTTCGGTATTGGGACGCGAAACTAAAAGTCCGGGAGATTGGGTGTTGACCACGAAGTCCGAAAATACGCCGCGGGTACCGGTGCCATCAGACAACAATGCGGTCGCCGATAAATCGGAGTGTAACCGGCGAGCGTTCGCCGTCGGGGACCGGGTTTACGTTAAAGCACATCCTCTCTCCAAAGCCGATCAGGGTTTCCACGCGGGGTTCGCCGCAAAGTGGACGGGTCCCGTCACACTTGGAAAAAGACTGGGGAAAGGAATTTTCTGAACGGATGAAAATCCGCCGCGCAAAGTACACGTCTCCAGTCTGAAACCCGTGTACACGAAGGAAACATTCGTCTCGCAATCGGCCAATACGGATAAGTGATCGCATGTTACAGTATACACTGTATCATGTGTGGTGTGGTACCACTTAGCGACCAATATCAATTATCCATATTGTTTTTTTTTTTTTAGATGTCCAACGCCGAAGAGACATCTCGGGACTCCAGGTGGCGGTCCAGTAGAACGCAGATGCGGAGCAACTTGGGGAGTTGGTGCGGCAGCACATCTCCCAACTGGCCATCCTGCGGGTACAGAGGGTGTCCCTGGAGCAGCTGGGGGCGGTGTTCCCACCAGACCCCACACCACCGGTGATGTCCGTCCAACGGATCGCGAATTCGGACACGGCGGCGTTGCGGTCTGACCCCCTGATGTGGGCAGCGTATTTGAGGGACTGGCACGATCACGCGCGGGCGGCACCGGCGAACCCACCAGGTCCGGTGGATTCAAGGCCAGCACCAGGTCCTGTCCGCCACGTACAACGCGTAGTGCGGAAAGCGGCAGCGAAGCCGACCAGCGCCCAGCGATCGGCAAACCGGCCGAACAGCGCTCAGCGACCGGCAAACCGGCCGAACAGCGCTCAACGACCGGCAAACCGGCCGAACAGCGCTCAACGACCGGCAAACCGGCCGAACAGCGCACAACGACCGGTTCAGTTGCAACGTAGGGGGCCCAAGGATCCCCTGACCGCCTTCCCAAAGCCGTCGCCTCCATCACCAGCACCTGCTACTAACACGGAGCCAACCCTCAAGCTCCCCATCCGGATGAAGGGTCATCCAAAACCGGTGGCCGGAACTATTACCCGGGAAGAGATTGCGGGTGTCATATTATGACACCTTATGACATTTAATATTTTTAATCTATTGTGCACCGCGACGAATTATTATTATAAATATTTTGTGCGACGTGACAATTTTATTATTATTACATTTTTCTTTGTTTCTTTATTATTATCTTAATAATAAATAAAATTATTATAATTTCTAAAAAAATTAATTTTTATTGTTTTAGTTATATTACTATTATTATTATTATTATTATTATTTTATTTTAAATCGTGTGTTACCGTGACAAGTGTGATTGAGATGGCACAGATTTGGATGTGATTTTGAGAGAAATTGGTAAGAGGATGACATTTTAAGTTAGTTTTGATAAGTATTGCTGTCCCCCCCATGTGCTGTGCCATCAGGGTGGTTAGATTTAAGTAAGTAAAAACCAGGGATGGAAATATGAGAATATTTGGTAAAATGAGTTTCTGAGATTATTGCGATATCTATGCGTTTGTCAAAGAGAACTGACTGGAGCTCATTAACATGATTTTTTAGGCCGTAAGCATTAAACAGTAAAAAAAACGGTTAGTGGCATTCGGGGACTGCCGCGATAAAGCTATTGCATATTAAATAAATAAGAAGTTGATATAATTTTAAATTTTTTTATTATTCTAGTTATTCAGGAATTTGTATCATAGCAACTACGATATTTCATTAATTACGGGATTCCACAGTTAGTGGTCACGCTTTTTCGTTACGAAAAATTTTTTTTCAGTCACTACACCAGGCCTGCAATAAAACCTATGCAATAGCTGAATAGATAATGAGTTATTAGTGTAAGAGTTATTCATTGTTTTTGTTTAGGAGTGAAGTGATAACTTGTGTCAGGAGTGCAATTAATGGGTTGATAAGAGATTTTAGTTCACTTACAAAGGAGGATATGAGTTGAGTTAGGTCGGAGGGAGGAGAAGGTTGAGATGGTTGACTAGTTATGGCCTGTGCATAAGTTTTTGTGGGGTTGGATTCATTTTTTTGACATTGGCTTATTAACTTAGGCTTGTATGGTTCTTCAACCTTAGTTTTTGTGTGCAGAAGGGAAGATAATTGGTAGATTTAATTAGAGTGATTGGTAGGTTCTAAATCAACGAAGAACAGCGGGAGTAGGTGCTTGTTAATCTTGTGTAGGACATTCGTGACTTGTCTGACTTCGAAGAGGCGTCTCTCGAGTTCAGGTTTTATTAGTTAAATTGGCGTAGTAGGATGCAGATTGCGGATAACTTTCCTCGTGGGTTTGTCCTCAGCGAGTTGGTATGTGTGGTATTTGGCGTTATGTTTCTTTAAGTAATGTGTTAGAAGTCTATAAGCTTCAGGATTGGCGGTCTGAATTTTTAATCGGTCTGTGGTGGCTTTGCAAATGAAATTGTCAACTCCTACTAACTCAATTAATGTTGTACAGAAGCCAGGAAAGTCATTTATTTCTTTCATAAAAATTGGGGGAGGTGGTTTGACACGGGATCTTTGGATATCATGTCTGCGTCAAAAACCATGTCAGCAGGTTCGGCGATCGTAAGTGGTTTGTAGTGATTACGTGTTGAGAAAGAGAGTTTTTTGGTTTTTGGTTGTGTATTTTCTGAAGAAGAGAGTATGAAGGTGGAAGAACCGGATGATGAGCTTGACAGGTTTCTTTTATTTATTTGAGTAGTCCAGTTGCCATTTCCAGGGCTGTTCATATTGTTGTGTTGGATGTTATGATCTGGGTTATTCATTTGAGTAGTCCAGTTTCCATTTCCAAGGCTGTTCATATTGTTGTGTTGGATGTTATGATCTGGGTTATTCATTTGAGAGTTTTGTGTTTCTGCTAGGCGAGCAGGCTGTATAGTGTTGGTGTTTTTGTTTTTATCTTGTTTGTTATTTTTCACATTTGAAAAATGGTTAATGTTTGTTTTGGGTGGCATAATTAGTGAGCGAAGGTCACGAGCCACTGACCGATGAACGCGATAACGTGCTGCCTGCGCGGCGCATTGATAATTTGGTAGTCACACTTGTCAAATATTAGAAAACTACTACCTTTTTAAGTACGGTGGGAACAATAGGAAAACAGTTAATTCAATTATTGACAATTGATTGCACTCGACGTTAGCTATTATTTAAGCTAAATTTTTACCTTGTCGGTTTACAAAAGTATAAAAACAACAGCAATTACGCGGAGCTAACATAAAGAGATGTGCACCGTGTGTGGTGTGAACGGTGACTGAAATGCAAACGTTAAACGAATTTTCTCAAATATGAATAACTTATGGACGGATGAAAAAAATAAAATGGAAATAAAAACAGCAAAAGCAATGTTGACAGGGAAGACATTTTTTTAAGGAAACCTGTAGGTAAGTACCCATAAACAGCATAAATTTCATTACAATTTTGAAACAATTATGAAATGTCTATAAAATGCTGCTACGATTAATATAAATACCTAAAATTGATATAAGTACCAACCCGGTAAATATTTCGAATCATTGAGGCTATTATTTATAGAATAAAAATCAAATAGGTAAAATAAATGGAATTCGTTGACATTTCAATTTCAAACACAATTATTAAACTTTTTTGCAACTCTCCAGTATATTGAGAATGTTAAAACTAAATACTTAAAATTGCTAAAAATGAATTGGGAATTAAATTGTCAATGAGAAAAGAAAAGAAAAATAAATTTATTTAATTTAATATATTATATATAAATTTAATATTAAAAACAAAAAATTATTGAAAATGAACGCCATAAATGTTGCTAACAAATATTAAAAATCGTTCGAGAATAAATCATAATTTTATGCAATTTCGCAAATATTTAAATTTCAAACAGTCATAAAATTTTTTCCTCTAAGTCCGGTAGAAGAGTACTGAAGAGTAGCTTATAGATAACTTAGTGTTAAAATTTTGAACCTTAAGTATAAACAGAAAAAATTCTATGAATTTTTATCTACAAAATAACTTGCAAATTATCGTGATTTTTACACATTTTATACAAATTTGAGCTTTAAGGGCTTATAAAAAAATATTTTTTAGTTACGATAAGTTAAACTTATTATAAACCTTTTATTAAATTTTCAAGAGTTTTCGGTCAGCCAATTAAATTTTATAGATGTTTAAAAACAAAAATTTTACAAAAATCGAAAATTTCAATTGTCTATAAATAAGTCAAAATATGTCAAAATACTTTGACCATGTATAGATAACGTCAATATAAAGATTTGGTGAAAATTTCAAATTGTTGCGATTTTTGGTTTTTGAGTTAGAGCATTTTATAAAAATGTAATTTGTAAAAACGTGATTTTGCGTAAAATTTCCCGTTTTTTCGTAATTTTTTTATCGTTTTTTTCGATTTAAGACTAGCCAAAGTACCATCTACATTCACTTTCCTTTCAGAAAAGTTGCTACATAAGCAAATCGAAGCTTTTTTACTGCCAAAAAGGTGTTGTCAGACACAAAAAAAAAAATAAAAATAAAAAAATAAAAATAAATAAAATTATAAATAATAGTATTATCAATGAATAATAAATAGAATCATTGATTGTTTATTATTTATACTAATAATAGTATAAAAATACTTTTAATCAACTATTGAACTGCCTAACTTTTACGTAAAAGGAAAAGTTTTATTTTTTGCGATATCTTTTTATTGAGTAATATTTGACAAAATAAAAACTCAACAGATGTATTATTGTAAAAAAAAAAAAATATTTAATTATTATTATAAATAATATGTAATATGACTTAAGTTAAAGTTATATTGTAAGCAGTGGCGTATTTTTAGGAAGGATCTCGGATCTCGACTCTCCCAGAAGAAAAGAAATAGGTTTGAAAGTTATAAATGACTACTTGCTACGAAGGTACAGAAAAAAACCTTAATTTATATCATGTGGTTGTAATGATTATATAAAAATAAATTACTTGCACATATATTATTATAGATATTATGTTGTACTAAAATATATATATATATATATATATATATATATATATATATATATATATATATATATATTTAATAATATTATAAAATAATTTATTATTTAGAACAATTTTAAACCCCCTCAAAAAAATTTGAAAATATGCCGCTAATTTTAAATAATAATATTCAATGAAAAATATTATTACTAATAAAAATTATTAAAAATATTTTTATAGAATTTTAAATATAATGACCGGAAAAAGTATTTTTGATACTTTTTGTATTTAAAAATTGTTTAAAATCTTCTGTCTTGCCGAGACCCTCAATAATTCGTTTGATCTCACATGGCAACACTGTAACGTTCGTTGGCCCTCTCCTTCTTGTTTTCCTTTAAGGCTTCAACAAGATTCTGCATCGGCAGATGTCATACTTGTTCTATTTTGTTATACTGGTGGTTTGTTAGAATGTTCGATAGTATAGGAGTTTCACCCGTTCACCGTTCATTCCACGAAGTAATTTCAGTAGTTCGTCATCCGTTGTTTGGTGTACGCGTTGAGTATTATGTTAATAATAATGCGTGATGAAATTTAAAATTGATTTGTGATGTGTATTTAAAAATTAATTTATGTGTTCGTCTATAATCTCTGTTGTTTATGAAATGTATTGATAAAACAATGCTCTGCTGCGAATATTTCAGGTAATGCTATGGGAAGTTATTTTATTATAGGTAGTAAAATATTCAATAAGTACCAATAATATATTAAAAAAAAAAATGAGTATACATTAAATGTCATTAAAACATCTAAATTACTTGTTAGTCTAAACTATTGGGTTTAAATTGATAATTTAGTTAACTTTAATTTTATCTATAGTTGAATTCCCATAGATATTTTAGTTATATTTTACCATTGATTTTGAGAATGATATTTTTGTCTATGATTGATGATCTCACTAAATCACTTATTTTGAATACGGAACGTAATTTTAACGTTAAATGCGAAATTAAATACATATTTCGATGGAATTTATTGTTATATTATGAATATTGAATGCATTTAAATTTACTATTTTGTTTGATGCAAGATAATAATTGAAATTGCGAAATTGATCTATATAAAATTTTTAGAACTTCAATAAAATTGATGCTATAAATGGATTGTCTATTAAGTTTTATTGTACGTTACGAATATAATTAAATAAAAATAAGTACTTAGAATTTTTTTTAAACGATTTAACTTTATTAACAAACAAAATTACATTGGTAACTTAAATAATATAATTTTTGAATCCATTGATTTCTAATTAAATAGAATAATAATATTTGTTTTTTTTAAGGAAATCATATGAAGTAGAACATTTGTACAATATTCAATATTGCTCTTTATCCTACATTTATATCAAATTAAATTCGTTTTAATTTTCATTAAAAACTAATAAAGAAAATAGAAATAACTTTCAAAAATGTTTTTAATTGTAATTTAATTGATGTGTATTCTAATAATAATATTGAAAATACTTGTTTATTAAGTTTTTATAATTTTTTTTTATACAAAATTTGTATATTTAATATTGAATGAATTTCTTTAAATTTAAATTATATTATAGATGCTAACTTGAATTTTTAGTTCGAATTAAAGTTACTTAAAAAGTATAATATAGCAAAATAATTATAAAGAATACATTAGCCCTAGCGCTCACAAAACTGTGAATGTAGTTCAAGATTTTTGTATGTACTACAACACTATGTGAACAACAATTATTAATAAATAACGAAGGAAATTTGATTAGTTAACTTTATCTGGCTATTTAATATTTATCACATAGATAAAAACTACTGATTGTTAAACGTGTGTGTAAACATTTTTATATGTACATTTTTTATATAATTGAGTGAGGAGTAAATCCCTAAAATCCTCCTTGTACATGTACCTTTATTAATCATACATTTGTATGAAGTTGACGAATTATCTGAAAATGTCGATTTTTTTATTTCGTTCAAAATTTAGAATAATTTCGTTATTATTTTTTATTATAATACATTACAATGTGTTTTAATTTTACAAGAATTGTATACTCAATAAAAGAGTTACTATGATGTATGAAGTGAAAACTATGATTTTGTGCATTACTTCTGTTTAATTTGTATAATATATATACAGATATAAACGAGACTGTATCAATGTTCTTCTTTCACAAGTTTAATTATCTCCCGAATTTTTGAGAAAATAAGAAATACAGTAAAAAAAAAAAAAAACATCTCGAAGAAATAAAATCAAAATTTTTATGCACTGTATTTTTGGTAAACCAAGCTCTATAAGCAACATAATATGTTGATGTATTTTTTTATGGTTCAAATTCACTGTAATTTTTAATTAATATATTTAATTTAAACTACTACTTTGAGATGAATAGGGGTTGAAGAGAAGGTTTGTAGATGAGTAGATTAGTTGATAGATTATGAAGTAAAGTAAGTTATATTTACATTTTTAAATAAATATATATTTGTTACAATTAATAATATTTAAATGCAATAATTAAATAATCTTACAATTTTATTTTATTATTTTCTAGACTTAAAATATTGTCATCTGTTATTTATTAGGTAAGTATAGGCAATTGTATTTTAAATATGTAGAATTGTATAACTTTTATGTAATTGTTATAACAAATATTTAATAATTATAATAAGAATGTTTTTTGAGGCCTGGTAAGTCCTAACAGCGGATTATATTTTTATAATTTATAATTGGATAATATAATAAAATAAAATAAAGAATATAATATATACTTAAGTTATTTGTTAAGGTTTATTTTCGAGTATGTTGTCTACATAAAAATCCGTAACTGTAATTTACCTTGTAAATGTTATATTTGGCTCCCCGTTGGGTTTTTGCTCGATAAGATTTTGCTGCCATCGTAGATTTTTTTTTAAATACTAGGACGTCCCTCGGTTTTTTAAATTATTTGGTTTTGAATTTTAAATTAAGGCAAACTTATGTTGAAAAATTATTAAATATTAAAACCGATTTTACAATACGAAATAAAATAAGAATTTAAAAATTTCAAAGAATAAATAACAACAGTTTCATGAATTATTTTGTATCTATGCTGCGTATTTTATATTTGTAGGTGTATTATTCCGATAAAATACAAAGTAATTATTAATTAGTCCCTTGTATGAAACAAGATTAGGAATGTTTTAATTTATAATAAGGTTAATTTAAACTATTATTGAATACAAATTAATATTTATTGAAAATGATTAGTTATTTAATGTCGTAAATGTTAGTTATACCTTTACCTTTGATTCATGTTGAATTAGAACACACTATTATTAGAGTTCAGATATACAATATTTATATGTATTATATTTAGGTATAATATTTGGCGAAAATAAACTGCATTTTGTCCCTAATTTATTGTATGGAATATTTTTCTACTATGTATATATTTATGTTGTTATATTTAATAGTATAACCAAGATTTATTTTTAGAAGTTAATACATATATTTGAAGAAAAAATGAATTTTGTAAGGTATTTGGAAAAAAGAGTAATGTTAAATTAAACTACATATTTTCAGAGAGTCACAGCCCTCTCCCATAATTGCGTATCTGATTATAGTTTTTCTATTATTAATGGCTTAATAATTATATAACTGTATAAAATACTATGTTTATAGTTAACATAATCTCCTAATAAAATCAAAATAAGAAAATTAGGAACAGTCATTGTCGAATCATATATTATTTTTAGCTTTATAATAATTCCGACTTAATTTTCTAATTATGTTTTTATATCGGTGGATTAGTCTTATTTATTTGTAATTATTTAAAAACAGTTTTTCATTATGTATACAATTATAAAATTAAAAAATTTGGCTTTGAATGGTTGGTATATATATATATATATATATATATATATATATATTAATGTATTACATTAACATATAATAAAATAATTGTGTATTCTGATATTCAAAAACTCCAGTATTAATTTTATTCAACAGTGTCTACAATTATCAATTTTAAACATTTTTATTATTTGAAATTTTTACTGTGACTTACATAATGAGTCATTATTAACGACTATATTATCCAGGGTTGTTATATGCATATTTTTTTTAATTTTTTTTTTTTTTTATTAGAACTTCCACTAAAAAACTATTATAGTTCGAAAATTATAAAATATAAATATGGTATTGAATTGGAAACATGATGTAAATAGAATATGAATAATATAGATAATAATAAAGTATGTAGATAGTAATAACATAATCCAAATAAAATAAAATTAACATACCTAATAATAAATACTGAGAGTTAGTAGATAACATAATATTTTAAGATTATACGTATAACATGACAACAATATAAAATAATAGTAGGTTGTTAGTTTGCACAACAACGGTGTTATGTGATAAAATTATAAAAGCATGATTAAATAATATAGATAATTGAGAGATAAATATTAGATATATTTAATTAGAAAACTTATAACTAAGGAGAGAACCGTTTATGAACGACCTCGGTAAGGAGGGAAATTAGTGGGCTAATTAAGGAATTAAAATTAGATATAAATTGCACAAAATTAGTCGAGATGGCTTCAAAAGGAGCATTTTCGATTTTGACTGCTTCAGCATAAGATTTCGTTGAGGCTGTCGAGCGTGATCTTCACAAACCACAACTGGCGACTTATAAGTTGACGTATTTGTGAACGGTATATTTTGATTGAGTACTGGATGACGGATAGATTTATGTAATTGAGATTTTCTGCGATTTTCCTTTAGTTTTTTAAAAACTGGACATTTATAGGAGGCTGTGTGTGGCCCCAAACAAAGTGCACACTTGGTGGGTTCTGATGGTGGTTTAGTACATTCTGAGGTGTAATGATTTTCTCCACATTTGACGCAACGTGGGGACTGGTGGCAGAAATTACTAGTATGATAAAAAGCTTGACATTCATGACATTGTGGAGGGGAGCGTTTTTTTTTGGGCAACTCTATTTTGATTCTAGTATGCAGAAGCAAGTCTAGTTTGAGAATATCGCAATTGTTTTCGGCAACTTTTAAATCGACTCTAAATAGAAGCAAAGGACATTTGGAACTATGATGTTTAATATTATAGACCTGAATGACTTCGTGACCCATATCAATTAGACTCGCTTGTATATCTTCCACGGTTGTGGACGGGTGGAGGTGTCTGATAAAAACAATGTAAGGTTTCAAAGGTTTAGGCAGATAAGTGTGGTATTTTATTTTCTCATTAGCCACAAGATAAGCTTGAACTGCATTATAATTGACGGAGCCGTCGGTGCGGATAATTAAATGCTTTGGAGTATTTTTAAAAATAATACTCGAAGGATTGAGAAGGTCAAAAAGAGATTTTATTAGCGTGTTGAAATCGTAGCCACTGCTTAGATAAAAGGGAGGTATATAAGAAAAAACTTTTTTACTTGAAGAGGGTTCCACATGACTAGGTGGAGTGTTGCACTGGTCTTGAGATGGTAATGTGATGGTGGGAGGGCTAAACATCTGATCGAAAGCGTCTTCGGAGAGTGAGGCATAGCGATTTGGTGTGATGAATACTTTACTTCGGTTGTCGCAAGATTTTGTAGATGGAGATAATGATAATGACGATAAATTGCGTTTCGAGGTACTCCGGGACATGTTATGATAAACAATATAAAGTTAGACTCATTAATGTAGTATGGTAAAAGATAATGGACAGACGAAAGCAACGTCAGAACATGTTGAGCGATGAACGCAGACTGCTGTTATATGCATATAAAACGTATATACATTAAATTTATAATACCCCGCTTTTAAAAAAAGAAAACTAATTTAAATATGTAATTTTTTAAATTCATTCTTAAAAGATTAAAATTACTTCCTATCTCAGATAATAAGTAAAGTTTTTTGTATGCTTAGTTAAAATATATTAGGTAATTAAAAATTATAAATATTTTATAAATTATAAATTAGGTAAGGTTAAATTATAAAAAAAACTATTTTATTTGCAATTTTTTTTCTCATTCTTTCGAATAATTCTATAAAATATTACTTCTTCAGCAGTATTTAGTCTATGATTGATTCACAGTAATTCTGTGTTTCTTTGTCGCTAACCTTCCTCTTTAATTCTTGATCTGATGTACACCTTTGATCTTCTATTATCTAGTGCAGTGTTTCCCAAAATGTGTTCCCAAAAGTGTTCCATGGGACAATCTTAAGGGTTCCGCAAGGTGAATATTTAGTGTAGTAATTGTAATAAAAAATTATCATAAACTATCTTTAAAACATTACTTGGAGGATTTATTAATTTTATAGTAAATAATTGAAAAATCGAGGTTAATTGGACGCTGGGGTTCCACAAGACACAAACTATTTCCTAAGGGTTCCGTGATCGTAAAAGTTTGGTAACCACTGATCTAGTGTGTTACAATCTTGGTCTTTCTTTATAATTTTTTTCATCTAATTTACTTCTCTAAGATTAGTCTTAGCGATCAATCGTGTCTTAAAATATGACCTATTTATTCATTTCACCTTATCTGTATAATCTTTGAAACAGTACTATAGACCCAGAATATAATATATTATTGTATTCATATTTAAAAGTAAAATGATAATTTTGTCAAGTTAACCACATGAATTGTTTCTGTGTATTGAAAATAAAATAATTTCTACTTTCTTTGATATTTATATTATTTCTTTATTAAAAAACACTAAAAAAAACATTAACCGATGAACAATAATTTAAATAAAAATATTAACATTAAATATTAAATGAAGAACTAGTACAGTTTCAGAGAGATGTAGTAGGAAATAATTCAAAAATATTTACTCTTTAAAAAAAATTACACGATGGTACAGTAATCAATTTTAGATTCTGAACGGAGTGATGAAATCTATTGGTTTTACAATGATGTTTTTTTTTAATTTTTTTTTTTATTATTTTTTTTATTTTTTTATTTTTGTGTCTGACGACACCTTTTTTGGGAGTAAAAATGCTTCGATTTGCTTATGTAGCAATTTTTCTCAAAGGAAAGAGAATCTAGTTGGTACTTTGGGGGGTCAAAAGTAAAAAATTTTCAATATTTTTTAAATGCGACGGGAAAAACCCTAAAAAAATAAAGGAAAAACCAGTTTTCGACAAAATCAAATTTTTTATTTTGCTATAACTCAAAAACTAATCGATGTAAATACTTGAAATTTTCACCAAATGTTGAGATTAGCGTTCTCTATACACCATTAAATTTTCAAAGTATTTTGACTTTTATTGAGCTATTTATAGACAATTGAAATTTTCAATTTTTTTAAGTATTTTTTTTTTTTTAAATAACGATAAAATTTTTTTGGCTGCCCAGTAAATCTTGAAAATTTAATACAAGGTTTATTATAAGTTGTTCCTTAAGTGATAAAAAAAAATCTAAAATCGTAAGTCACAATTTTTTTTTATAAGTGCTCAAAGTTCCAATTTATACGAAATATGTAAAAATCACGATAATTTGCAAGTTATTTTGTAGATAAAAATTCATAGAATTTTTTCTGTTCATACTTAAGGTCCAAATTTTAACACTAGGTTATCTATAAGCTACTCTTCAAAAATCTTTAAAAAAATTTCTACCGGAATTAGAGGAAAAAATGTTATGACTGTTTGAAATTTAAATATTTACGAAATTGCATAAAATAGCGATTTATTCTCAAACGATTTTAAATATTTTTTATAATTCAAAAAGTATAAGTCGCAGATTTTTGAAATTTCTACCAGCTGTTAAGATTGGTATTTCCTTTATGTCATATTTTTTTCAAAATATTATATTGATTTTTAAGCCACTTATAGGCATTTAAAATATTCGATTTTTTTACATTTTTTTTTTTTATAATCGGTGATAAAAAAAAATTGGCACTTACAAAATACTTGAAAATTTAATAGAAGATTCCACAGAAGTATTTCTTAAAGTCATTCAAAAATTATTAAAATCCATAGGCACAATTTTTTTTTATAAGCGTTTGAACAGCGAATATTGACAAAAAATTACATGTAAAATATAATATAATGTATAATATTCTAGACTGACAAAGATATTGGTTTTTTTTTAAAATGCTCTAACTCAAAAATGAAAAACCGCAACAACTTGAAATTTTCACCAAATCTTTATATTGACTTTCTCTATACATGGTTAAGATTTCAAAGTATTTTGACATATTTTGACTTATTTATAGACAATTTAAATTTTCGGTTTTTCTAAATTTTTCGTTTAAAAATAAAATATACTTATACATTATTTATAAATAACATTGTATTATATTCTAGACAAACATATCATATCCGTTCAGAATCGTTTTTCGTATACAATGATACCTATCATTGAATTCAAATTTAACAAATCCATTATAATGACCTATCCTATGAAGAGTCGCACTTCACCCCCAAGTGTACAGTAGAGCTAGGCCCATCCGGTTCTTTTTTATTTTTTTTTCTCTTTTTTTCGACTTATCGTTTTTCTGCTTTGTCCTTCAATTACTTTAAATATTACGTTGATAATCGAATAATATAAAAATATTAGAAATTATTGTAAATAGGAATCACAAATATAATGAATTTTCTATAAATACGTCTACGATAAGATAATTATTAATAATATACTAGTAGCACCACAATTGTCTTTCATTTATATATATTTTAATTATTGTTGAGAAATTTTAATTATAAATATATTTTTGTTCATAAGAGATTTTATTCTTATATGGAACAAAAGATTTATAATTATATGTTTTATACTATACATTTTACACGTTTCATACTAGGTTTTATATGAACGTATAATACGTTTAACCAATTATACTATTATTAATTTCAAACTAGAATAAATTAATTTAAAATATACTTCATTTAATAAATTGTGAAATTCGTCAATAAAAGTAAACCAAATTCACCAATTTATTATTTTATTTTATACATGTTCAATAGTGTAATTGATCATTTTTATGGGGAGTAAAATATAGAAACACTAATTATAATTATATATTTAATTTAA
This sequence comes from Sipha maydis, assembly GCA_034509805.1. Classification (NCBI taxonomy): domain Eukaryota; kingdom Metazoa; phylum Arthropoda; class Insecta; order Hemiptera; family Aphididae; genus Sipha; species Sipha maydis. The sequence goes on from JASXSY010001091.1 coordinate 156,151, forward strand.
CCTCAAATCAAATGAATATACGAGTATATCATACCTTAAAGATTCGTTAACTTTATTTCCATTCGTTAAAGTTTTATACAAGACATAGACAAAAATAACCCGTATAACTATTATTATGAAATCGATTATACTTATTAACAATTAAAAATATAATTTATTGCAATCTAAATTTTTTGAAATTTATATATGAAATTATAAGTAAAAAAAAATGTGGTCAATCACATTTTCAGTGTATAAAAAAGGGTTGTTGCCACCTAGCTGTAACAAAAAACATTTTAAATTATTTTATATTTTTTGAATAATCTATAAAAATGTTCTTTTAGTTTTTAACCCCTGTACGTTCTTCTCTTGTCCTAGTTTTATGAAGAAACCTTAAAAAAGAAAATATAAGTTATTACATTATAAAGAAAATAAATAAGTTTATTCATATATATATAAGTTTATTATAGTATTCCTGATAATTATTTGAATAAAGAATGTTTCAACATTTTATTTTTGCATCCATTAATATTGTAGTTATAAAATAAAATGTAAGTATATGAATTATGCTATTTCTCAAAGTATTCAGATATTATCTAAAATATTTTTAGAAAATGGTGTAGAAACGTTATCAAGTTTACCTATTTAATATGGTTAATGCATATTAAACTAGTATATAATATTTATTAGTTATTACATTTTTTCATTCTAGATCTAAAATATTTTTGGTAATATTACATTTAAAAAAATACATATTAGTATTAAATAAATAGGAATCATTGATTTTATTGATATTTGATGAAGTACTAAAATCATAAATTTTAATATGTGTAATAAATAGAGCCCTCTGTTAGGGACAGTTCTCTTTTATGTAATATCCCATAAATAATTTTTTACTATAGAAAAACAAATATTTTTATTTTATTTTGCTTTGTAAATTTTTATGTAAAAACTATTATTTATAAGAAATAACAGAAAAATAATTAAAATGATTAATAGTGTTGAGTTACATCTCAATTTGTTGGGATATTCCCAATTTTTAACATACTTGTCCTACATCCCGCTCTAATTCTTAGCGGAACGCGTATGTTAAGTTTCTTGAATCCCGCTATACAATAAAGCGTCAATATCCCGATTTTTTATTGTATTACATTTCAAAAAGTTGTGTGTTCCAAACGTTAAAAAACAAATTTCCCAACCCTAATGATCAGGACCGGTGAGAGAGTGAGGCAGTGAGGGCTAGAGCCCCGGGGCCCGTACCTCTGAAAGGGCACGTCGTCTTAGCTTTTTGTTCTATATAATTTTATAACATCATTCGCCGTGGCATGAGACCCAAATTTTAATATTTTTATTGTACTAAAGTATGTACAAATAGCATGTATCTTGACCAAACAAGTGTAAGGAGGCCCGGAACCGATCAGCCCCAGGGCCCTAAAAAGCTTTCGACGGCCCTGCTAATGATTAGTAACAGGTGTGCGCGCGCCATAGAATTCTGTCTTCTGCTATTTATACACTGACATTTTATGGTGATTATTATTTTACTACCAAAATATGTTTTTTTTTAAAAAAATTCTCATTGTATTATTACTGGATTTTGATTAATTGCTTGGAATTAAATATGTAACAAATTAATTATATTCTTACTAGTTACTAAAATGTGCTTTTGATTATAAAGTATATGAAAATGTTTGTAATGTAAAAAAAAAATTATATTTTTAAGTAGAGACAATAACGATTAGACTAAAAATGTTTTTCTTATCAGCTAAAAATCTCAGAATTTTTTCTAAGAAAAACTTAAATTTTAATAAAAGTACAATTATTACAATACCTATCAAAGTAAAAAATGATATTTGTTGTGTTATAATTTTTCTTTATATCTTTAGTAAATATATATGAATACTTAGATTAAAATTTTACAAAAACATATTTTTTTCAGCTGTACGAGAACCGTCTTGAGAATTCGTATGATTTTCAAAAATGTGATTTAGATATTTTATTAAAAATTATAATAAATTTATTAATTATATAAAAAAAAAAAAATTAGTTATAAATTATTTATTTTTAAAAAAATAACCGAACTCTAATAAACAATAACATGTAGGTTATAATATAATTTTACTTAATCATAGAATACTTAAGAATATAATAGACATTTAGAGCTTAGGATTTACCTAAGATTTATCTGCGTAAAAGTGTCAATTATATCATAATTATGAATAACAGAAATTCATTGTTCTATGTATATACATATATATATATATATATATATATATTATATATAATTAGTGGTTTTTCTAATGAAATATCATTTTGTTGATAGTTCTTTAATAAATAAGAAATGTATTGTTCTTCTGCAGAATTTTTCCGAATTATAACTAATTTATAATTATTATTTTTATTAATTTTTCATTTAATGTTTAATTTTAAAAATCATTTAGAACTGTTTAGCTTTTTATTAAAATTATTATTTGTTGAGAACGGCCACCGACTATTCTTTTTGACTATGGGGATCTTTTGAAATTATTTTTGTAGGTGCAATATTGCTCTTGCCCTCATGATCCGGCGCTTCTACTTACCTAGATATAATAGCGTCGTTAATTAAAGAGAATTTTAAATGTCTTCTAATTTTTTTTAAATGATCATCAACATATTTTTACTTTGTTGTTTTTATAGTTATATGTATATTTATTGTACATATTTATAATGACAATACATAGTTTTAATGTTTTCAAAACTAGTTCTTAATTCGTGTAAGAAATAAAATATACAGTCATACAGACGTGTTTTTTTCTGTGCATCATGCATCGTCCCCTAAATTTATTTGCACCGGTTTTTTATTCGAATAAAAAATCCAGATGAAAACCATATTATTATTAATACAAAGTGAGAGAAGTAGAAATAAAAATAAGAACCCAAGCATGTATTTATGTTTTGATAGCCTGAAGCGTCTAGCGTCGAGATCGGATCGCGGGAAGGCTTGCTGTTGTATGCTCATATGTATGTGCATACGCGCATAAAATAATCCATCATTCCAACATTCACAAGCGCACGCACTCACACACTATGCGCACGCGTACACAGACACTTGTACGCACGCACGCACACACACCCGTGGGCAGCCCGTCAGTTTTACCTATGGAATGCCACTGCACCCAAACAACATTTTCGCCCGATCTCTATTCCCCCACTGTTATTTCTTACACATTCATTCTTCTTATTTAGAAGAATTTCGAAGTTTTTTAATATTTTTAATCGTGTTTAATAAAATTAAAAAAATTGATTTTAAAATATGAAATACATTACTCGAGTATTGATACCAATGAACACTAAAAAAAATTTTCCATTTGTAATAGCTACAAACATTTTTCTTGTCAACTATCCACAGTTTGTATAATTGAATAATGATATGGCGTACGAGTTATAATTATGATTTATTATACTCGTCTTATGCAGACCCTGGATTACAGATACAAAGTGGTGTGTGTCTGCGAAAGAAGTAGTGGAAAAAATGTATAGATAAATATCTCGAATCGTAAAGGTCTAATTATTAGTCAAGTACAGGTTGTTGTAATAAATTAATACTGTAGAGTATATACGTTGAAGCATAAGATATGCAAATGTCCAGGCTCGTCTGCTGACCGTGTTATGATAATGCGGCGTTTCTTTAGTAGGTAATGGGTTGTTCCAACCTGAATGACGGTTGATTATAAACGTTTAGTACTCTGAAAAAGTACATAAGTTATTAATTTTATTAATTTCATGTGAATTTATATATATATAACTATATATATATCATACTAAGAATTTAAAAATTATACAAGGATACATCTTTAATCATTCAGAATTCGTATGCTAAAAAAATTAAAGTTAAAGTTAATTAAAGTTTTTTTTTTTACTAAAAACCGTTTAAGTTTTAATTTGTTAAAATAATTTTATTATTACAATTTTATTTTAATCCACAATAATGTAAAAATATTTCTACATTTTTAAATGTTTATGTTTTACATAGGATAATAAATTTTATATAACAAGTGAATTATAAATCCAATTGTGAAATTCTATATATTAATTAAATTTTACACTTATTTTTTAGACTACAATAAATTCCTATTATAATACATATATTGTAATGAACAATTGGAATTATATGGACGTGTGATTGATTATCCAGATGTCTAGCGCCAATCAGGTAATCATTTGAAATATATTTATATACTAAATTACGATCAATATTACGATCACTTCTACAATTATTTACCACTACTACTATACAGAATGGGCGTAAAAACCGGATGCTCGAGACTCAGTTGTAAAACTGATTGCAGATGAGACCTGGTAAAGTAACCGTGAATGTCGTGTCTTTTGATCGATTTATCGCCAAACGTCACTCCATCTTATTGCAATGTCTTTGTACCTATTTCTTACTTCTTATTCCATTATCAAGGTCTATTTCACCGTTGTAAGGTATATCCGGAATAATACTTTTCCATCGATACAAACTTGACTATAGATGTGGCATACTAAACCTTCTGTGTAAGACTACGAAAAAAAACTAACATCGTATGTTTAGTGGTATATTTATGGTGAATATAGAAGAATTAATTTTTCAAATGTATCTATTTTAACTTTTTTTTTATAATTAATAATTATTAATTTATTCCGGTTGTATATAACATTAACAGTATAGTCTCAAATTATATTTATACTTTAGTATATTGATTACAAAATGCTACTAATTACCTCCATAAAGTAGTCAATTTCTTTTTCAAAAGCTAAAAACAAATACACATTGTTGAAGTGGTATAATACCATTGCCATTGACATGATCAAAACTTGGTAGCTCATCTTGCATAGAACATATATACTACAGTACTGTAATAACATACCAGCATATGATCTATTCAAGTTATATACTTATGTGTTAATATAAACATAAAATATACGCTCTAACAACCTCTCGTAATGTGAAAACGTATGAGAACGGGCATTTTTTTAACTATAGAATTCGACTTGCTGTGTGATATTAATCACTTTTGTAATTTTTGCGTAGGATGGTCGTTCTATCTTTTGAATCTATGCACGAGCAACAATTTATATTACAAGAAAAAACAAAAAAAAAAAATAAAATAAAAACAAACATATTACTATTACATTGTAAAAACATTCCCTTTGGGTGTTTTAACATTGTGTTAAATCTTCGTTTTCTTCTAATTTATGTTATTATATTAATTTATTATGTTACTAGTATATTATTCCGATTAATGATTTGATGTACTTACGTAGGTAGATTTTATCTTGATTTGATGTTATTTATAGTTTGGGTGATCTTTAGAATTTTATATATTTTTTCAATAAATTAAACAGAAAATCATTTCAAGTAAAAGGAGGAGTTTGAGAAATATAAAAGAGTTATTTATTTTATGTAGGTGATATCTTAAACTTTTAACTTTTCTATGGATAGATTTGCACTAGTATATTTTATTTATTTGCTGATACAGTTTAATAATTTTATGGAATATTTGGGACCAAATTTGTTAGTTATTTAATTTTGATAACGATTAAATCAAAGCTATTACTTATTTTTGACAGTTGTTATCTTTAATTAAGAAATATTGATGTCTGTTTAAAAATTAATTTAAGAATGTTGAGTTTTTTATTTATATTATCTTTATACATCATGACTTGCAAAAATTATAGTGATAAAGCTCATAAATACATGTTTTCTTTCCCTAAAAAAAAAATGTATATATCAATTTGTGAAACCATTCCCTCAAGTCGTAATATGTATAATTTCAGAAGAATAAAAGACCCGTCCATGACATTTTATTGAATAAAACTAACCGTATGAATGAAAAAACCAACCTATTATATTCTTATCGTATATTGTGATACAATATTGTAAAGAAATTGTTGACCAGAATTATTTCTTTTCATGTTGGATCTAACCCAAAATATCTGTATTATTTTGGATACGTCAGGTGTGTTTATGTTGTGCAAAAATCCGAAAATGTTTTTCGTTCTTCAACAAGTATTTCCCACAGCACTCACTACCTTAAATGAACACATATATTTATATACATAATAACTCAAATAAATTAGAACAAAAGAAATAATATAATATTTTTATAAAATAATTATAACAATAATAATGATTTGAAGTATGGGCTTCCCATGCCACCGACCTTGCTAGCCAGGTTAGGTACAGCTTAGGTTCTTGAGATTCACCAGCTACTTTCTGGGCATCAATTGTGCACCTAATAACAACATTCCAGTTGCCAATCAACTTGTTTAGCTTCATTAGCGGAGCGAAGGCGGAATGGGTGCTAACTTTTTAAAAGGATTGTTTGCTAGTAAGGTAAATTTCCCGTCCTTACTTTTCTTAATACATTTTAAATTTTCACGATGCACCTCTCTTTGCATTACGACTTTCCATGCCCTTATGTGTTCCACAAATTACTAGTTTAATGAGGCTATATGATATATGATTTATATTACTGATACGGACCTCACTTTTCTTATTTAACCATCTATTACATAAATCAGTCAGCATTTTGTATATTTTACATTTAAATACTGTGACTTTTTTTTTTGTATATTTTAATGTTTTTTCTACTAATTTCTTACTTTCTGTTTCTCTATTTTAATTGTACGTTATTTGTTCTTGATATTTTTTTTTGTCTTTTATTTAACACATAGGTACCCGTTATTCTTAACTATAATTATATTTAAAGGGCTCATCCAGTATAAAATAAAATATATTAACTGAATGATAATTATAATAAGCACTATAGTAGATATAGTATGATGTTGAAATTTCAAAAACTGACTGATCGATAGTATTGTCATATTGAACATAACATTTTTTTTCCAATATCTTATAAAAAAGAAAAAACTTCTGATGACTTAAATTTCATATTTGTAAAGAACAATTGGAAAAACCGTAAACATTCGATATATTGTATACAATAAAGAAGTAGGTATGCAGTATATATACTTAGTAACTAGAAAAAATAAAATATTTTATTAAAGAAGGTCTTTCGGATTAGTCTCGCACATATTTTCCGTGTTAGTCACAAAGGTTTACCTGACCATGTTAAATTACAATAGTATTTGATGAATTATATTATTGTAAGGGTGTAGCTAGAATTTTAATTTTAGTTAGTATAAAATGTTAGTATAAAACATATATTACATTTGCAACTATTTTTTTGTACACAATATGGTATGGATTTCATTTAAAATCAATTAATCCACTTTAAATCGTAATTACCATTACGGTATTTGATATTCATTTAGGAATAGAAAACTCACATTCATTCACACGTTTTGTATATTATTTTCTATGTTAGTTTACTAGTTTATTGCAATCCAGTAGCCGTAATTTCCGAATCTGTCCGTCCCGCGACACATAATAAAAATCTAATCAACCCGTTGTGCATTAATTACCCTTTTATAATATATTCACCCATTAATTTGCTATCGACTGAGCATTTTCCATGGTATGTACGTGTGTTCACGACCATTGAACTCAAAAAATCTTGACATGTTTTAAGTAAATAACCAGTTTACGCACACTTTTACCCATACACACACATACACACACACACACGCACGCACGCACGCGCATAAGTGACTTGTTACTTAACAGTGTTGCGATTACTAACGTGCAACTAGTAGCCACATATGGTAAATTACGTTTTTATGTATCCAAACTCCACAACAGACCACCAAAATAGGAATGTAAAAATGCGTTGTAATTCTTTTGGTAGCACATAAGTTACATTACACAAAAAATTATTATATTTCAAAAAATAATCTATTTGAATTTGTGTATCGACTATTTTTAATTATTATTATAATTATATTATCTTTATTATAGCTCTAGAGTGGTTTAATACAGTCTCACTTGTTGTCAACTCGGCACTTTTAGTTAAGCATCATCCATCACTATGAGGTCTCAGATTAGTGATTACTTGAGAATTCCTCTGTGGCTCATACCATGGCCTCCTCACTTAACAAAAACTTAAAGTTGTCTATTTCAAATTTTGTACAAAAGACAACCAGACTTATATAAGCTTAGGGTTAGTCCTAGTAATTTGTGACGTACGATTAAAAACTCTATTTATTTTTTTACGCCTCTGGCCTTAATTATTCCGACAAATTCTTAGTCCGGGATTTTAACTGTACATAGTCATAAGACAGATTATAAATTTACGTATAAATTATAGAAATAAGAAAATTTGTATACTTAATATTAATGAAAGTATAACAATAAAGTATTTTGAATTATATACTACTATACTCGTATATATATATATATATATATATATGTCTATGTATTTGTATATTTATTGTAAAATATGTAAAGAATTTAGGTTAAGTACCATACAAAGTAGAATGATTAGAAGTAGAAAGCAGACGTTTATTTGTGAGTTTGTGTGATATATTAAGAGCCGGTTCTCACACCACTCTTCTATGAGAGAGAAAGCGAATCTTAAAATAACTATATAGATGTATTATAAATTTTTTAAGTATTTTATTGAAATATTTAACAAATAAAATTATCTACGATTATTTTATTTTATATAAAAATGATAAATAATTTATATATCACCTATACTATAAAATACCTATTGTTTTAATTTGAGTATTAACAATTACACTTATTTGAACTTGTACATTTTTTAGAATAACATTTAATGCTAGACCATAATTTATAAATTTTGAAATTAATTATTACACAATATAGTTAAATTGTGTTATGTGTGGATTTACTAGAACACAATAAATAAATTCATTAATAATGTTTAATTAATCAATTATTTTCTGATTTAAATTTTCTTTACATGTTCAAAATATAATTGAATTAAAAAATAATCCCATTAACATTCATTGTATCTCTGTATGATATTAAATTCTCAAAGTTTTAAGAGTTGAGTTACGATTTTAATAAATTCTAGTGTTTACATACAGTTAACTATTTTGTTTTTATAAGGAATTTATTTTTAATAAAATGTCAATGAGGCATAACAGATGGCGTAGTATAAATGTCAGCTTTACTATTTTAGTATCAAGGTAGTAGCATGTTTGATCTAAATCTTAACCGAATACCATCATGTCAATGTTATAATAGTTGTATGAAATCCATTTGCATACATAATAATACAACATGGTATATAATATTTTGCATATTTTGGTGAATAATGTTGTGAATGTTTTTAAGGACTAGAAAAACATAACGGTTATAACTTAAGTAAACTCTTACACGGAAATAAACAATGATTGTTGTTTATATATTTTATAAAATATTATATGGGAGAAAATTATGAATAAGTTACCAAATATTTTAGAGCTAGTATCTTAAAAACTATAAAATGTTCATTTAAATTTTCCGTTTATAAAATGTATATTTAATTTAGATAAAGGGATAATATTTAATATTCTTGTTTAAAATACGCACTATGTACTAAATTGATATTGTTAAAAAGTATATAATTGATTCATGATAGAATAATACATTAGTATATGACTACATTAAAAACAATAATCATAATACAATTATTTATATTATTTAAAAAAAAATTGAATTGTATCCTTTATTCTAAAAAAATTTGAATGACATTTAATTTTTAAACTTAGTTTAACATTTTGAGTCACTGTTTGAAGTTTATATTACTTTATTCCTTTGAATGTTTCATCAAATGTATTCTATTACATTTTATATTTCAAAAATTTGCTAAGACTGATTTAAATTGTATCTCTTTTCATTTTTTTTTATATACTGAAAGTATATCGTATTTTTTATTAAACTGCATTAACTTGTTATAAATAAATTCTAATTAATAACATATTTTTTCTAATAGTATAAGTAAGGTTGGTATAAGTTAATAAAGCAGAATATTTCACATCGAATATTTTAGAGATTGAGGGATTAGATTGATTGAACTAAATATTTCCATGAAAAGAATAATTTTATTCAAAAATAAATATTTTGAGCCAAGGCCTACGAATTATGTATTATAGTACTATATTTTAAGGTAATTACATTTCAAACTTTTTACGTAATTTAAAAATTGTACTCATTCGTATGAAAATTCACAAATCTTATACTAACAATTAAATTATTATTTTGTTATCAACAAATAATACATGACATAATTTCGTTATTAGTTACGTTATTATAATTAAATATCTAAAAAATATAATTAAATTTTAAATATTTCAAATTAAGTAAAAGTTATAGATATCAGTTTTTAATTTTTTATTTTTAATCGACAATTTTGTGTCAAAAGACTAAGATTTTATACAAATGCTATCATCATTTTTAATTACTAATATGAATTAACTTATATTTAACAACGAAAACAATATGATTTATTAAGTGTGTTTTAAAAGTTAAAAATGTGAAGTTATAATGTATAGCGTTAATGTAGTAATTAATCAATAATATAACTGGATTTATGTTATATGTAATTGTATAACAATATTGTAAAAACAGCATCCGTATGGATGCTCAGTCCTTGATTCAAACGAATATATATATATAATTTCAATGTTTTGAACATATCTACATTATTTTAAGGTTAAGTTTATATTACCTAAATGATTGGCTACAATAAACATCAGTCTTAATTTTCATGATTTATTGTATTTAAAAAATACCTAAAGGATTTCCTTCGATACCTATTTGTCAATACGAAAAATTGTAATTTTTGTCCCACTATTTGTAATTAACCAAAATCTACTTGCATATAGACATACAGTAAGTGTTTTGATAATCTTTTGACAGGTTCGTATCAGTAGAGATCTTTGAACCTAGCGAAAAATTCGTTTGTCCTTTAGGCACCCTACATTCTTAGAGCCTATTCTTATATTTAGATCTCATTATACTAAATTGCCTCTGGTGGCACATAGTCATATACATGAATTGCTTTGCCACGATTGTTATAGTCACGACAACCTGGAAAGATAAAAAGAAGAAACCCATTCGCAGTACTTTTTATTAAACAATCAATCACAATTGTTCCATCTACTAGGTTTTTATGTTGTTTTTATTGTATGCTAAATTTAACCTACTTTAGACTGAAATCCACCCACTAACTAAATAATACCATCCGTAGGTGTATAACAAACTCGTATATATTGCTAAAATGCTGGTTTTAAAATTGTTAAAATACAATTTTACTATTTCAAATTTAATTTACACAGTGTAAAGCTACATGGTAATAGTGAATTGCATAATGCTCTATAAAAGCTAGGAAACGGATTTATATGCACAAAAATTCCTCAAATTATATTCCTAAAAAAGTTAAAATATGCTAAAAAATATGCATTTATAATTTAATATGCACTAATGATTAAATCGAAAATATTTTATTTTAAATTATGTAAAAATGTCACAAATATTTCAATACAAAACTGAACAATTGGTTTTAAAAATATCTTAATACTCGTTTATCTATGCTTATAAACGACTCCTAATTTGTGTTTTTACTTTATGCATTTTAAAGTTACGAACGATAAACTGGGATAGTTTTACATGTAAAACTAATACGCACGAATACACGATACAGACTAATTGGTTTCCGTTATTCCGTCAAGTTCAAGAGTTCAACTTTATCATAGAAATGTATCCATATTAATATTATTTATAAATATGTCACATACGAGTATGTTATTTTATTTTTGGTGATAACAACTAGTCTTCATTTTATCTATATCATGTGATTATAAATGTGAAAATATAAGGTAAAATAATTGTATGTGCAATAAATAAAAATATGCACGAAATAAACAAAATAAAGTAAAAACGTTGAAATATGCAAAATAAAATAAATTTTAATAAGAATGGTCTAAATCGAGGACGACCCTTATCAGATTTAAAAAAAACTTAATCCAATACATATAAATTCGTTCTCCAATAATAACCTTTCAGTAACATCATTTTTAACACTATTGTGTGTTATTATCATATAGAAATTTTAATCCCAATATTAATACAATCCGCCGAAATCCATTCATTTAATACAATTATATATTATTTTTATTATAATATTATAATTTTCAAAACTTAATGGTAATTACAATCTTAAAAAAAAGTAAGACTCCGTATCGGGCGAAATACTAGAGTAGGTGAATGTTATTATTGCATTGATATTTTAAATTTAAATCAATGCTCTCGAAAAAAAAATTCTAAGTGAAAAAGATAGGCTTATATTTCTGAAGATAATTTTTTTTTGGTTTTTATTTATTTTGTCGTTGTTAATAAATATTACACCGATACAATACAATTAAATTAGTTAAGCATAACAATTAACAGTTCACAATTAGTTAAAAGTAATTGACCATAAAGTTAAATAAAGTAGCCAAAGGAATTGATGAAATTAATAAAGTTATCTGCTTGGAAAAAGGGAAGGACAGTTAAATATAATATGATTAAAATCACATATTGAATCCTCGTGAAGACTAGTGCAGAGCGGAGAAGAATTAAGGGAAAGCTTGAAAAAATGATGAAGAAGGATACTGTACCCAATATGAAGGCGGGTAAATCCTACGATCAGACGACTGGAAATGTTAATTTTACTGAACCATGGACACTTAGGAATTATAGGGGCAATATGTCTGTGCCAAGTGGCAAAGTTATGTGGTAAGGAGAACCAAGTAGATTGCCAAACATTGCAGAGGAGTTTGCAATGGATAGTAAGGAGATCGGAAGCTTGAATTTTAGAAATGGAATGGTGTGTAGAGAATTTTGTGGAAACGGCCAGGTGATCAGCTCGCTCATTGCCGGCTATACCGACATGACTGGGAACCCTTAAAAAATTGACGATTTTATTATTGAGGCTAATATGATAAATTAAGGATTTGATGATGAGAATTAAGGGAGAGAGGGTGGGATTGAATGAGTTTGAGGAAAGAGTGTGGAGGCAAGACTGTGAGTCAGAGATAATGTGGAAAATTTTGGATTTAAGAGTGAAGATTAACTGATTCAATTTTTCAATGTCAATTGAATGCCCTGTGGTGGATAATTTGATGCATGATTCTAAAGACGAATCATGATTAAGGTTTCTTGATTTAGACTTGATTAAATTCATTGTAGAAAATACTGATTCACAAATATACGGACTTCCAAATAATGACAAAATTTCGCAAGAAAAATTCCCAACATTACAAAATTTTTCTTGCGAACACAGTTTCCAAAACTCTTCAGGGAACGATTTTACTAATGATTGAAGAAAACAGTCTGCTTGTAAATCACATTTCTCAATTTGAAAATCGGGAGGTTGTACTGAGATATAAACTGTTATTGGGTTGTTAAATAATTCAAATTTATGTTTAAATATATTAAAATCTTTAAATCGTGAATTAAAGTCTGTTATTAGTTCTGTGATTACATTTTTAAATTCAATAAAGCATACTGATTGATTTTTTAATTTTTTTTATTCCTTGACATGATGGAAAATATTTAGTATCATTGTTTTCTATTAATTTTATTTTTAATTTTATTATGGAGGCGAAAAAAAGATTTCGTGGGCCGCGGGTTTGATCACCCTGATTTTTAATATCAAAAAGCGTAATACGGAAAAAATGCTCAATTAAATTAATATATAAATAAAAATACAAAATATAAATTAATAATATAATTTTTTCAGAACAACATAATTCTTCAATAATTTTATGTTGTGAAGTATCTGGAAAAAAATGTCTTCATTTTGTTCAAAATCATGTTTTTTCCTAGAAAGAAAAAGCTTTTCGTGATATAATCAAAGACATTCACAATCATGTTGAAATTTACAATAAAACTGAAATAATTGTTGTCGAATTAAGATATAGTTTAATTTCTGTAACCGTTTTCAGTAGTAGCTACATGCAGTTGCTGCTTCGTCCGTCACATATAGTGGTATTCGTAGGGTTTTACGAAAACGATTTTGTTTACGTGTCCGTTGTGCTACTTGCGATCGACTGCAGTGACTGGTTCTAAGACTAGTACTGTGGTTGCAACGACTAAAATAATTTTTCAGCATTTTTTGCTCCTTCCCTCAACAAAATAAATTTTTTGAAAGATGCTGATGCAAAATTTTACAAACTTAGGTCTAGCATTTCATTATTATATGACTATAGTCATAAAGAGTCTTTTGGTGTTATAGGAAATTTCACAATAGTTGTTGGAGCTTTAAAAATATTTTGCAGATAAAACAAAACAAAATAAAATTGACATTATTGAAAATGAGTCAGTTAATTTGTTAGTTTAGAAATTTAACATTCATCATCAATAAGGTGTTTTGTAATTAAATTTTCAAACTCCTTTCATACGCCAAGCTATAAATATATTGGAACTTTTCCTTTTATTTTTCTTTATGGAGAACAAATTTATGATTTGTTCATCTCATTCTTCGTCGATAATATGTACTAAGATTAATCCTAGTAACGTCAACCAAGATTGAAAATTGGTAATAAATTTAATTTTTATTTGACTGCATGCAGTCGACTGCATAAATAAAACCAATAATGTTACGTGTGACGGACGTAACAGCAACTGCATACAACCATTGCTGCAGTTGACTGCAGAAACAAAACCATATCTTAAGGAAAAGAAAGCTACACGTTTATCGCTTTATTTTTATTTTATTTTTTATTTTTGTATTACTCTTGTTAACATTCTTATTTATTCAATTAAATTCACTACAAAACTCCTTTAAGATTTAAAAGTTAATGATTTATATTAATTTTGATTGACAAAATGGCATTGATACAACAAATCCAATTATATTAGTTGTTGATACATATTCTAAAATGATAGAATATGATAAAATAATTGTTGCCCACAAAAATTAAATCGAGTTCTCATTTTAAGTAAAGCCCACATTAGACTAGACATCATCCATCGTATATTTAAAAATGCTCATAATTTGTTTTTTTATATCGTGTTTAATTTTTTTCTTAATAATTTAATAATATTTTATTTTTGTCAATTCCAAATTAGTATATTGACATTTTCAATGGAAAAAAAAAAAAAAAATCTATGAACTTGTGAAAATTTCTATAATTAAATAAAAAAATTGTTTAAAATTGTACTGTTTATAGCAAATTATAGTATAATTTTAAACAATTTTTATTTTTTTTTCTGATTTAATTATAAAAAGTTGAAATTTATAACAAATGATAGTTTAAGCAACCAGTAAAAATTTTATGTCAGTGCGATTGTAATTTTTTGAACTACAAAAATTTGATTTTTGACAAAATACCGATATGCTGTATCATATTTTTATAACTTTTCGACATTAATTATTTAATGTTTATTTATCATACATGAGATATTTTAACAATGATTCAAATATTCCAAAAATAATTTACTATAGGTTAATTAATGTCCTAAAATCATTATGATTATTAACTTAGTATAATTTTATCTACCTCGAATAATAATATTGTTTAAGATCAAAATTACAGGACACAAATCATGATGATTATTTTTTTCATAACTTCTTAAATGAAATAAATTTTATAGGCACTAACTACAAATGGTTTATGAATTCAAAAATTATATATAAATATATGTATTGTATGTACTTGAAAATTAAATAATTTAACTTATAATATATATTACGGGTAAATTTCTGGTATATAAACAGGCATGAAAACCTGTAGGGTGTACTTGTAAGATACAAATTATTTAAAGGGTTATAGTTGTATAAGATAAGTATAAATGGCAATCCACGGAAGTAATGCGAAAGCTGTTCCCATGGGGGGGGTCGTCGATTCAAAACGGGGAAAAAAAAAGTATAAATTGCAAATAAACCACATTTAAAGTACTACAATACTGGCTTGAAATAAAGTATTTGAAACATTTGTAATATTTAACACAGCAATAAAATTATTTATAAAAAAAATTGTATTTTTATTATTTTTATACGTACGAAGATAATTTGTGTATTTTTCTCTTCGTAATGTGTGAAATATTTTACGTTCATAAAGTTGACTTCCAGCTTTGTACTTCTTTTTTAATCTGCCATTTATTTGCAAGTTAAATTTTCACCATGAAACCAAAAAATTAAAAGTTGGATCTACTTCACGTAGCTCATCCGTTTTGGCTTAGAAGTTTGAAATCAACACCAAACGAAAGCTAATGAATAGCAAGAATTTACAAATCATTCAGGGGGCCCCTATAAACTGTTGAACTTGTGAAGTTAGACCATCCAAGTGGTTTCAGAACTTCCATATAGATATCAAACAAAAGGTAATGATTACCAAGTATTTGCAAATCTATTTTGAGAATTTGTAAGTAAGCCGAGCGGCCGGTAAGAGCTATAAATGTTAAGAAGTTAGTTCACCCAAGTTGTCCTAAAACTTTGCAAATGGTACCATAACAAAATATTTTAATTTGAAAATATTCTTTTCTTAAAATTTGGAAGTTATTCAGTTGGGTAATAACTTTTGAAGTTGTAAAGTTGATATGATATTTTAACTTCGAAGTGGGTATCAAATTAAAGCTAATGATTATAGCAAATATTTCCAAATCTCTAATAGATCACACCATAGGCTTTTAAAGCTAAGGATTTCGTTCCAATCGAGAATTTAATAATTGGCTATCAACTTTAGTTTATTTAAAAAGATTTTTTAATACTTATTTATTATTTATATTTCACAGGTATCATTAAGTAACTATTTTAGATTCTGAACGGAGTGAAGAATGTATTGATTTTACAATGATGTGTGTTTTTTTTTTTTTTTTTTTTTGTGTCTATCAACACGATTTTGGGCAGTAAAAATGCTTCGATTGCCTTATGTAGCAACTTTTCTGAAAGAAAAGTGAATCTATTTGGTACTTTGGGGGGTCAAAAGTAAAAAATATCCAATATTTTTTAAATGCGACGGGAAAAACCATAAAAAAATTTGGGAAAAACAAGAGTTTTTACGCAAAACCAGTTTTCGACATAATCAAATTTTTTATTTTACTATAACTCAAAAACTAATCGATGTAAATACATGAAATTTTCACCAAATGTTTAGATTAGCGTTCTCTATACACCGTCAAAGTTTGAAAGTATTTTGACTTTTATTGTGCTGTTTATAGACAATTGAAATTTTCAATTTTTTTAAGTATTTTTTTTTTAAATAACGATAAAATTTTTTTGGCTGCCCAGAAAATCTTGAAAATTTAATACAAGGTTTCTTATAAGTTGTTCCTTAACTGATAAAAAAAAAATCTAAAATCGTAAGTCACAATTTTTTTTTATAAGAGCTCAAAGTTCCAATTTATACGAAATATGTAAAAATCACGGTAATTTGCAAGTTATTTTGTAGATAAAAATTCATAAAATATTTTCTGTTCATACTTAAGGTTCAAAATTTTAACAATAGGTTATCTATAAGCTACTCTTCAAAAATCTTTAAAAAAATTTCTACCGGAATTAGAGGAAAAAATTTTATGACTGTTTGAAATTCAAATATTTACGAAATTGCATAAAATAGCGATTTATTCTCAAACGATTTTAAATATTTTTTATAATTAAAAAAGTATAAGTCGCAGATTATTGAAATTTCTACCAGCTGTTAAGATTGGTATTTGCTTTATGTCATATTTTTTTCAAAATATTATATTTATTTTTAAGCCACTTATAGGCATTTAAAATATTCGATTTTTTTACATTTTTTTTTTATAATCGGTGATAAAAAAAATTTGGCTCGTACAAAATACTTGAAAATTTAATAGAAGATTCCATAGAAGTAGTTCTTAAAGTCATTCAAAAATTATTAAAATTCATAGGCACAATTTTTTTTTATAAGCGTTTGAACAGCGAATATTGACATAAAATTACATGTAAAATATAATATAATGTATAATATTCTAGACCAGCGGTTCTTAACCTGTGGTCCGCGGCCCCCTGGGGGTCCGCGGCAGTTTTTACACCTAACATAAGTCAATATGTGACATGAGTGCATTATTACAATATTTTTGGATTATTATTAATTTTTTTTATATAAAATTATAAAATATATCTTATATTGTTAGAGATAAACCTATATTATCTTTATTACACCGATGGTAATGTGGAATTGGATACAATTAAGTATCTAAATCTAATAATTGTATTATTAATATATATATATATATTATATAATATAATAATATATTTATAATAAAATAGTTATTATAATTTTGGTTATGATAAAATGAGATGTTTTGTAAAAAAAAAAAAAAGGTATTCGACGAAAAATTGGTAGGGGGTCCGCGACTTCTAAAAATCTTTCATCGGGGGTCCGTGTTCTACAAAAGGTTAAAAACCGCTGTTCTAGACTGACAAAGATATCGGTTTTTTTTAAAATGCTCTAACTCAAAATTGAAAAACTGCAACAACTTGAAATTTTCACCAAATCTTTATATTGATATTTACTATACATGTTTAAGTTTTCAAAGTATTTTGACATATTTTGACTTATTTATAGACAATTTTTCTAAATTTTTCGTTTCAAAATAAAATATACTTATTACAATATTTATAAATAACAATGTATTATATTCTAGACTAACATATCATCTCCGTTCAGAATCGTTTTTCGTATACAATGATACCTATCATTGAATTCAAATTTAACAAATCCATTAAAATGACCTAGGTATCCTATGAAGAGTCGCACTCCACTCCCAAGTGTACAGCAGAGCGAGGCCCATCCGGTTCTTTTTTAATTTTGTTTCGAGACATTACACTATAAAGATACGAACAATTTGAAAAAAGTTTGGAAGCTTCATTATGATTTTTACAAAAAAATAAATATTGTGATATCAGAAAATGATATTCAGTCCCATTTATTAATATCTATATTAGAGTAACAAATAATAATATTATTAATTTTATTTATTTATTGAGTGGCCGATTTCTCCAGTTCAAAATTTTATAGAGGCCACCTGAATTAATTAAAAATTCTTGCTAATCATTAGCTTTCGTTTAGTTCTGCGTTCATAGTTTTAAGTCAAAATGGTTATCTATGTGAAATCGGCCAAACTTTTAATTTTTTTTTGTTTCATGATGAAAATTTTAAATTACAAATTTTAAAAATTGACTAACAAATATTTGCAAGTAACTTGAAAAATAATGTCATGGATTTAAAAATAATGGCTGTACCTAAGTGGGCCAATTTCATGATTGTACACAATATTTTTCACGTATAAACGTTAGGTATTCCATTTATGGAATTTAACTTAACGAGTAGCTATGCTCTAGAGTCCTCGAATTGGGTTTGAGATTTATGAACTAAACGATAATTTATCATTTAAATTATAATTCTAGTATGTTTTAAAATCAAATTTAACGATTTAATTAAAAAAATATTATTATGCTATTGTTATAGTCGTACGTTGAAAGTGAAGAATGACGCATGCGGGTCGTTTGTCGCCGGTGATATGCCCTTTAGCCAAATTGGGACGGTCATCTCCCGGTTCTCTGGAATTTACACCGTCTGTGCGAAACTCTCCCTACCAATCGTACACGGTATTAGAAGCCGAAACTAGCTTTACTTACAGCCCTACATTGCGGTGCAGCTCACCGTGCTTAGATCAAGGATACCATACGTTAGTGACTGGTGGCGGCGTTGGCGGTTGCACCAATCTGCCACTGCACTCGGTCACGGCCACCAAACACCGTCGTTCGCAGTCCCGAACGGTCATCGGTTCGCATTTCGATCGGCTTCGAGATGAGCTGGTGCTCAAAATATTTTCGTACCTCAACAGTGCGGACCTGTGCGCGTGCGCGGCCGTATGCCATCGATGGGAGCACCTCGCGTGGGAGCCTGTCCTCTGGAGGACTATCGCATTGTGTGGTGAGAACACCTGCGGCGACAAAGCAGTCAGGTGCGTGTTACGTCGGCTATGTGGTCGCACCAGAACGGGCGCGTGTCCCCAAGTACAAAGGCTGTTCCTCAGCGACGGCACGAAAATATCTGACAAGGGGCTGACCGCATTGGCCAGACGGTGCCCCGAACTCACGCATGTTCAGCTCCATGGTAGTCCAAACATTACCAATTCTGCAATTTCTGAGTTGGTAGCTCGTTGCCCCAACCTACAACACTTAGACGTCACCGGTAAGTGAAGACAATTTTTTTTAATTTTGAACTATACAAATATATACTATATTATATACTATACTATATTTTGTATATGACAACGTATGGTTGCGTTTGAACTCATATTTTTTTATCCATATTTTTACTTTAATTAATTTCATTAAATAGTGATGTATTGAAAAACATCCTGATAAAAACTTCTAAAACTTGTTACTTTTTTTTTATATGTAAATATGTGTATTATGACGTATTATTATCCAGCACCGTATTGTGTATAAATATCCCCTGTCTTTAGTTATTTGTGGTCATATTTTCAGGTATAAAATCTCGAGAAGTCCTCTCTTGTTGAAGTTTCTAGATTTACCTGCTCTTAGAATTTTCGGATAAAAAGTAAAATCGCAGATAGAAAATGAGTATAGTTTTTAAGTAACATATAGTTTTCTTAAATCCGCTTCTAAATATACATGTATAAAAGTTATTTGTGAAAAAGGCTTTGCGCTCTAAAAAGAATCGCACTGAATTTCATTATTGTTTTACCAGCATTATATAAATTAAAGGAATGTGATTATTATTCTTAAATTATTAATTTGAAATAGTATATTTTAAAAGTATTCTGATGAATAAACAATTATTTGTGCGTATGAACTATTTTTTATTTTTCTAAGCCATATCTCTTACTTATTGAAAATCAACATGAATTATAAACCAAGGATTAAAGAATTATTATGTTATTTTCTTAAGCATATACTACTTAATATATAAGTGCTTATTTAATTAAGTTTTTAATTTTTTTAAAGATTTTTGAAGAGTAGCTTATAGATAACCTAGTGTTAAAATTTTGAACCTTAAGTATGAACAGAAAAAATTTTATGAATTTTTTTCTACAAAATAACTTGCAAATTTTCGCAATTTTTACATATTTCGTATAAATTGGAACTTTGAGCTCTTATAAAAAAAAATTGTGACTTACGATTTTAGATTTTTTTTTATCAGTTAAGGAACAACTTATAAGAAACCTTGTATTAAATTTTCAAGATTTTCTAGGCAGCCAAAAAAGATTTATCGTTATTTTAAAAAAATTGAAAATTTCAATTGTGTATAAATAGCTCAATAAAAGTCAAAATACTTTGAAACTTTAACGGTGTATAGAGAACGCTAATCTAAACATTTGGTGAAAATTTCAAGTATTTACATCGATTAGTCTTTGAGTTATAGCAAAATAAAAAATTTGATTTTGTCGAAAATTGGTTTTGCGTAAAAACTCCCGTTTTTCCTAAAAAATTTTAGGGTTTTTCCCGTCGCATTTAAAAAATATTGAAAATTTTATAGATTCACTTTCCTTTCAGAAAAGTTGCTACATAAGCAAATCGAAGCATTTTTACTGCCAAAAAAGGTGTCGTCAGACACAAAAAAAAATTAAAAAAAATAAAAAAAAACACACATCATTGTAAAACCAATAGATTTCATCACTCCGTTCAGAATCTAAAAAATTTTTGCGAGATAGACAGGATATGTGAAGCCACGAAACAGCCTCACAATTCGCAAATAACTATCCATGGGGTGGAGCACGCGGGTGACAACTAGTATAAGTATTATACTGAAAATATTGTTTATTTGGCTGCTAGTCCGACTATCAATTGCTAACTCTATAGTTAATTGTGTAAAAATAATGTTTCAAAATTATATTTCACATAACTTATATTTTTAAAGAAAAACATTTTAAATCATTGGCATAATGTACATATACCTTATTATTTATTATACATATTAGACCAATCTATGCAGGGCCGTCCCAAGGTTTTTTGGGGCCAGGGGCAAATTAATTTGAGGGCCTTTCTATCATAATAATTAGATATGATAAACAAAATACTCACTGAGAAAAACAAAATTCTTGCAAACGTATTTTTCCAAACCTTAACCAATCAAGCTCATTTAAATTCATGTATTGCATTACATACTTACATAATATAATTAAATATTATTCATATTATTTTTATGAATATTATTTAATAAATTCTTTTGACTTCTTTTTACATATTATAATATGTGAATGACACAAAGAAGATAATTTTTGTCTCATTAACGGTGGTCAGTGACAGTTTGTTATTATTAATTATTTTACATCAAGACTTTATAATAGGGGCCCCTAAAAATTTTCCAACAATGGGGCCTGGAGTAAAATAGTCTCGTTTCCCTCCCCTCTGAACGGCCCTGAATTTATATCAGGACAAAATACAAAAAATAAATAAAATATCAAAATAACTGAACTATTCAGATTGAAACAAACATTTAAAACCATTAGGAATCCTTGGCAAACAAGGGTGGATACAGGGGGGAGGCAATAGGGGCAATTCCCCCCCCCCGTTCACAAAAAAAAATGGCATGAAATATTATTTTTCAGGCCTGTTAAATTTACCTATGCTCATAATATGTTGTCAAGTACTAAGTTTATTACGATAACACCAATCACCATTTTATACATTTATTTTTAAATTTATCTACGTTTAAAAAATATGCCGTTTTTTTTTTTTTAATTGTATGTAAATCTTTTTATAAAGTTTCATAAAAATAAGTTCTTATTAAAGAAATATAGCATATTCGTACAGTATTATAATGATGTTATGATGATGATTTTTTTAGCCTATATCGTACAAATTGTCCCCCCTCCCCCGTTTAGGACCTCTGTATCCGCCCTTGTTGGCAAATCTGATGAACGAATCTTCGAATTAAGTGAATTTAAGGTTAATGTATGAATTTGAAAAAAATGTGTAGCGAAGAGGATACCCCTTGAGTCCCAAAGAGTTTATATTTCATTTAACTTTTATTAGAATCGATGGAGTTATTTAAAAAATGTCGGCTATAATGAATACAATAATAGTATTATAGTTTTAATATTTTAGTTATAGTTTTCTTTATTATTATAAAATTTAATCAAACTGTTTTAAATGTATTTTGTACTAATTTAGATCAGGTAAATAATAATTATGAATAAAAAAAATGTATTTCTAAAGTTTTCTAGAATCTTGATTATTATAATTTAAAATATGTATCCTTTTTTACTAGTAAATGATGATTATTTTGCTACACAAAATTTTTAATATTTACAACAATCAAATCTGTTTGTATAATTTATTTATAGTGACAATATATTATAAACAATTTCGATATATATTCTATATAAAATTATTATATATTTTTTAAACAAACATCATACGTTTAATGCCATGATGAAATTGTTAAAAATAAACATTAAAACATATATAATCCTTAAAATAGGTACCTATAATTAATTTTTAACTATCAAATGTTTTATTTGTTTAGGTTGTGTTAAGGTAAGTACCATTGGGGTGTACAACCGCCCAGAACCATCGTTGAGACTGTGTTTACAGTATTTGGATCTGACTGACTGTCAGCTTGTCGACGACGCAAACCTGAGTGTAATTGTTAGTAATTGTCCACAACTATCTTACTTGTACCTGCGGCGATGTACAAAAGTTACAGGTAAAGCGTAATCTACACAATTCTAGTTTACTAGCATATAGTTAAATAATTATTTTATCTATACGATACTAATCAATTAGGAATTTTACTAGCGCAATGCATTTTTAAAACTAGCTAACTTGGTGACAAAATGTCGCTCCGTAGAAATATTTTGACACCTAGTTAGTAGTTACCTAGATAGTATTTTGAAAGACTAGATAAAACACAATTTATTGTCAAAAGAATTTTTAAAATGTTGTACAATATAATAAGATAATACACGGTAGATAAATTTGTATATATATAATAAAATACTGTATATTATCGTACCATCGTTTTTTACTTTTTTTATCAGTTTTTAGATTTATTTTTAATAATTATGTGGAGCGAACGTGAAATATTACCATCATATTATACTATACATTGACTATTTTGAAGAAAAAAAATGTTTGTCACTCAGTGAAATTTCCTTAAAAAATGCACTGTACCAGTGTATTATACTGCCAGGGAAATACAAGCTACTAGTTCAAAATAATCAACTATTTAACTCTTTTTTTTCTTTTCTTTTTTTTTTGTAGTTATCCAAGTACATGATTCAATTTTTACTCGCACTGATAAAAGCTTTCGCTAAGAAAATAGTTTACTAATACTAGCATAATTAATTTAGACGATGATTTTTTACTAATAAATAGTAAACTAGCTTAGTGTAACACAAGCTTAACGAAAGATACACATAGTTTATTGATTCAATCAATCAAAATGAACTGCAATACCACACACCGTAAATTTTTCCCTATTAACGAGTATAACTTGTTTCATGTTTACGTTTGGAATATGTCTTCAGGGCTGAACTAATAAATTTACAGCACTACTTACATTCTTCTAATCAATTATCTTGTTCAACAATAAACAATTAATTTTTAAATCAAAATAAAATACACGCTGTAAACACCATTTTAAATTTGAAGATTTATATATTATTGCTCATATGTTTATATTTCCTGTTGATAGTCTTTGTTGGATTTTAAAATTTAAAACTTTTTCATTCATGGACAAAACTTAATAAATATTTAAGAAGTACAGTTTCTGAATAAAAGGAAACCTGATTACGTAGGGCATGGGCGGGTATAAGGGGGAGGGAATAGTGGCAATTCCTTCCTCAGTTCACAAAATAAGGTATCAAATATTCCATTTTTGATTAATTGTGGCTACAATTTGATTTATGAAAGTTATCAAGAGAGGGTTGTTATTTACCATGAACTTAATTATTTTTCTATTGAAAATCGTCCATTTTTATCTTATTGAGTAATCATGGCATTTGCTGTACAACATTTTATCTATAACCAGTTATTTAATGTAGAAATTGTACATTATACCGTATAAAATAACATATTACTATTGCCGGTAAGTATTATAATAATTTTAATAATCGGAGCTTGTACATTGTAATAATTAAATATTTAGAATTGTAACTAATAATAAGATTAATAAAAACTTAAACTAATAATAAGACATTTTCTAATCTTAGCTATTCCTATTAATTTATTTTATTAATTTATATAATATATTATATTGCCTCCCCTCCCCCTCACCGTTCATGACTTCTGTATCTGCCCGAGACGTAGGGAGCCTTACGCACTGCAAACTATGGTTAAGATAATAAATATGACATTAAAACTAGGCACAGTGACTATTCGAATAAGATAAGAACATAATTTTTTTAACTATACTAGTAAATTATAGTTTTTAACTCTTTATTGTTGAAAGTAGTGCAGAAGATTAAACTAACTGAAAAACTCATACTAGTTTATTCCGTAATATGCCTTTGGACAATAAACGTATGACATGGAAGTAATTTTAAAAGCATCCTATAGATAAGGCGAAACAGATAAGTAAAAAACTTTTGAAAATTAAGTTGAAGCTATACTTTATAATAATAATAATGATATTATGCAAATTTTTAATGACAAATAAAATAAAACGTATTAGTTTAAACGCGCTCCAGAATTTAATATTTATAAATAATTGTTATTAACATATGATAATTTTGAGTACAATAATCTAAACTATAAATAAGTGTTTTTATGTTTAAGGAAACTTATTGAGTTTAAGTGTTTTTCTCCGAAAATGTATAAATTCAAATATATACCGTTAATTCTGTATAACTCTATTTGGTTTCCAGAAAAAGTTTAAAAACACAACTACCTAGCGCATAATATGTGTTTAAGGGAAATATTCTACAGTTAATCTCATCCAAAATTTAATACTGAACAATTATATCACATTTATCAGTTATAACAATCATTAAACGTAGATGCTTTTTATTTTCCAGACGCTGGCATCAAGTTCGTGCCGAGTTTTTGTTCAGCGCTGAAGGAGCTGAGTGTGTCGGACTGTCACCAAGTAACAGATTTCGGGTTGTACGAATTGGCCAAGCTAGGAGCGTTACTGCGGTATTTGTCGGTGGCTAAATGCGACCAGGTGAGCGATGCTGGGCTGAAAGTGATCGCGCGCCGATGCTACAAGCTACGGTACTTGAACGTACGCGGCTGCGAAGCGGTCAGCGATGACGCCATCACCGTCCTGGCGAGATCGTGCGCTCGGCTTCGCGCGTTGGATATAGGTAAATGTGACGTGAGTGACGCGGGCCTTCGCGCGCTCGCCGAGAGCTGTCCCAATCTGAAGAAGCTCAGCCTGCGCAACTGCGACCTGGTCACCGACCGCGGTATACAGCTGATCGCGTACTATTGTCGGGGCCTGCAGCAGCTCAACATACAAGACTGTCAGATATCCGCGGACGGGTACAAGGCTGTGAAGAAGTACTGCAAACGATGTATCATAGAGCACACCAACCCTGGTTTCTTCTGAGCAGCCGTGCCGATGACATTGCGACACTGAGTAGCGGACATGCCTAACGGCCAGGAGCACAGCGGCCTGTTATGGGTCTTCGTACACATTAAATATTTTGTTATTGATACGCAGTGACACGCGTTCAGAGCATATTATGATCCTTGAAATGAAACATAATCATCTGTACCAAATCAATTGTAATTTTTGTATACATTTTATTAAGTTGTAAAAGAAAAAAGAAAAATTTAATGTAAAATAATATCGAGAAACGCTGTATTCGTCATTGTTATTTTAAGGACACTGCCATTAATATTATTATTGTATGAACGCAATCAGCGGGATTAAATCTTTGCAAATTACGTAAAACGCAAAAAATTAAAAATTTGTATTATTTTTAGTTAAGACTGGAATTTATATTTTTATAATCAAACCAATGTTTCAAAACGTTTTAATGATACTCTCTGACCGCAAATAGACCAAAGTATAACTCATTAGTTATTATTTTTCTTGTTATACAAAAATTAAAAAACCATTATAGTAATGTTCAAAAATGTATTTGATATTATAACCTCCAAATGTTGACAATCTATTTTATAATTTGACGAAAAAGAAATTAATATATATATATGTAAATATGCTTATGCGTCTTACTATTATTTTAAAGACTTATATTATAAGAACATTATTTATTCATGTTTATTTTAAATAAGTTTCTGCCCTGATGTTTCTACTCCTTACATTGATCAGTTTAATTAAGGTATTATCTATTGGTTACCTGTATTATTAGCTGAAATTTTTAACTTGCAATGTATGTAGCTACATAAAAATACCTAAATAGAACTTAAATAAAAAAAAATGTGTGTATTAAAAATCCATAAAATTGTATGTACTTAGGTCAATTTAAATTGTTTTATTAATCTTTTACAGATTTCATAAGATCCCCATGAATTTGTATTTTCTGTACATTTCACCATTGTTTGTTGATAACAATATTTTATTCATAAATAATTTAATAATGTAAATACAATAATTTACCGTTACATATTTGATAAAATATTTAAAAAAAAGTTTTACACAAGAATGCCATGTTACCAGAACAAACTATAAATATTAATTTGTTGACTCATGATTTACTTAAATCATTAATAATTGATACATTTTTGTTTTATTACATTTATACTTTTTATATTTAAATAAAATCTACAAATTCAGTTTTAAATTATTGTCATAAATGAATATTGTAATATAGTTCAAAATTATAAAGTTCTATTCAATTATAATTAATGTGCCATATGATTTGTCCTAACAGTTTTAATGTTTTTAACAGGATTATTAAAAAACGTTTTATTTTTTTACTTGTGTAAATTATATTTTTATGCTACAGTATTATTTTAAATAATCAAAGAAAAAATTACTAATTAATTGTATTGTTCTACTGTCTTTATTTATAAGTGACTTATAATAAGTCTGATCACAATTAAACATTTTGAATAGTTTATAGAATGTTATCTGGTTTATAGAATTGAAATGATAATATTGTATTTCCTCACTAAATGAGGTTTTCATTTAAATTTAAATTATTTGTTTTAAATATAAATATTTGTATAAACATTATTGAAAATGTATAAATTTGTTACTATGTAAACATTCAAATATCTGTATATTAATAATAACAAAAGTTTACTTGTTTTTGTTTTAATTTGAATATTATTATTAAAAACTATCATCTATCATCTTACTCATTTAAATTTTCTTATTGCAGAATTTAAATAAACAAAAGTTAAACAATTTCTAATTCATTACATACAATTCTTTCCAAAGAATAAAAAGAAATCTATTTTCAGTTAAAAATGTTTATTTAAGTTGGCAGAACATTAACGTTTCTTGTAAATACATGGTTTCAACTCTAATATGGGCAACTTCTTCTTTATTGCTGTCTTACTTATATCTTGAGTTTTTTTGAAATCCATGAAAACAAACATTTCAATTTCCCGGTCTATTTTTAAATTTTCAAATCCATACTTAGTTAAATGATCAATAAAAATATTAATATTATCAAATCGGCTTTCAACTTCTGCTACTTTCATTAAACCACTAGAAACAAACAGTGTATAGTATTACTATTTGATGCACATTTTATTTAATCAAAGATAATTATTTTATAAAAAAAATTGTTATTTAAAAAATTAAAAACTATTTAGAATACTTATTGAATTAATTATTAAATCAGTTATATACTTTAGATTATTACCCAGTTTTCAAGACTCTATTAGCTTCTTTGATAAATGATTGTAAATTTGTACCCATCAAAGAGAGACAAAATATTACTATATCAACAGACCCATTGGCTAAGGCAGTATGAGCCATATCTCCAGCAGTTACATATTTATTAACAGCAATTAGATCAAATGAGTGGATTTCATTTTCTGGGAAAACCTGAGCAAGTTTGGCGTCACCACAGCCAAAATCTGCGACAACAACAGGTGATTTTTCCGTGGACTTTTTCAACCTTAAATATTAAAAACTATCAATAAAATGTAATAAAGTAACCCACATAACATACATAAAAAAAATAAATATAACATACATTGGAGTAATTTGTTTAATTATTATGTCTAAAGGTTTAACTGGCCATCTAATTACTTGCTGCATATAACCATTATGGTACGCTTTAAACGCTTCAGGATCTTTTTTGAAAAATAATAAAGCATCTTGACTGGTAGATGAATAAAACTGTTCATTTAAATACCTAAGATATTTTTTTATCAATTAATATTAATTAAGTCATTAACAGATAATTTGAATTTATTTTTGACATAAATTAAGATAATTGACCAGTAAAGTATTACCTAAATCTTGCACTTTTTAATTTATCATGCATTTTTTTAAAAAATGACACTGGAGTTTTGTCTCCTTCAACCTTTTTTTGACGTTTGTAAAAAGTATTAGGATTTTCTGGTGCTCCTTTATAACTAATATTTGTTAATTTTACTAAACTATCATTGGTAATTGAATGATGAGTGGATTCTACAGCTGATTTGGGCTTTTTAGTATCACTTTTCAAACCAACTTCAATTAGGGCTTTTTTTGATATCTTTTTTTTCTTTTTCCCTTTCTTCTCTGCCAAACGTTTTATTTTATTTCTTTTAATTTTATGTGTCTTACCAATAGCAGAAATAGCTTTAGCTATATTTTTTTTATTTTTAGCTTTCATTGTATAATATTTTAATTAACCGTTATGATTATCACCACTTTGCTGTATATCTAATTGTTGCTGAGCAATATCAGCGAGAGCTGCTTGTATCTGTTCAAGAAGGAGTTCACCTTTTCGAACTACTTCCTCTAAGCGTTCAGCAGCTAACTGATTTTCTTGTTCTAATCTTCTTAGACTTGCAACCTGTGAAAAGTAAAATATTTGTGTACATAACTATTGCAAAAACACTTATAACTGCTTATAATACAATACATACTTGTAAATCTGTAGAAGTATCGTCGTTGGGTAATGATTCAATCAAAGCATCAATATCCTTAGCACAGCGAGTAATAAGAGAAGAAAATAAACTAGTATAATCTAAAAGAAAATTTAAAACTAATTTAGTTAATTATTTATATTAAGGCTTTCAAACATAAATACCTTCTTGTTGTTGAGGAGTTTGAGAACCGTTTCGGTCAAAGTTGGAGAATTTAGATGGTAAAGCACACTGCTGTAAAATGCCGATGCTATTACAGAAGTTATCCGCTTGCTATAAAATAAGATATTATCAAATAAACTATTGTTGAATTGTGTGTAAACAGACAAATTTAATGTAATTTCTAGTTTCAATATTAGCAAATTTGTTATTTAGTGGAATGCAATCTATAAAGTGAATAGGTCAAGTCACTCGGAAGGTTGATAAATTAAACATATCCGAGCAAACACGATCGAAATAATTTAATTATTAGCAACGCAAAAATCAAAATTTCCATGGAAAATAATATTATTTTTCCTTGAATTGTGATATTAATAAGACTAGTAAAGAAAATTATTATAAATTATTTTACCTGATTAACAATATCTTGAAGCTGCGTTAAACGATCGGCCATTTAGAATGTCTAACAGAAAACATCGAGCACAGACCGGCACACAAAACAAACGAACAGCAAAAAAAAACGGTAACGGCAGCACGTTGGGTACCGTAAATGAAAACGAAAATTAAACACGTTAAAGACGAACACAACAGTGAAAATGTAACGCAGAACTAAGATCAGTTGCTCTGAATGCGAAAGAAACAAGGTACAAACAAACTTTATGATAATCTTATCTAGAGTAAGAACGAACCACGTTATTCGGTGACGATATCAACGTCGGTGAATTGCAAAGAGGTTGCGTCCGCATCATGAGTTTTCAACGTCTACGGACAACGATCTGCACGGTGCTGTTTTCCGAAAAACGCCGATAACGCACGACGAGCAGCGTTTTATTATTTTATTTTCATTTTATTCATTCCCTTCTTTTTCCCCTCTCTCGCTGATGCTTAAAGCCATTTTCTTCACGGTGCAGTAATATACCGTTTCCCGTTAGCTTTTTCGCCTGACAGTCGATGTAGGCGTCTTTCATGTCAATCCGATTTTCTTCAGACATTAACAACACCGTTGCCGTCACAACAGTCGCTGACGACGCCGCCGCCGCCGCTACCGCAGTGACAAGTCGAACGCGCCCCTGTACCTAACCTTTCGCGTTGGATACTGTCGGCCTGAAACGAACACGGTCACTAAGGTATTTACCACCGCGGCGGCATACGGCAGAACAGGTAAGATTTTGCGAAAAACGTGTTGTCCACCTCCACCACAATCTCAGACTCGCTGTACGAGTGTCGAGCACTCGATGAGTACTCCACAGTCGGCACTCGCATTTCCGGCGGGGATTACCGTTTCGTTATCACCCGATCGCGGAACACACGCACACCGCCTGGTATCATCGTGCGATTTATTACCAATTTTTTCTCCGACATCCCTGAATATTTTTTCTTTTAAATGATGACTGGTTAATATTTTTGTCAATCTTTCTTAAACTTGCTTCTTCTCAAATATCTAATAATATTGAACTTATAATGTACCCCAACTATAGGTTCCTACACGTCATTATTAAAGTTTTCTGTTTAGTAATTTCTGATATTAGTGACAGCAAACATAGTTAAAAGTTAAACTTTAACATCCCTAGATCTCCTGAAAATATTTTTATTACTTTCATTATTTTAATTTTTAAATCTATAACAGCAGCTTCAAAAAATTTATATCTACCAAGTCCACAATCACCTTAGTCACTGTAAAATAGAAACAATTACTGAAAAGCAACTATTTTTAGTACTTAATTTTGATGTTTTTTTTTTAATTTTTTCTGATAGGACTGATAAGGACAAGAAACTTATAGAAAACTAAAAGGAACTATGGAGAAAGGCGACAAGAAAAACAATGACTGTTACTTTTATTATTATTCAACTTGCATGAAAGTAAGTTTCGATTTTGCAAAAAATATGATAAAATGATACTTTTGCATTTACATATTTTTTCATTCACATATTAACTGTCACCAATTTCCTATATAATTATATAAAATTCTATAATTTTTAAAAAGTATTTTAATTCCAGATTATGAAATCTCATAGCATTTTTTTTCTTTGCAAGCTCAACATCAGATGTATATTAAATTATAACAAAATAAAATATAATAATACATTTAGATAAAGTTTTAATGATTTTGTATGAATGTTTTATTATATGGAGTTGGATACGTTTTAAAAAAAAAATTATTAGTACATATTCTCTACACCACCTATGTCTTATAGTTTTATCATTTATACTTATAATAAATGTATTATATTTTTAAAATAATATTATAATGCATAATATAGGGAGATAAATGCCCATTTCGCCATGAACCACAAGCTTTAGGATGTGAAATGGTGTGTAGCTTTTGGCAAAGTGGAAAATGTGAAAATGATCATTGTACGTTACGTCATATGGAACTAAAGGTAATTAATCGTCAATAATTAACCTGCTGTTAATTTAGTTTTTAATTATATGTAGTTATAATGATTTCTCAATTGATCTAATGGTTGTATTTAATTTATCATTAGAGATACCTAAATCTGTGCTGTATTAGTTTTATACAAATATTTATTTTTCCATATTTTGCTGCAATAGTTAAATAGTATAAATAATACATATATTAAGAATAACTAAAATAAAAAATATAATTATTTATAATTTTAATTTGTATAAGGTTTATTATTTAGTTACATAATTACATTTACAATTCAAAACTAATATTAACTATCTTAGATTAAATATAGAACTACATTTGCATTTTAAATACAACATTTAAGTTGTCAATTTATTTTTAAATATTTTTATTGTAGAAAAATCGGAAAGCAATACCATGTTACTGGGAAAAACAACCTACTGGATGTCGTAAGCCATATTGTGCATTTTTACATACTAAACCTCGTGATCCATCTCAAGATGCAGGTATGCCGGAATAATCCTGAATTTATGTTGATCATAGTATCTGTTCTTCTGTTTTTCTTTTTTCTTTTTATAAAATTGACAGAATTTAATTTAAAATTTAAAACAGTAGTCTCATACTGATTATGTAAGCAAAAATCACTAAGCATTAGTATTATTATTTGTTATTTTTTATTTTCATGAATTTAAAATGTATTTTAGAAATTTTCATTATTAAATATAAAATTATTTATTTATTACAATTTAATAAAATTATACGTAACTCAAATAATAATCTGTTTGAATAAGTACAAATAAAAATATTTGTATACTTGTAATAAATATTTAGCTTCTGCTTAATGGAAATTTTTAGTTTTATATTTTGAAAATACTTATTTTCAAAGTCCTAGGTATTTTTTCATTAATAATTTAATAATCTATATGTGTATATGTATTATGATATTGTAACACATAAATATTGATTATACAATTTCCATTTTTATTTATTTAATGTTGATCAGGAGCTATTGCGATGGCGGCTAACACTATGGCCATTGAAAATAGCTTTCGTATGAACCCAATGGCTGGTGTCGCACTTACTGCCGGTCCTGAAGCTGCAATGCGACAACGTTACGACCAGCCATTAAGAATGAATTGACAACCAATGAACACAAGCTCGGCATCTACTGTATATGGCAGTTCTGTCGTCACACTGCCATACGTATTCAACAATAATCAATCCACTGCTGCCATGTTTCTTGATCATTGCAATTTTAACGCGTTCATGTAAAATTTAACTTTGATAATAAGAAATGTTGAAAACAGTTTTCTTAGAAATCCTCATAATTTTATGGTACGAGACAGAACTGTTTTATTCTTAAACAATTGCATTATTTAATAATTCATGGCCGGAGCTTGTTTATTTATTTTTGTTTTATTTTATGAATATTTTATTATTATTATTACAAAATATTGTTAATATTATTATTTTTTTTTTTTTTTTTTTTAATACCTAATTTAAAATTCAGGACTTGTTTAATGGACATGATGTTTTTGTCTGCACTTGTAGTTTATAAAAAACGTGTGTTGCATAGTTCCACGTTTATTCAGCTCAATTTTTATTAATCTGTTTACATTCTAAATGCTTTTTTTTTTAAAAAAAAAAAAAGAAGTTATTAATTAATGCTTTTTTGTTTTGATCTTAATATTTGTAATAACTATTTATAAATAGAAAATTTTAGTTTTTGTTTTGTTGAAAAATTATTATCTAAATAGTATAAAATGTGCAAATTAAATTTATATACATAATACATAAATTATTATGTGATAAAGAATTAGACATGTCTAGTCTATGCACACCTAATATTATGAAAATTAACATAATGAAAATACTATTACCAGTAATATAAGTTGTTATTAAATAATTTAGTTAATGTTAATTATTTATATATATTTTTTTTTCATTAAAGTTCACTATTCTTGAAATAATGTAGCGGATCCAGTATTATCTGTGAAAAATATGTATATTTTTTTGCTCAGTTCTGGTCCAATACGACGATTGGAAGCTAGTGGACCAAATCCACGACGAACCTTAAATTTGTAATAATTTTTTTTTCTAATTACTAATTTTAATACAAATATATCTTATGCTATTTTAATATTTTCAATTAACTTACAGGAATATCTTGTAATAATGTTTCTCCTTCTAATCTAGATTTGCAGTTTTCATATGCCTAGATTAAAATTTACATACTAATATTTATAATATTAAAAAATAATGGATAAAATATATTAAGATGAAATATTTTTATACACCAACATTTGTTCTACTTACTTTAAATAATGCAATAGGTGAACTATATACTGATGCAATTGCTTCACTAGTCTCAAGAGTGCATAATGGAAACTGTGATAACATTTGTCTCCATAGTTGAGTTAGACCTGTACCATTTTTATCTACTGAAACACAATTTTTTGTATGACCAGATGCATACCAATCACATCCATCTTGTTCCTCTTTATATTTATTTAATCTTTAAATTAATAATGAAATTTATTAAAATAATATTAAGTTTTGTAATTGGTAATTGTATTACTTGAATGGCTTTTGAGCGATGGATTTAGTATAATACAAAATTGCTAATGCAATATCATTCTTATTTTCTATAAAACGAAATGAAATAGAACAGCTCAACATCATTTGTTCAAGACTTTTCAATATATCTGACCTATCACAAAATAATATTTTACATTAAATACTTAAACATTTTCTGATATTTATTAAATACCTTGAGAGTTGACTATTCTTCTTAGATTTTGTTTTTCTGTAAGGTAATTCATAAAAAATATTTAAAATTAATTAGTTCAATCACATTCATAAGTAGGGTAAATAGAAAAATATATGGGAAGTCCAAGTTCCATTTAACTTTATATGTAAACAAATATAATATATAAAAATATAGAGATCTATGAAAATGTATATTTTTTTGTAGCAGAATATTTTGAAAGTTTCTTAACAACTTTTTATTTTATATAGCTATATATTAATAACATACATACTTAAGTTCATCTGTAGTACAATGTATTATAATTGAGAGTTGTGCTTTGTATAATTTTAAAAAATTAATTTTTTCCATTAGTTGATTAGACAAAATTATTTTTTTAACATAATCTAAGTCCCAAATTAACAACATAAAGTTTTCATCTTCAGCATTAGTATCAGACTGAAAAAAATATAATTGTCATATACAAATCTATAAAATATAAAAATGGCCATTTTTAGTTTTGTTAATTTTTACAGTAATATTAATACATTAATGATATTTAAATAATTTTTTTAGGCATATAAATAAATAGTTTTAATAGCTTAACTTATTAGTTACAAATTAACATTTTATTTAGTTCTATTACTTAAAATTAAAAATCATGCTCATAAACATGGAAAGAAAAAAATACTTTAATAAAGTAAAGTAGACTATACTTATTATAATTTTTATTAAACACTACCACTTATTTATTAAAAAAATATAGAACAAATCATTTATCATCTAATTTATATTCATATAACTGGCTGATTCTTATTTCTATTTCTTATTATAAGTTAAAGGGATTCAATATTTCTACATTGTCTTAGTTTTTCACTAATACAAAATAGAAAAATTATCTACTTTTTAATAATATTTACTATTATGTTTGACTAATAAGTGGTAAGGATTCTGAAAACATATTCTAATTTAAAATAGAATCTTCTTGAAATCAATTGAACCACTTTTTAAAGATTTATATCTACAACTTGAATATATTTAATTTCAATACTAATAAAATGTTTGAATAAAAAAAGTATTCTTTGATTTAAATAAAAGTCAGTAATTTTTTGCTATATTAAATATGTGAAACAAAGATAAACACGTATCGGTATCAAATCACTTTTAATGGTTTTACAAAATGTAAAATTTTCCAAAAATAAATCATTCAGTATTGATTGTGAAAGTTTATAATGAATACATTATTACATTTAATATTAAGATTAATGTACTAAAAATTTAAAAAATATAAATTATAAACAGAATATAAGTGTTAAAAAAATTAGCTAAGAAATATCAATATATTTAAGGTGTATTGTATTTTACATACATTATAAATAATGATGCTTATAATTATTTAAATAATTTTAAAGGTTTTTTATTAATTACTTAGAATATTTATTCGTTCTCATTATAATTCAAATTAAAACTATCACTTGGTGAGCAATACTGACTGCATTAAATATATAACAGAAATGATATAGAATTAATATATAATGTCAATCGATCTTGTTAACCCATGGATGATGATGAAATTTACAGTTAAAAGATTAAAAATAATAATAATATAAAAATCTATAGAATTATAAAATTTTACAAATTATTTATATTTAGAAAAATTATTTACGATTTGTCTTGACCATGTCACTGAATGTGACACAGTTGTATTTGATTCAATTTTATACTTTACATCGGTAGACTGAATTTCAGATACTATTTTT
This sequence comes from Sipha maydis, assembly GCA_034509805.1. Classification (NCBI taxonomy): domain Eukaryota; kingdom Metazoa; phylum Arthropoda; class Insecta; order Hemiptera; family Aphididae; genus Sipha; species Sipha maydis. The sequence continues at coordinate 193,028 of JASXSY010001091.1, forward strand.
TCACTATAACCATGATTCTGAAGATTCACATCAATGTGAACAGTAATATACTGAAAATAAATCGACATTAAATACATTTAAAAATGTAAAATATTTAATTAAAAGAATATACATACTTTCATACATTCTTTAGGACTTAAACGTTTTAGTTCATCAGTTAATTTTTTCTTTGTATTTTTTATAACTATTTCTTTCTTTTTTTTTTCTTCTATTTCTTCTTTGCTTAAGCGTTTTTTTCGTTTTGGCTCTAACTATATTTAATTATGTATACATATTTATTTTATTGGTAGAAATTATATTTCTGTACAATAGCTTATATGATGTTTAGAAATCTTAGAAATGTTAAATTGAAAAATGTTTTTAAGATTACTAACCATATGTTTAAACTGGGAGAGGGGGCAACTGTCCTCTCTCAAAAAATTTAACGAGACAATGCCCCCTTGATATTTTGTAAATTTATTTGAAATATTAATCAAAAAGTATCTTTAAGTATATGATATTTCAACATAAAATAAAGTTTGCCCCCCCTCAGAATTGTACAAGTTATGCCCATGTTACTTATATATATATATATATATGTAATATTAAATTATATTACATTTTATATTTATAATTTAAATTGTGTTTTCATAGCTCATAGTAATATAAATATCTGATTTTGATAGTTTCTATAATAAAATTCATCATTTTTTGGATTTTTTTTATATATAAATAATAATACAAATATATACAACAATTATTTAAACTTTGCTTATTATACTTTTTTATTATTTCATGATGAGTTCTTAAGAATTATTAATTTTAAAACAAAGAAACTGTAAAATTTAAATATATTTGAATTACATTGAGTACCTTAATTTCATATTACTTTTTAGTTCCTGTTTCATTAATTTTATTGGTAGATATAGAATTTTTTTCATTAACTTATGTCTATTTAATACATATATTATTGTAATATAATAGAATTGATGCCAAAATATTTATAACTCATTTTCAGCAAAAATATTGTTTATGTAATTTTTCTTTGTGAGCATCAATATAATGAAAAAGCTTTGACATTGATGTAAAACATAGGATTAAGTGCGGGTGGATGAAATGGAGAGAAGCATCGGGCGTGTTATGCGATAAGAGAATTCCAATTAGGCTGAAAGGTAAATTTTATAAAAGTGTAGTGAGACCAACTATGCTGTATGGTTCAGAGTGTTGGGCGGTTAACAGGAGAATAGAACAAAGTATGAGTGTCGCGGAAATGAGAATGCTTAGATGGTTGAGTGGAGTGACAAGAGAAGATAGAATAAGGAATGAATACGTGAGAGGTAGTGTTGGTGTAGCGCCAATTGTAGACAAGATGAGAGAAAATAGGCTGAGATGGTTTGGGCATGTGATGAGGCGAGAGGAAACGAATGCAGTAAGAGTGGTTATGAAGATGGACGTTGAAGGGAAAAGAGGAAGAGGAAGACCAAAAAAGAGATGGTTGGAGACTTTGGAGAATGACATGAGAGCTGTCGGTGTGTGCAGAGGAGATGTGATTGACCAAGTAAAGTGGAGGTGTAGGACAAGGGTGGCCGACCCCAAATAGTTGGGAGGAAGGCGAAGTAGAAAAGAAGAAGAAGAAGAATATAACGAAAAAAAAGAAGCTAATAGGTACATACATTTCAACAATTAAAATGTATTGCTTTTATAAAGACTAAAAAATTAAAAATGTTTATGTAGTGTAAAGTTCCTCAATAGGATACATTAAAAATTTAAACTAGGTACCTTATTAAACAAATTTACAACTATAAATTTGCAACTATAAAAATTAATTTACTCTAACTTTATTTAATTATTTTAATTTAATACATTTTTTTTTTATAAATAAAATAATGGGCCTAGGCACATATAGCACAATCTGTAATTTTTATTACAATAGATTTGACATAATTACTCACAGGTTCATTAATAATTGATTTAAGATTTTTAATATCGTTATTATAGTCTTGAACTTCAAAAGTAGGCAAATTTTTCTCTGAATAATTTTCACCTTTCCCACAGTGTAAAATTGAAATTGGGGATAAGGATTTTTTTCGTTTTTGCTAGAAATAAAAACATAACAATAGAGAAACATAAAAAAAAAAAAAAAAATTCAATCTTCAATAACTCAATATTTTACACGTTGAATAACTTGTCGAAAAAATGCTGGTTCTTCTGGTGATTTAGAACAGTGATCTTTGAGTAAACTAATATTTGTTTGATCAGTTCCAGGATTTAAAATTATAACTGAATCATTATCTGAATCCGATATCGCATAAGTCTTATAAAAATCTTTATCCATAGTTAATAATTAATATTAGTTACAAAATATATTACAATAGATTTGAAACTTAATTCAATTAATAAAACTAATATTTTAAGTGTACATACATTTAAACGACTGTTACGATTACAAAAATAATGATAATTAATAAGCATTACCTAGTATCACAGATATCTTTATATATATATATATATGCAAGTATATTCTTATCTATCTCAGTGGTGCCTATATGATACTTGATAAAGTACTCCGTATGATAACCATTGCAAACTATGAAGCCAGTTTTGCTACAGCTGATAAAACGGCCGCCATGTTTTCAGTTGGCAAAACATTTCTTTAATTATACGGAATTTATTAGAAATAATTGCGATAAGAGAATTCCAATTAGGCTAAAAGGTAAATTTTATAAAAGTGTAGTGAGACCAACTATGCTGTATGGTTCAGAGTGTTGGGCGGTTAACAGGAGAATAGAACAAAAAATGAGTGTCGCGGAAATGAGAATGCTTAGATGGTTGAGTGGAGCGACAAGAGAAGATAGAATAAGGAATGAATACGTGAGAGGTAGTGTTGGTGTAGCGCCAATTGTGGACAAGATGAGATAAAATAGGCTGAGATGGTTTGGGCATGTGGTGAGGCGCGAGGAAACGAATGCAGTAAGAGTGGTTATGAAGATGGACGTTGAAGGGAAAAGAGGAAGAGGAAGACCAAAAAAGAGATGATTGGAGACTTTGGAGAATGACATGAGGGCTGTCGGTGTATGTGCAGTCACGGTCTTCAGGTTGTACACTCTTCAAGTAGTGGAATACTTCTTGAAAAAATCCAGGATCTGCATTAACATATGATGTCCAACTTGTAATCGATGAAGGGTGTGGTAAACTTAATATTGAACTAAAAGATAAAAAAAATTATAAGAGCTTTATTTTGAGCTTACAATTCTAAAGTATAAATAAATTAATTAATATAATAATACTTTTTAAATTATTATATAACAAAATAATATTTAGTAGTAAATAGTAATAAAGCTATAGTTCAAAATAAAATAACTGTACTAAAATAAGTGAACTAGATTCAATCCAAGCATGCAGCAGTACGCTTTGAGGTTCTATAATAGTAAAGAGCCTATTTATTATATAATTTATGTAAATTTAATAACCGGCAATAATTATATGCTTTTGGTGAATAATAATGCAATGTTAGAGCAAATTATTTCATTTCTTGCGTATATCTTCTACCTGTGGTTTTATCATAATTTTTTGATTCATTTTTAAATAATTCCAAAACATTACCTAGGTACCAAAATAAGCAAAATAATAATTCAAAGAAAGCGATTTACTAAGCAAAGCAAAAAAAAACTAAATTATTAAAACTTAAATTATAGGTACCATTGAAATTATTTATAATAACATTTTGTTGCTCAGAATCAATATGACCATTATTTTTCAAACTATCAATCAAATCTTCTAAACTGTATACATTTGTTTTTGTCCTCCGTAACTTTTGTTGGAGTAATTTTATTCTCTTTCTTAATTTTAATTCATTAGTATATGAATTATATGTCTGTACTTCTTTATTACAATTTGTCTTCAATGAATTTTCATTTATGGAACTATTTGAACCACACATGGGTTCACAAATAGGTTCACAGATGGGATCACAAATGGGATCATCTAAAATGTTATAACTGGTATTGTATATTGTTGCAACATCAATAAATTTGTTATAATTATATTGTTAAATTTTTTGAAATTTCATATCATAAAAAAAGTACCTAAAGGTACCTAAATCAAATTTTTAATTTAGTTTAGTGTATCAAAATAATAATAATCATATACAAATAATATATAAATACCTTCACTATTAAGCAACTGATTTCTTTGAGAAGGTAGTTTTCTAATTATAATGGGTTTTGGTTGTAAATAAGACGGAAAGCCCTTAAAAATAGAAGGCACAGAATCAATTTTTAATAATGGTCTTTCCGAATCAGGTCTATGTACAAAATCTTCTTGGGTACAAATTCTACTCCACTGTGTAGGATTGAAATTCTTTCTTTCTAAAGCATTTACCCATTGGTCGAAAAACTCGGCTCACAAATCGGGCCAGTTTCTAAATTAGGAGCTTTCCTAGAAGTCGAAGTAGTAGACATCGACTCGGTTGCGGACAAGGAGGAAGTTTTGCTTGCCGTACAAAAAGCTCTTTCTGAAACCAACAAGAGTAATGATACGGCTATGGCCAGCATTCCAGAGATAATTATCACTGGCCTTTGGGGCCTCAGTCCGGTCAGCAAGTGGCAACCCTTCGAGTACTGAGGAATATCACCAAAGGGATATCCCACGTAAAGATCGGCTGGAACATCTGCAGGGTCAGGCCCAAAAGGCCGGAACCGACCAGGTGTGTTAGGTGTCACAGTTTCGGTCATACCACGATTAACTGCAAAGGGCCCGATATGTCCGCGAGCTGTCGCAAGTGTGGTGCTACCGGGCATAAAGAAAAGGATTGCACAGAGGATAAATGTGTGGCTTGCGAACGTGCAGGGCACAAAGTAACGCCGCATAGGCCTGGCTCTGGAGCATGTGCTGCACGACGGGCAGCTGAAACCTGGAGAACAGTTAGACAATGCAATGATTAACTTTCTCCAGATCAATCTGCATCGAAGCGTCATTGCTCAAAATCTGATGCTACAAACCGCTACTGATAAGGGATCCCAAGTGCTACTCATATCTGAACCAAACTGGACTCCAACGGCCGATGACAATTGGACATCTAGTGACGATAGAAGTTGCGCTGTACTCCTCACAGCCAGAGCAAGCTTCGTCGCAGAATCTAAAGGATCAGGTCGAGGTTTTGCTTGGATTCAATGCGGAGGCATGCGCATTTACAGTTGCCACAACTCCCGCAATGATACAACAGACAACTACATGTCCTTTCTCGCCGACCTTGAACACTCGGTCAGATCCACGCCTCAAGGAGTGAACATTGTGATAGGTGGTGACTTCAACGCCTGGTCGACCGAATGGGGATCTGCGAGTAACGACCTTCGTGGGGAGCGACTAGCGGACCTCGCTGCCAGCCTTGATCTCAATCCGAGCAACCTAGGGGACAAACCCCTATGTATGTTCTGGAATCTCGAACGACGTGACCTGGTGCTATTCCTGGGAAGACATCCCCGTCCGGAGGATGTAGCGGACCTTCTGTGCGGTCCAGCGGTTGATGAGCTACCCACAGACATGAAACAGAGGGCAAGGATTATTCAGGCAGCTGGCAATCAAAGGGAGCTCTTCGACCGGATGGTGGAGGAAATTATTGGCCGGAAGGAAGATCTAGAGAGGGAGAGACAGAAAGAAGAAAGAAGAGTTATCTAACTTAATTAAGTTAACTCGTGTGGGCTGAATGGCCAAAACCAGGGTGGTTAGAGGCCTCCCAATGACATGTATTACCTTCTATGCTGTTGTAATGTTGTACTGCATTGTAATTCGTTCCTAATAAACGATGCCACCAGGGAGGCTGTAATGGGGTAACCTACTGCCCTCCCTGGCCGTCGATTTAAAAAGGGGACAAACCTACCTATCGCCGAAGGAACGCAGCAACGGTGATAGATGTCACTTTCGTTCGGCTGTCTCCACCAGTCGAGATAAAAGACTGGCGAGTTCTGGACAACGTTGAGTCTGTCAGCGATCATTTTTACATAGAATTTCGCATAGACTTAGTTCCAGCCACACCCCAGGACACGGAAGGCCCACTTCTACGAGGCTGGGCATTTCGGACACTCGACAAGGCAGCGCTAGACCTCCACCTTGAGTCCTCAGCTTGGGCCCCCCTACCAGCAGAATCTTCTGCCGCTCAGGCTGCGGACGTGCTAACTGACTACCTTGAATCGGCATGCAATTCATGCATGCCACCAAGAGTAGCAAGCACACGTGGTCGCCGTCAAGTACATTGGTGGACACAGGAGATCGCTGAGTTACGGCAAGATTGCCATCGACTAAGGAGAACGTACCAGAGGTCCATGCGTAGGCATTCTAATCGGCAGCACAGAGAGGAGCTACGAGAGGCCTTCAGCGGTAAAAGTAAGGAACTCAGAAGGGCTATACGATCGGCTCAGTGTAAAAGTTGAGAATAGCTATGCCGCGCAGTAGACAATGATCCATGGGGTCTCCCTTATCGAGTCGTGACTAAGCGAATCGGTAGGAGAAAACCCGGTATGAAGCTCGCGGAAGAGAAGACGTAGTCGCTGATCACCTGTTTCTTACGCTTCCTGTCACCGACTGGGCTCTCGAGCCCTCGCCACTGGCCAACAACGACCAGCATCCAGCGAACGAGTTCACACTGAATGAGTTACAGGAGGCATGTCGAAGGCTCCCATCGGGAAAGGCAACTGGACCCGATGGCATACCCAATGAGGTCCTCCAGCGGGTCGCCCAGATCAAGCCAACAAGCCTACTTGACACGCTCAATGTTTGTCTTCGACAACGCGAGTTTCCTAAGCGATGGAAAACCTCAAGACTCGTTCTCCTGCACAAGGGATCCGGCAAGCCGATCGAAGAACCGTCGAGTTACAGACCTCATTGTATGATCGACTCCACGGGCAAACTTCTTGAACGGCTTCTCCTGACCAGACTCAACGATCATCTCGATCGCACCGGACAGCGATCCGAAAATCAATACGGTTTCCGAAAAGGATGGTCCACTGATGATGCCATAGAACGAGTTCTCCGGGCTGCTCACGGAACGGCACTAGGAGCAGCACAGAATCGCGACATATGCGTTGTCGTCTCCCTGGACGTCAGAAACGCGTTCAATACCGCTCCTTGGCTTAAGATCGACAGTGCTCTCCGCAGCAGGAATGTTCCTTCGTATCTGAACCTTATGATTCGATCGTACCTCAATGGGAAATACCTGCTTGTAGGTGAGGGGCTAAACAGGCGATCAGTAACCTGTGAAGTTCCACAGGGTTCGGTTTTAGGACCGACTCTATGGAACATCCTCTACGACAGTCTGCTGGATTTGGAAATGCCACCCGGCGTGCAACTGGTGGCGTTTGCTGATGATGTAGCGATCATAGGCATAGCTAGAAACGGGGAACTATCTGGGGCATTGATCAATCCGGTCCTGGATACAGTGGCTCGTTGGATGCGCGAGAACGGCCTCAAATTGGCTCCTCAAAAAACTGAAGCTGTTGTTCTGACCCGGAAGAACAAGTACAGCGAGCCAGATCTGGTTCAGGAAGGGCATGATGTACCAGTAAAAAGGTCCATTCGATATCTCGGAGTGGAGCTGGATACTCGGTATTCTTTCACGGCTCATGTGGCTTCGATGTCGAAAAAGGCAATTGATGCTGCAAGGACCATCGGAAGACTCATGCCTAACGCTGGTGGACCATCACAAAGCAAGCGGGCTTTGCTCGGCTCGATCGTTAATAGCAAGCTTTTATACGCCTCTCCGGTCTGGGCCGAGCAAGGTACTAAAACGGCGAAAAACAGAGCTGCCATGGCTAAAGCTCAGAGGACTATCGCGCTACGCATCATTCGGGCCTACCATACTGTGTCTCTGCTACTCGTCTCAAGTCTGCCTGCTGATCTTCTAGCGCTCGAAAGATCAAGGATTCGCAGAAGAATGGAGGAAGCCGGTCCTACGGTCCCAGCTAACACAATCAGAAAGGAGGAAAGGAAGATCTCAAATAGCGCCTGGCAACATAGGTGGGATCGGTCGACAAAAGGAAGATGGACTCACAGGCTCTTCCCAAACGTTGACAGATGGCTCAACAAACCACCTATGTCACTGAGTTTCCATCTCACTCAGGCTCTGACAGGACATGGATGTTTCCGGAGCTATCTGCATAGGATGAACAGGGTTGCAGACAGCATCTGCACGTACTGCAGGAATCCGGATGATACAGTGGAACACACCATTTTCCATTGTCTTCATTGGGCAAACCACCGCGAGGTCATGCGCCCATTCATCAACGGCAGACTTCCTCAACCTGAGGACATCTGTGATGTCTTGTGTGGTCCTGAAGCCTGGTCTGAACTGGATGCTAACATCCACGCAGTGTTAAAAAGGGCTAGGAACGCGTTTGTAAACATGGTAGACGTCATCCTGTCCTCTAAGGAGGAGGATGAACTCGAAGCTGAAATACATGGAGTCAATCAGGAACGCAATCACTAGGTTGGCGAGTTCTGGATACCGGGTCGAGAAAACGTCATTAAGCATAATTGCATTAAGCAACACTGTAAATTATTGTAAGACCATTCGATATACCTACGAGACACATCTAGGCAACTGGAGCGTACTACAGTAGTTGGGATATCAATTGTCAACTGAAACGTGTAACTATTGATTTTATTAATAAACGATGGGGACCGAGTGTGCAGTAATGTGATAAACGGCTCCCGCTCGGTCCTCGGTTAAAAAAAAAAAAAAGACTCTTTAGATATAGCCAACTTTGATTTTATTATTGCTGATAATTCAAACATTTCAAAACCAACTAAAAATTATGATGGTGGAAATTTTCAAGTGTCAATTGGTTCACAAAATGTTTGTACCGATATGTCCAATACCACAGTAAAATTAATTAGTTGTTCATTATCTGTTTTATGATGTGTTGAAAGTTATTTGGTTTTAAAAATAAGATTTTTTAATAATTATTATGTAAACTTAATACTAGTAAAAATAGAGAATTTTAATTCGGATGACTATATTAATAATGTTTTAAAAAATTATAATGATGGATTAATGATACTAGATTACTATTAATTTAATAATACTTTAAATTACACTATGAGGAATTTATTATGTTCAGTCATAATAAAACATGAGTTTTTAATTCAAGTCTACTTATTCATAGTTTCTTATTAAACTAAACCAACCTAAAAACCTGGCAAGTGAACATGTAGATAATTGATAAGCAAATAGTTTAATTTAGTTATTTTAATATTTTATAGGAGATGATGATTTGGCTTCACTATTGTTACTACCATTCATGTTTCAACCAATAAATATAGTTCTTAAAAACAAAAAATCTCACTGACCTTCCAAAATTGAACAGTCAAGAGCTTTTATTACACACATTAATTGAAATATCATTAAAAAATTGTAATTTGTAAAACATGCATATATTGTGTAACAATTAATTTTAAGAAAAATACCATGTATAAACTTAATGTCAGGCTTAGTCTAACCCTAGTCGTTGAAGCCTTTTGCTTCAAATAAAAAAAAAAAAAAAAAATAATGGAATAATGTGTAGAACTGATGCCAAAATTATATTATTATATGTATAATCAATGGTTTAATTTAATACTATGACGTGTTAAATAATACAATTTTTTAATGTGGATTAATTGTAATCTCTAAATGATACGATTATATAATTTCTTACAATTCGAGACCGAATATTTGTTTTGAAATAAGTATTTGAAAATAAAACTAAAAATAGATAAAAGTAATATAATGGAATCGCTAAACAAAGTAAAAAATTGATTATTTTAAATATGATTGTTTTCATATGTAACATAATATGATATACAATATACATATATATATATGTTACAGTTAAAACCCGAAATCCGTCGAAACTAGTTTTAACTAGTAAAAACTAGTTTACACAAATCCCTTTAGTCACTTCTGGTTTTAACTAGTTAAAACTAGAATTAACCTCAGGTTCAAATAAGACAGTAAAAACTAATTTTAACTAAAATGCATGTATTCGAACTAATACCACATAAAACGCACCAGACTACGGACGATATATTCTATAAATAATGCTCGATAATTCGACCGGCCGATTATCAAATCAATTAAGATAACTTTAACTATAGTTGTCCATAACTCAAATACGATAACTTCGACAAGTTATACCTACAATAATATAAATAATGAAAACGTTTTTGATAAAGATGTCAGCGTATATCGTCGGCAATGCCGTATTTCGCCAGTACGATTGTGTTCGTTGTAGTCGTATATTTGTCGCGAATTACCCGTTATAGATTCTGAACGGAGTGATGGAATCTATTAGTTTTACAATGATGTGTGTATTTTTTTTTATTTTTTTTTTTATTTTTGTGTCTGACGTCACCTTTTTTGGCAGTACAAATGCTTCGATTTGCTTATGTAGCAACTTTTCTGAAAGGAAAGTGAATCTAGTTGGTACTTTGGGGGAGTCAAAAGTAAAAAATTTTCAATATTTTTTAAATGCGACGGGAAAAACCCTAAAAAAATAAGGGAAAAACGGGAGTTTTTACGCAAAACCAGTTTTCGACAAAATCAAATTTTTTATTTTGCTATAACTCAAAAACTAATCGATGTAAATACTGGAAATATTCACCAAATGTTTAGATTAGCGTTCTCTATACACCGTCAAAGTTTGAAAGTATTTTGACTTTTATTGTGCTGTTTATAGACAATTGAAATTTTCAATTTTTTTAATTTTTTTTTTTTAAATAACGATAAAATTGTTTTGGCCGGCCAGAAAATCATGAAAATTTAATACAAGGTTTCTTATAAGCTGTTCCTTAACAGATAAAAAAAAATCTTAAATCGTAAGTCACAATTTTTTTTTATAAGTGCTCAAAGTTCCAATTTCTACGAAATATGTAAAATACGATTTTTAATATTTGTTATAATTCAAAAAGTATAAGTCGCAGATTTTTGAAATTTTTACCAGCTGTTAAGTTTGGTATTTCCTTTATGTCATTTTTTTTTCAAAATATAATATTGATTTTTAAGCCACTTATAGGCATTTAAAATATTCGATTTTTTTACATTTTATTTTTATAATCGGTGATATAATAAATTTGGCTCCTACAAAATACTTGAAAATTTAATAGAAGATTCCACAGAAGTAGTTCTTAATGTCATTCAAAAATTAATAAAATCCATAGGCACAATTTTTTTTATAAGCGTTTGAACAGCAAATATTGACATAGAATTACATGTAAAATATAATATAATGTATAATATTCTAGACTGAAAAATGATATCGGTTTTTTTAAAATGCAAAACAAAATATTTAAAATCGTTTGAGAATAAATCGCTATTTTATGCAATTTCGTAAATATTTAAATTTCAAACAGTCATAAAATTTTTTCCTCTTAGTCTGGTAGAAATTTTTTTAAAGAATTTTGAAGAATAGCTTATAGATAGCCTAGTGTTAAAATTTTGAACCTTAAGTATGAACAGAAAACATTTTATGAATTTTTATCTACAAAATAACTTGCAAATTATCGTGATTTTTACACATTTTATACAAATTGGAACTTTGAGCACTTATAAAAAAAAAAATGTGACTTACGATTTTAGATTTTTTTTTATCAGTTAAGGAACAACTTATAAGAAACCTTGTATTAAATTTTCAAGATTTTCTGGCCGGCCAAAAAAATTTAATCGTAATTTTAAAAAAAAATACTTGAAAAATTGAAAATTTAAATTGTCTATAAATAGCTTAATAAAAGTCAAAATACTTTGAAAATTTAACGGTATATAGAGAACGCTAATCTAAACATTTGGTGAAAATTTCAAGTATTTACATAGATTAGTTTTTGAGTTATAACAAAATAAAAAATTTGAGTATGACGAAAACTGGTTTTGCGTAAAAACTCCCGTTTTTCCCTCATTTTTTTAGGGTTTTTCGCGTCGCATTTAAAAAATATTGAAAATTTTTTACTTTTGACCCCCCAAAGTACCAAGTAGATTCACCTTCCTTTCAGAACAGTTGCTACATAAGCAAATCGAAGCATTTTTACTGCCAAAAAAGGTGTCGTCAGACACAAAAAAATAAAAATAAAAAAAAATAAAAAAAAAAACACACATCATTGTAAAACCAATAGATTACATCACTCTGTTCAGAATCTAAAAATTAACAATTACACAACTGTCGGAGTTTTTCAACAGGGCTCCGTTAATTATCATGCAAAATGCACACCATACTCGTTGGGAATTATTACTTGGTACTCATAGATAATTCAATGTCAGCCATAGCGTATCTTGGAATGTCTTGAATTGATAAATTTTATCTAACATCATAATCCATTCCACGGTGTTGCGTGTGTCGTCGTTTTTATTCGTCGGCCGCCGACGTAACGAGCAGTGGACCATCGGCTGTTTGGAGCAATTTATTGTCCAACAGTTTAAATGACCGGTCGTTGCATGTGCAGTTGGTCGTGTTCAGCTCAACAGTAGTGTGTAGGTTAAGGTACGCACGTCTTATCGTAAACGTAACGTGTTCGACTTGTTAACGCCTTTGCGGCATCAGTTGCAACGGTACGTATCGCACACGCGACGTTGATAATCCGCAACACTTCGCGTGCCTATGCGAGCGCTTTTAACCGTGTGTTTTATTTGTCGCTGTTACTACGGATTCGCATCTCACCGTTGATTCTGAATTCCAGACATTTGCTGTTCCCAGTCGATGCGTGAGTAAACGACCATAATAATTATGTATTGGCCATTTGCCACGAGTTCATATATTGTTTATACCTTCAAGTGCGGTAGGTGTAGTTGTTATTATAAAAATTCCAAACATTCTTATCGTTGTTGCTGATTTATTAGGTTTTAGGTTTTTATATTGAGTAATTAACCCATGGGGTTTTTTTTTTACTCGTGATATAAATTTAATTTAATACGACACTGTGAAATTTCTTTGTTCACGAAAAGTATATACTTAGTGAAAAAATATTTTATTACTACCTTGGTGAATTTCTGCAATTTCATTGTAGGTACCAAGCATATTTTCAAAATATAATTTTAATTTAAGTTTTCGGTTTTTTGTGTAATGCTTTTGAATAATTATCATTGTTACCATCAAGCTAACTATTTATAATATTATTTTCTTTCGATGTATGTATAATTTGATAATGTATATTATTGTAATTATAATAAAATATATTCATTCGTGATTCTTTCATTAGACCATTGATTTTAGAATAAATAATATTTTTCTAAAATCAATGATTATACTAAAAGACGTTCGTAATAAGTAACAACACCCAACAATCTTTTGAGAGTTCGTTTGTAACTTCAATGCCAGACTACCAGACAGAAAGCTGTTATCAATCGAAGTTTATGATATGGACAAATTCCAAATACCTACGTAGTTTTTATTTCCAATTTCTGCATTGAAATCACATGATATGATATACTAAAGCAATTTAGCATCCCGCTAGTCTATAAGTCATATGCTGACTATTGAGTGCATAACGATATTATGCTTACGTATTTGCAATTTATTTATGTATTAACTATGTCTAATGTGTTGAGTGGAGTTAGTAGTTAGTTAAAACACATAAACAACCTAATACATTTTAAATTTATTTAGTTCAATCATAAGAAAAAATGATTTTAATACTATTTAAATCGGGTTTAAATCTACAAATAAAATTATTGGAAATAGTCTGGGTATTAAAAAATTAGAATTCTAATTATGATTATTTTGTTTGAATTCTACCCATTAATTAAATGAAATATTAATTTCTTTTTTAGCATGTTAACATTTTTATACTAAAATTAAAAAATGTTTGATTATGGCATTGGTAAGTCATCAAATAATTAAACCGTTAATTATAATCTTATTTTATTCACCTGTTTATAGTGCATAATAACATGTTTTTTTTTATTAATCAAATGATAAATTATAAATATTTATGTATTTATTAAAACATTAACTAAACTAAAAACAATAATTTTATATTTATTCAGATCACTTATTCTAGTTTTATATTAATTATTTATTATTTTAAAATGATAACCTTTTTAAATTCATAAGTTGTTTTTACAATTTCAAAATTAAATTAATTTTATCACTACTACTTTATTTATCAAACACCTATCTATAATATGAAAAATAATGTAGAATTAAGTACTAGAAGATATATTTGTAATTTATGTTATGACAAATCGACATTTAAAATTAAAGAGATTAATCAGTCAATTAATCTAATCTATGTATTATGATTATTTGATTAGTTTTTAGAAAAATTATTTTAATTAGTTACATAATTATCAGGTTATTATTTTAAATGTATTACTACTTATTAACTCGCATAAGTTTGAATTTTCAGATTAATGTAATATTTATTAGTAATTAAATATAATAATGACTTGTTAGTTTATTTGGTATTTACTTAACAACTTAAACATTTATAATACAATCTAGAATTAGACAAGAGTCTATTTGTATATTTGATGTAATATTAATATAACGTTTATTATTTTGTGGACATGAATTGATAATTCCTTCTCTATTAGTTAAGTACATTATTTGTGAAGTTGCAATATACTATTATTTTTTTTTTTATTAATTAAGTTATAAATAAATATTTAATATTATAATCATAAAAAATATAATAAGTTTCATGTTGTATAATTTTCATGTTTTGCTCTTCTATAGTTTTTACCATTATTTGTTGTCTAGTATGTTTTATTTTTAACTCAAAGATGCTGATTATGGATCTTGTAAAATCATTTCAAGCAGATATTTAGACCCTTAGACTTTAGAGTCTGTGATTTACATCTATGATTACTAAGTCAATCTAAATAAAAACATTTGTTTGATTATGATATATATTTTATTATAAATACTATTGTTATTTAAACTATTGTAAATTTATACTATACCTGTACTTTTTTTATTTTTTTTATTTCAAAATATTAAATTATTACACAAATATACTTGGGATTTTGGAACATTATTTTGATACAGTTAATACAAATTTTTTGAATGAATGTTTTATTTATATGTATATGACAGTTAATGTAGTTTTAGAGGTCATGTTGCTTCAATCCTCAATTTACAATCATTTGTATAGTTATAGATGCCCCATTCTATGTTTTAAATCACACTCTTCATATCTACTTATAAATTAATACGGTAAACAAAACTGCAAAAACTATATAAACGATTACGTTTATGACTAACTAACCACCCAAATCCCCTAATATTAGCGATAAATTCTGATTCCTTTTCAGGTAATTCTCCTTGCAGATTAAAGAGAAAATGGTGTCATGATCTAAACTACAATTAAGAAAAAATAGAAATAAAAAATTTCATAAATTAAACAAATTTCCATAATAAGGTGTCGTTATCAGGAGGCTTATTTTTTTCACTTGTTTCATGTTAAAATAATACTTGTTTATACAGTGGTAACTCATGCTATAGTACATAGGAGCATGTGAAACACCCAAAAAAATTATATATAAAATTATTAGATTCCTATAGTAAATTATAATTGGTTTTTATGAACTTAGTCTGTAATTAACAAAAATATTTAAAAAAAAAATGTTTTTGCTGTTTTTCATGTTGAATCTATTAGTGATTAAATAATTAGAAGAGTACACATTCGTTGTGCTCCGGGTGGTCGTATTAAAATTAGCTACATGCGTAGACACATCGGTTAGTAATACATGGCAGTGTGGAGCACAATCAATGTGTGTACCAGACTTATTTCTATCGCTCTACATATCACATTAATCATGAAAATGTGTCTATGTTTTATACATCATAAAATACCTATTTAGGTGGATAAGAAATTATTAATTTTGATATAGGTAAAATTATACTTAATTTTTTAAGCTTTATAAACTCTTAGTTACAGTAAAATAAAAATAACTAATGTTTTATACAACATTAGTTATTTTTATTTTACTGTAACTAAGAGTTTATAAAGCTTAAAAAATTAAGTATAATTTTACCTATATCAAAATTAATAATTTCTTATCCACCTAAATAGGTATTTTACAAATTAATTGTGCACCGCCTTATGTGAACTTCAGGAGCCGCCACTGAATATTGTATATATATATATATATATATATATATACATATAGTTGCATGCACGTCTATTGTGAGTTAAAATTACAGATTGTTTGTTTTAAAGAAAAATTTAAAAAAAAAATTAGTTACTTATATTAATGTATGCAAAAATTAAAAAGTATCTTAATTTTCTAACATTTATTTAAAATAGTTAAATTTAAATAAAAGTTGAATTCTTATCGGTATAATTAATTATTTTTATTTTAGAGTATTGTTTGAACATATCTTTATTGTTCAAGAAACTGTTGGATCATTGAAAATCATTTATTTTGTTATCTTATTTGACACAGTCTGATTATTACTTTCACATATATAGAAATATAGTTAATCATCATAATGGAAGAAGAAGAGTAAGCAAACTAAAAATCATATATTTTAAGAAATTAAATTGTATTTTAATCATTTATTTTTTTTTCATATTTAGTGTGAAATTAAATGAAAAACCATTACAATATAAATTAGAAACAAAAGAAAATAAGAAAACATTTAATTGGGCTGAAGTAAATATTAACTGTTATTGAAAATTCTTATTATAATTTTTAAAGTTTTTTTTTTTACTATTTTACTATTTTGATTATGCATTTTTTAATTATTTTCAGTTTTTAGCTTGTGTCTCAGTAGCCAGTACTAATTTACATACAGGATTTGCTTTGGGATATTCTGCTATAATAATACCTCAACTTGAAAAATTCACTGATGAAATGGGTGAATTAAGCAAGTCTGAGATTTCATGGATCGGTAAATATTTTTACTTTTTTTAATTAAACATTTATTAATTAAGAAATACTATTAAATTAATAGTCTAAGATAAATTTGGCATTATTATTTGATTATTATTATTATGAGCCTATACTCATATTTTAAATTTATATTAAATATTTGTATACTTATTTAAATGTTAACATATTTATTTATATAATAATATACATAATACAGTAAAGCCTCTAAATAGTATTCATTCCGGAACCATCAGAGTTGTCCATTATTAAGAGGTATCTGCTATTGGAAAAAATGAATAAAAATAAAAATTTAAGTTTTACTGACTTTTAAAAAAAAATAATTTAAAATGAATTATTACATATTATTAAAATTATTAAATATTAAGTCGTATAAACCAGTGTTTCTCAACCTTTTTACTTTCGCGACCCCCTTTTTCAATTTTAATTTTTTAGAGACCCCTTTTTACATTTTTTTTTAATATAGGTACTGTACTCGCTTATATAAAAGAAACACTATAAATAATAAATATAATACGAATATAAATAAATAATTAATACAAATAATACATACATTACAATTATTTTTTATAAAAAGAAACGATTATTTGTTGTACCACAATATGTATGCATACTAAATATTTTATTTTAATTTAGATTAAAAAATAATGATTTATAAATATAATAATAAAATTAAGGTTTTTAATGACTTGATTGTTGTTGTTGGTTTAAAATTATTTCGTCAATTTTTGGCTTTATAGAGTTTGTTAATCTAATTCTCAAGGCTGCTGAAATTTCCAGTCGGTTTCTACTTTTATTTTTTATTGCAGTCAATATAGAAAAACCATATTCACACAAATAGGTAGTTGAAAATGGAATGAGTACTTTTAATGCTTCTTTGGTCAAACTGGGATATTCATTTTGAACGGATATCCAAAATTTTCCTATATTTTTGTAACTTTTAAAATGTTCGTGTAAGCCCACATCTGAACTCAACTCAATCAATTTCTCTTCATTTATTAATTATAAAATATTTTGATCTGATTGTGCGAACGGGTTTATTACCCAAATATAATTTTTACGGATGTCTTTTGTGGGATCGAAATATTTAAAAAAAATTTCTTTCAATTTGTATAAGTGTTCTTTAATTATAGTACACATTTCATTAATTTCATTTTTTGTCAATAAACTTTCCTGGATCATATTATAAAAATTAGGAAAAATATCAAATATTTCGTTAATAACTCGATTTATCCATAGTTCAATTTTTTTAAGAAATGCTTCAATTTTGTTGTACAATATAAAAAGATTAGTTTGTGGTCCTTGCATACTTAAACTTAAATCATTTAGATTTGATAATATGTCGGAAAGATATGCAAGTTTTGCTAACCATACATTTTTTTTTTAAATAATCACTAAGTGGTGATTTTTTGTCTTTCAAAAATATTTCTACTTCTGTTTTCAGTTCAAATAATGATTTAAATTTTAAATACTATGATAGCGACCCGCGACCCTAAATAATTAGTTCGCGACCCCAGGTTGAGAAACACTGGTATAAACAATGCATATATATTACATATATTATAATGGTAAAAAAATATAATTCAAGGTTTTTTTTTTTTGTTTATGAAAATTTGTTCAAAATTAGACTGAAGTTTACTAACTGATGATAGTGAAATTCCATCACCTGCATTAAGGCAAAATATTTTCTGTCGATTTGCTAATTGCAATGGTTCTTTGGATGTTATTTTTGCTTTGTCAACGTTAATATCATCTCCTTTACCTTGTTCTGCAACATTTTTGAATAAGTACCTATTAAATTAGTTAAAAAAAATGTTTAATGATAACCAAGTATATAAGTATTTAGATACAGAAGTAATTATATAACTAGTAAAATTTAATTTTTTTAAAAATGTTTGTCTTCTTCTTCTTCTTTTGCCTCGCCTTCCTCCCAACAATTTGGGGTCGGCCACCTTTGTCCTACACCTCCACTTTACTCGGTCAATCACATCTCCTCTGCACACTTAAAAATTTAATCTTCTTCTTCTTCTTTTTCTACTTCGCCTTCCTCCCAACTATATGGGGTCGGCCACCATTGTCCTACACCTCATTTTTTTTTAAAAATGTTTGTAATTTTGATATTTATATTTTTATAAAAAAAATCATATAGATTTACATTTTGTAGTTAAACAAGTTACACAAGACATACAAATTAAAAACTCATTAAATAAGCTATTATTTTCTCAGAAATTTAGGCCAATCAATATTTTTAATAAGATTTGAAATTTAACAGCATTTTTACTTGTATAATTAGTTATTTTTCATTAGTGGCATAATTTATATTTAGTAGAATTATTATAGGTATTTTAATTTAATATGAATATAATATTAGAATACCATGAAGACTATCAATCTTGAATTATATATAGATAACTAAATTTTAAATTATCTAATTATAAATGATTCACTAATGAATTGTTAAATATGTTTTAAAATTTATATTATAAAAACAATATTAATACATTAAAAACCAAGAATTTTTTATGTTTGTATTATTAATTGTAACTTTTTAATAAATAAATAAATAATAAAGAACATTCTTATTACTAAATATTTTATAAAATAATAATAAAGCATTAATTAAATTTTCAAGGTTTTTTCTATGTATAACTTTTCAGATATTCTTATGTTTGCATATAGCTAGCAGTATTTCAATTGCAGCTCCATTTGGATGTATTTTTATAGCTTTTGCATTGGACAAATTTGGTCGTATAGCCACTTTCAAATTATCTCTTTGGCCATGTTTTATTGGCTGGTTATTGATTGCATTAGCTTTTAATACAAATATTATTATTGTAGGCCGATTATTGACTGGATTTGCAATGGGTATGTTTATGATTTAATTAAGATTTTGTAAAATCTTGTGCTGTAACCTAAATTAAACACTTTTAGCTGTTGGAACAAATTCAGCAAATGTTTATACGGCAGAAATTTCCAGTCCAAAACTTCGTGGGTCTATGATGTCAATAGGTTCTGTGATGTTATCTTTTGGTTTGTATAAATTATTGATGTCTTAACAAGAAATGGGAAATTTTTTACAAAATAATTTTAAAAGTAGTATTATGTAATTACTGTTATACTTTTTATTCTACTTCTCTCCATTCATGGCCTAGAATATAATGTTTCTTTATCTTTTTTAAATAGATATATCAGTTTTACTTATATAATAATTATACATTTAAAATAAATAACTATTTTATTGATTAAAATTGTGCCAGAAACTATATATATATATATATAAATTAAAATCATAATAGCTAATCAAATGTATTTTAAAGTTCATTATTAATAACTTAAAAATATTAAATAGAATACGAGTAAATATGAATACTCATTTTATTGATTCATTTTTAAAACATTGTAACTAAAATATATACTATTTAATTTTTGATGTCACAGCTTAGCTGCATTATTGACTTATTTAATAGTTAAAACATGTGCATGTAACAGGAAATAATATTTTCCATATCTTTCAATAGTATATATTTAATATTTTGTTCACTGTGACCATTTTATATTATATATTATAGTTTATAAGAAATACAATATGAATGAATGGAATTTTATTACTAGGAATATTATTAATGTACTGTACGGGTATATATCTACATTGGCGTATTGTAGCCTGGATAGCATTCATTGGTGCAATTCTACCCGTTTTCATGACTGCATTTTGGACACCCGAAAGTCCTCTTTGGCTAATTTATAATGAACAAGATGATAAGGCATTAAAGTCTTTAAAATATTTAAAAAATACTAAATATGTAAGTTTTCTTTTTCAAATTTAATTTAATTTTTAATTATTGATAATTATGTATTAGAAAATTTCATTACTAACTAATTTCAGTATTTATGAATTTAATAGGGTGCAAATGTACAGGATAGTTTTGATGAAATTAAAAAAAATAAAGAAAAAAATGATTTATCAATTAATAAAGCTATTGAAAATAGCAATGTATTTAGACGTATGGTTTGGCATTTATCTAAGCCTACTGTTTTTAAACCATTATTGATTTTGTCCATATTATTTATTTTACAACAGTTCACTGGAATTTATACATTTCAATTTCATGCAGTTAATATGTTGAAGGTATTATATACAAATAATCTCATTTCAATACTTTGTTATTATTTATAATTTTTTATATTTATATATATTAAAGGAAGTTGTAAAAGGAGTTAACTTGAAATTTGCCACTTTTCTGTTTGGTTTGTTAAGATTCATTTTAAGTTTTGTTGCAACAGGAATGTTACACACATATGGTAGACGGCCATTATGTATGATTAGTGGCATCATTATGGCTATTACTTTGTTGATTTCTGGATTGTGTTTTCATTTAAAAGCTATTGGTAATAATGGTCTCTTATTAATTGTATATTTAATGAATCATTACATTTTATTATGTGTGATTCATTGAACTAAGTTTATAATTATTAATTTTAAGAGTAAAAAAGATTTATTATTTTATTATTTTACAAAATAAATAAAGTTTTTAATAAAATATATTAAAATTGACCAATGAAAAAGATTAAAGCTACTTTGGTTATTTAATATACAGTGTGATTCCTTTTAAAGGTAACACTAAATAATTCTGTCCAGTGACATGCAGTTTTTGGGAGGGGATAGGGATTACATAAATACACATTTCTTTATGATTTTTACATTATTAGATCTTTCCGTGTGCGCATGCGCAATACAACTTGCATTTTTTTAAATGGCAACAGGTGTTTTGAATACCATATTCGTATAGAACAAATTTTTTTAAGTCAATTTGGTCCTTTTTTACCATAGCTCTAAAATCAAAATTGACAAAATGGCAACGAGTCAAAGTTCCGATTAAAATTATTGAATTTTTCAACAATCATACTAGAATTTTATGAATCATTATACAATTTTAAGTATTTTTTTTTGTATCCTTAAGTTTGCAGATATTATTAAATCATTTAAATTTAATTTTGAGGAATTAATTAACATAAATTAGACATAAATGTTTAATTTACAGAGAAAAGATTAAACTAATTAACACAATTTTTATAATTTTAATCATTTCTATTATTTATTTAGGTAAAAAATGTCTAATAACTATCTAATAAATTGTTCAAAATTTAGTCCATCATTCTCCATGCATGATTGAAGTCGACGTATCACTTATCTTTGAGTAGCTGCTAATATCTGTTCCTTTGTAATTTCTGCACAAGCATTTACAATTTTATTTTTGAGATCTTGAACATTTAAAGGTGTAGTTGAATACACTACATTCTTCAAATGTCCCCACAGAAAAAAATCTAATGGCGTGAGATCTGGAGATTTTGATGGCCAAGCTACTGCTCCATATGTACCCATCCATCGATTGCCAAATTTATTTTGTAAATACTCTCTTACAACTATTGCATTGTATGCAGGTGCTCCATCCTGTTGAAAAAACAAATTAGTTCTAGTCTCTAATGGAATATCGTCCATGTATGTAAAACATCAGTTAAAAACTCTAAGTATCTTCTCACAGTAAGTGTACCATTGTAAAAATACGGGCCGAGAAGTCTCCCATCGAATAATCCATACCAAACGTTACTTCCCCAAACTGTGGTGATTTGTATCAGTTGTCCAATATGGATTTTGATCAGCCCAATACCGGTTATTTTGTTTATTATATTATAATTATACCGTTGTTGGTAAACTTTGATTCGTCGGTCCAACAGATAAATCGTAGAAAATCGGGTTCGTCGTATAATTGTATCATAAACCATACAATAAATGTAAGTCTACGATTAGAATCACCTGGTACCAACTTTTGTACTAAACCAGGCTTATACGGGTGCAATTTATTATTTTTCAAAATTGTATGAACTTTTTTATAAGAAATGCCAGTTTCGTTGCTTAAATGCCTAATCGAAGATCAAGTATTTAATTGAACATACGCTAATACCTGCAATTCGTCCTGTTCGTTTGCCTGTCTAATCAACTGTCTTTGATTACGTCGATTATTACCTTGTCTTGCAGGTAGCTCACCACTATTTCTCAAAGACGATTCAATTCGGACAAAGTAATTGTGAGGAGGGTGACATCGTTCGGGATATCGTTCTGCATAAAGTCTAGCGGCATTTCGTGAATTACGTCGACATTCACCATAAACTAAAAGCATATCAACTTTTTTATTGTTACTTGGCATTATTAAATTTCAATGAAATACTTGCGTTACATACGAGTTTAAAACTTGTAATGACTTTCAATAACCACATTTAAACAAATGCTCAAACTTATCAGTTATAATACCTACGTTATTATTGTCAGATTTATACGGACATTAAGATAATATCATTCTTAGCAAACGATAAATAAATTTGGTTTATTTTAGTAAAGGCTACAAATAAAATAATCTAAGACATTACAAGTAATTACCCGCTTGTATCATGCAAAATAACAATAAATGATAAAATTAATAATTTAAATAGAAACTTTAATAATAGAAGTTATGAAAAATAAATCATATCAGTTTGTTTAGTCTTTTCTTAGTAAATTAACTAACATTTATGTCTAATTTGTGTTAATTAATTCCTCAAAATTAAATTTAAATGATTTAATAATATCTGCAAACCTAAGGATACAAAAAAAATACTTAAAATTTTATAATAATTCATAACATTTTAGTATGATTGTTGAAAAATTCAATAATTTTAATCGAAACTGACTCGTTGCCATTTAGTCAATTTTGATTTTAGAGCTATGGTAAAAAGGACCAAATCGACTTAAAAAAATTCGGTCTATCCGAATTTGGTATTTAAAACACCTGTTGCCATTTAAAAAAATGCAAGTTGTATTACGCATGCGCACACGGAAAGATCTAAAAATGTAAAAATCATCAAGAAATATGTATTTATGTATTCCCTATCCCCTCCCGAAAACCGCATATTAATCCGATGTCACTGGACAGAATTGTTTAGTGTTACCTTTAAAAAGAATCGCACTGTATAGTTATAAATAAAAAATTATTTGTTTTTATATTACATTTATTAATCAAATATTAAAAGAAAATATTAATTTTTTTAGTTTTATCAAATTTATTTGAAATTTATCTTAAACAAATTTAACCATAGTCATAGTGATAATTGATGTAGTCATTGTTATTAATTTAAATAATATTACTTAATATTTGATTATTAAAAGTTGATTATATTATACAATGTAGTATTTCTAGTCTAATACGAGTTAATTAGTTAAAAGACAAATAAGTATTTTTACAAAAATTCATCTATGAAAAGCAAAATAAAGTTTTATATTCATTTCAGTTTAATAAAATAAGTATTTATCAATTTAATAATTGTATTTAATGTTTATAACATGTATATATTATATTGTGTTATAATTAAATGTATTGCTTTATTTTTTTCTATAGGTAATGAAAATATTTTTACAACATGGATACCATTATTATGTATGTTACTATATATTTCGGCTGGCTCTATTGGTTTAATGTTAATTCCATGGATATTGCCTAGTGAAATGTTCCCAACCAATGTTAAAGGATTGTTTATTGGACCAATTATGGGCTGGAGTAATTTTGTTATGTTCTTAGCGGTACACTTTTATGGAGACCTTAAAGATTTATTGGATGGTATGCTAGGCATTTTGTGGTTTTATAGTTTGATATCTATATTGTCAGTATTGTTTGTATGGATGTTTATTCCTGAGACCCATATAATGAAATTATCTGAAATAGAAGATTATTTTAAAGATAATACTGTATACTTCTTAAGAAAAAAGAATCCTAAAAGACCCCAATCATTGTCTATATGATTATTATATACTGTATTGTATTGTAATCATATATCTTGAATATCATGAAATATTAATTTTTTTATTGACAAACTGTTTAAATTTAAGCAAAAAAATAAATATTTTTGGATTTTAAATGTCTTAGAGTAAATTTAAAGTTACTCTATGTATTCATTAATAATGTTTTTATGTTTTGTAGTTTATTTTATAAAATTCAAAGTATTTTAGAGCTACATGACATAATATAAAATTTAATATTTTATTTAAATTAGAATAAATATAACTTTTGTTTAATATAAATTAAAATTCTGTTAATCAATTACTTATCATATTATGAATATATTTTTTAAAAAAAATGTTTGAAATAAATAAAGATTTTCTGCCTTTTATTTTGGTTAGAAACACTATTTTTTTCCTTTGTTTGCTTATACATATTTTTAACTGCCTTCAGCTTTATGCTTGGGATCATTAAATACATTTTTGAGATGTTTAATAGTATACATTTATTAAATGTGTTGGATCCTGGGACTAGATTTACATATAAAGATCACTATGTTGCTAATAACTTATACAATTTCTCACACTTAATGAAAAATTGAAAGTATCTTAATGTTGTGGTAATTTATTATATTATTTATTGAATTTCCTTTTAAATTATCTTCAAAATGTACCTGTGTATATTGAACACAACAACTATATTTTATTTGTATACAACAATTTTTTTTTTTTTTTGAACCAACAAGTCTCCTTCCAGTTGACCGTGCTGTTATACAATCGAAACGTCAACTAGAGGAGATTGCGACAGCGCTACATGAGTATCTTTAGCCTATGTGGTTTTGTCTGAGATTGTCTTCAAGGTCCGACTCTCAGAGCCCGCCGACCTGGTCGCCGTCTCCTTCGTCCAACTCCTTCGACCGCCCTCTGGTCTTCCTCCTTCCGGGACAGGATTGACTCGACCATATCCACAAATGTTTGTCTGCCCCGTGACCATGCTGTTAGGAGACATTCGTGCAGACGGAGGTATACAACATTTACCTTAAATAATTAAACCTTTTCTGATTGATAAAAAATGATGATAGATAATATTACATGCATTTGGTGTGAGAAAAAAAAGATTTATTATTAAAAAGAATTGCATTTTATTTTGTCTTTCCTTAAAACTAATTGCAATTTATCTGCCTTTTCAACAGCCAGGGCATTTTATTAAAATTAAATTATCATTTATGTAATCTGTAATGGTGGAGGAAAGAAATTTTAACCTCACTCACCTTTTTTACTTACAATTGGCATATATTCAAGGCTTTTTTAGGACTATATCACTGGTCATAAGTAATGATTATTTTTACTAAGTATTTAAAAAATTAAATTCCAATAAAATAAAACATAACTATGTTACATATGGCATACTTTCATATGGATACAGTATCAATATAGGAGACAAAATTGTCCTCTTACAGACATAAACAAAACATGGAAACCCGAAACATCATGTCACTGCTGGTAACATACAGAAAATTTAAAAATGTAGCAAAAATCTTTTTTGCTCAAATTTAAGATTACTGTAATTTAGTCAATTTTTGAGATAGGAAAAAAGTTTAATTATCAAAGTTGCTCTAAAAAATTGGTGTATTGGAATCTGGTATTGAAAATAGGTGTTGCCATTTAAAAAAATTTAATATTGATTGCGCTTGCGCACATTAAAAGGATTAAAAATTTGAAAATGATCACAAAATATGTATTTTAGAAATTCCTAGTTCCCCGAAAAAAACCCCATTTCAATCCAAGGTCACTGGACGGAAATATTTCGTGTTACTATTTGAGTGAAACACACTGTATACATTTTTAATATATCGAACATTGCATGCAGGGCCGGATCTTAACTTTTTAACACCCGGGGAAAATTAAAAATATACGCCCTTTTCAAGAAATTTCAGAAAAATTACCAGAATCATTATTATTTTTTTTTATGAAAAATCAAACATACTCATATACATGTAGTAGTGTGAGCACCAACCATTTATAAAGCCGTTTGTATACACTGGACCAATAAATTATTTATAAAAAATTATTTGAACAATTTTAGCTTAAAAATCAAAACAAATTAGTTTTTATATAATCAACTAATCATGTAATACTTTTAGAAGCACTTCTTAATAGTGTATTTAAAGTTAAAATCTAATGTAAATTTTTCTAAGTTTCAGATTTAGAAAAAATAATATTGATAATAATAACATTTATAAATTATTTATTAACAAATCTAAATTATTTATTGCTTACTTTTAAGTTTTAACATAAAAAGCTTTATGTAAATGAAACAATATTTATACATTTTCAATTTTTGTTATTGTTACACTCAAAACTTTATAATTACTACATGTCTACATATCATGTATCTACTTAGGTAAGGAAAAACTACAATTAAAGAAAAATATAACTAAGTACTGAAAATTAAAATAGTATAATGATTACCTATAACTTATGTATTAAATGTATAATATACTAAAATATATTATTCTAAATTTTCCAAATTTACAAAATGTTAAACTTAATATTTAAAACTTTATTTTTCTGGCTTTGATCGTAGAAAAATTATCAATAACTGAATCAAAATCAACTGTCTTTGTGATCTCTTTTTCGATTGACAGAAGTGACAAGTTAGTGAGTCTGTTTTGGTTCATCGTGGATCGTAAATACGTTTTTATTAATTTGAGTTTACTAAAACTTCGTTCACACGATGCGGTTGTACAGGGCAATGTTAGATACAAACGAATAGCAATACAAATATTTGAGAATATGTTAGTCATTGAGTACTCGTGTATTAACTCCAGAATGTTTAATGGAGTTTGATTTTTAAGGTCAGGTAACATACCTAATGCAAGGTTTTTAAAGTTAATTATTTCCGAGGTAAAGTCTGAAGGTGTTAAATCGTTATTATATTTTATGGCTAGGTCAGCAGCAGCTTTAATTAAATAATTTGAATCTCTTTCAACGAGGTCAGCTCCATTTAAAAATCCAAAGTCAGAAGATACTTGATTAAGCTTTTCAAATCTCCAGTTCATATTCATAGTTAATACATCACAAACATTTTTTAAATTAATAATACAAGTTTTTTTTGAAGTCGCATTCCAGTCGTCTGTAGATTCTTCAAGATCCAATAGTTTTACTCGTTTTATTCTTTTTTGAGGAAAAACAGTTTCAATACCCATTTTTTTAGTTAATTCTTCAGCACTTTGAAATAATGTTTCAAGTCTGTTATTTCGCAAATTGGTGATTTCATTAATTAATCCTTTAATTAGATTTGCAGCTTTATTTATTGTTAATGATTTCGCTTGTAGACAAACATTAACGCGATCAATGCTTGAAAGGATAGCATTCCAAATAGATAACAAGCAAATAAATTCATAGTCAATGAATAATAGTAAGGTTTTAGCCAAAAATATTGATTCAGCATTACCTTTTTCAATTATATTATTAAGGGCATTTTTTACTTCAGGTAGTTGTGTAAAAATCGCTTTTATAGCTACAGATTTAGAAGACCATCTTGTATCAGAAAATGGTTTAAGTGTGAGTTTCAATGCTTTCAATTCTTCCCAACGAGAAGGTGAACCCGAAAAAAAATTGAATAATTGTTGAATCTTGCCAAAAAAGTTTTTCATTTGAACATTTGATGATGCAGCGTTGACACCAGCCAAATTTAAACTATGAGCAGTACATGGTATGAAAGTAGCCAAACTATTTTTTTCCATAATTTTTGATTGCACACCTTTATATTTCCCTGCCATATTTGCTCCATTGTCGTAAGCTTGGCCTCTGCAATTTTGTATATTTAAATCATCATCAGATAACTGAGTTAATATTTCACTTGCTAAGCCTTTTCCAGTTTTTTCATGTGATAAAATAAATCCTAAAAAACTTTCTTCTATACAAACTTTCCCATTAGAAATTTTTACATATCGGATAATTTGACTCATTTGTTCCTTTTTGGAAACATCAGGTGTGCAATCGAACATAATAGTAAAATATTTTGCAGACTTGATTTGATATATTATTTTTTCTCTGACCTTTTTAGATAGTAAAGAAATAAATTCATCTTGAATGTGATGAGAAAAATAAGATACAGAGCCTTTCCTATGGGATTCAATATGTTGCCTTAATACTCCATCAGATTTACTTATTAAGCTAATGAGATTTAAAAAATGCCCCGCTGCTGGATTACCTATTTCTTCAGAATTTCCTCTTAAGGCTAGATTATTATTTGCACAATAAAGTAACACATCTAATATTATTTTTAAAACATGTCGCCACTTTTCTTGTTCTGATTTTATTTCTTTCTGTAAGGTGTCATCAATACCCCCTCCTTTCATTACTTTATTTTCAAGCATTTTCCATTTTAAAAAATGTATTATGTGGTCTTGAGAATCTTCATGTTCTTTTAAGCGCTCCATTTTTTTCCAAGACGAAAAACCTTTTTTGGGATCACTTAAAGCAGTAAATTGTTTACCAAATAATAGACAACAAAAGCAAAAAATTGCGTCATTTGGTTGAGAATACATCATCCATGATCTTTCAACACTTTCTCCATTAGGTAATTTTTTGTAAAACCAATAGTTTTTAAAAGGCTTATGTTCCATTTTTCCACGATCTGGGCCATGTTGAACAAGTATGCATCTTAACTTGTCATTTATAGTTGGCCACGATTGAGGATTATTAAATATTATTTCAGGAGGTTTTAACACATTTATTTCTTCATCAACAAGTGATTGTTTCTCAACTATACCATGTGATAAATCATGATCAACTAAAATATTTTCTTCCAACTCTACAGGTATTCCTTGAAAACTCAATTCATTGGTATTCGATGTTCGTTCAACTTGACTACAACCACTATCAATTTCAATTTGAATACTTTCATTTATTTTTTGAATTTCAGAAGCCCCATCGTCTAATGAATTGATTTTGTTTTTAACGTTGAACCATTTACTTTTAGATTTCTCCCATTGTGCTGCTAGTTCTTGAGCTTCTGCTTCTTTTTGTTTCTTTTTATTTCGGAAATAGGAACCTGGTGGTCTTTTTGACATTTTGAGCTTTAAAAATAAATAAGATGAAGAAAGAAGTTTAATAAAAAAAACCTATCCAAATCAAATATATGAAACTAAACAAAAAAGCTCAAACAAAACAGAGGAGAAAGTACACCTATCAAAAATATCTCTATGAATCTTAGAATTTAAGAAACAAAATAAACAAACATGTTCAATGGGACCCATTATCTTCTTAAATAATAAATAAAAATAAAAAATAAGATAAATTAACCCTTAAATGCATATAGTTGCATTTATGCAACGTTTTGAATTTTTATGACTACTGATACGTTGTTTAAGGTTATACCATTGTATTCTTTAAGTAATTATGATTCTGATATCTATTGAACATATGTTATATGAAGAGTTGGCTATTTCTCTTTGTCAAATGGGAGAATTAGTGCTCCCTAAAAGAGGTAGACCACTCAGAGAAGAAAATTTAGGTAATATAACAGATAGAAAAAGACAACGCAACATTAACACCACACCTTTAAATATAAGATATGATGGTGTTCAGCATTTACCTGAGTGGTCTCAAAGTAGGCAAAAATGTAAATACCCAGATTGTAAAGGCATAACATACATCAGCTGTGTTAAATGTAATAAGGCTTTATGTTTCACTAGAAATAGTAACTGTTTCAAAATAAAATTTCACATGAAATAGACTGATTTCAGGAGTTTGGACATTTTTGTTATTATTATACCAAAGATTGGTTTTTATATTATTATTTTATTTGAATACATAATGATTGGTTTTAAAATTGTTTTTTACTTATAATATTATATACATTTAAAGAGTGGTTGTCATTATATTATTCTCTTTAACATTCATTGTTTATGCAGTGGTTATTTACCAAATTATTAAATGTAAAAACCAAAGACTGGTACTTTTGATTTTGAATTGTTATACATACCTACTATGATATAGTATGATGTTTTTGTTTTTAGTTTTTATATATAAAATGTTTTAAAGTTTAAAAAAAAATGAAATTTGGACTACTTATTTGTAGTTAGCAAAAATATTAAAAATTAAATTTCATATTTATTTAGGTAATTCAAAATAAATGTTCCAGTTGGTGCACTGTGCACATATAGTTGCATTTGTGCAACGGACTTAAAAGTTGTACTTTTCAGGGTTGTGTTTCAAGTTAGAATTTTTTAACAATTTTTACAAACTCATCATACTTAAATTAGTTAAAAACTTTTTTTCAATAGAAAAAAAAGACATGCAATTATGGGTTGTTTCCTTTTAATTGATTTTATTATATGATTGATATGTAAAACATGATAATTAATAACCGATCTGACTTAAGCTAAACATCAATAGGATAGTATTTTTGTTTTAATTATGACGTAGTACTTTTGTACTATAAAGTTTATTAAGAAAATAAATAGTATTTAAATAGGTAGTAAATACAAATAACAATGTATTTGGTGTAGGTAGTCTGTAACAATGCTTAATTTTGTTTTTTTTCATTTATCTAGTGGCTATAGTAATATTTATAAAAATGTTCAGTTTGTAAAAAGGCATTGTTAAATATAAATATAATATAACTTTTATAAACCTACAAATATTTAAAAAATAATCTAAAACAACTAATCAGTAGTAAGTAACATTTTATGTTCTATTTAAAAAAGTATATAACTGTTGATTAAAAATTACATAACAATGAATTACAATTAATGAATTAATGAAGCCATATTTAAGATTAAATTTTAAATAACTATTAACATAATTCATAAAAAAGATGTACCTATATAATTTATTAATATGTATTTATATTATATATTTATATACAAGAAAACAATGTAATTTACCTTACTTTATTATATCACTTATTGGAGAGTAAATCTACACATCGAAAAATAAAATAAAAATTACAAAAAAAGTTTGCCCTGCGGTCTGCGACTTAATAAAATTCCATAACAAATACCTACTAGATATTCACAAAATACGTTCTTAACAAAAAAAACTATTGACTACATGTCTACATACAGAATACTAAAACTAGTAATATTGTTAATTTTGGTTGTACTAATCTGAGTAGGTACTAATGACCATAGATTAGTATATGATACTAATGACTGAGCACTGACGTCTTTTAACTGTAGCGGTGTCAAAATTAAAATGGAATCCAGCTCAAATGTATAAAATTAACTGATTATATAAACTAATACAGGCTATATTATTAGTATAACACATTAACACGGACACACGAATCGATGAATCACAATACAATGATAATAACATCAAATTCAACAATATCTTAATTTCCCACTTATTTGAACAATATTTAATTTTAGATCTGCAGCGACAGTCAATCCCGCTGACAGTCGCAGACGGGTATTTCCACTGCAATACGTACCTATTAGTCCATTTTAAAATAATATTGTTATTACTTGTTAAAATTAAAAATAAAAATAATACTATTTTATTCGCATAACTATTATTACAAATTTCTATTAAATTATTATTTTGTAGTTATGACTTTTGTTTCAAAGTCCATTTTAAATTTAAAACCTTTAAAATACGCCAACGAAAATTATGCGCCCGGGGATAAATCCCCGACTTCCCCCCCCCTAGATCCGGCCCTGATTGCATGTATATCATAAAACAGTTTGAATATATGTTAGTGTTAGTCATTAAAAAATAAAAAAATAATAAAGGAAGTTTAAAAAAAATTTTAAAAATTTGAAATTGAATACTTTGTATGAGATATTAGAGCCTGATGACTTTAAAGATATTTTCAATATCTGACCGTATAGGATATTGCTACTCTCATTTTCTCTTCTATATTTGTCAGCCTTTCTCGTTTCATTGTCTTGATATTCGTCAATATTGAAAATCCAAGCTCACACAAGTAAGATGTTAAAAATTGTAATAAAATTGAAATTGCTTTTTTAGAATTGTTTTAAATTCGATTTGAACGGAAATCCAAAATTCTTCTACTGTTATTCCGGAAAATTTTATTTTGAGAGTTCGATCTATTGTTAGAGTTATGAATTCTTCATTTTCTACTTACGTATATTCATTAATTATTTATATTTATACTCTAATTATAGTAATTAATTATAGTACATTCTTCATCAAAAAGTTCACGAACGACACATTAACATGTTTTGTATGCAAAGCGACTGGGCACACATCCAATAACTACAAAAAAAATAACCTCGAAAAAAATCCTACAATTGAACCAATAATCAACACAAATGCAATCTACGACCTCAACAACACCTACGTAACACAAACCGCACTTACACAAGACGTCACACATTCCTCTCCCTCCAACTCTCAACTTGAGGGAAACCAAATACCCACAAATATATTGATTGGTCCTTAGAAATCACTTCCGAGGCACCCCTTTTATCCGATAATAATGATGAACCCCCCCCCCCAATGTTAACACAAAATGATATATACAAAAGACCAATCTCCGATGCATCATCATTAAAACCACCCGATTCTCCAAATGACCAAATACCCTCAAACATTACAGTTAAAAAAGAAAAAACAATAAAGAAAGCCAAAATTCGTTCCAGATCAAATTCAGCTAACAGTCTAGACAGCACAACCAAAAATGAACATAAAAAACTAATAGAAAAATACTTTACACTAAGTGACAATTCACCCATTTCATATCTTCAATTTTTATACATACTTAAAAATTTCACAAATAAATCTATTAATATACATTCTCTCACTGAAGAGGTAAATATTGATATAATACAATTAATGGACATATTAGATCAAATCAGACCGCTGGTCACCGAACGAACATTAAAAAGCCGACTAACTAAACTGTCTAACCTCCTTTTCCAAGCCCAACCAGCTCAATCAAACCCTACCTCCACATAAAACTTTACCAATAATATATATATTGTCGTATACGTCACGCAAAGGCTTGACGTATAACAACACTAAAACAAAGTATTTGTCGGTTGTTGGACACTCTAACCGTCAAACAAGCACGTAAAGAAAAACCTAATAATTGGCCCGGACGACTACCTTATTAAGTGACAAAGAAGACGATCTAGCACTGCTTAATAGGATAGTCGAAAACAGGTTCTTTAAAAGGCTTACTTTCCCTTACGGCTTTAAAGTTATTTTACACTCGAAACAACTGTCAAAGAATAAGATCTAGCACTGGATGTTTCGAGCGTGAGTTAATCTTCACCTAAACAATATTGTACTCTCCCCTCAAACTGACAAAGAATATGATCTAGCACTGGATTTGAAATACAATATAGTTTTAATACCCTTTTTGTAAGTGTACCAACTTTTTCATATACTCACACAAAATACTTAAAATAGATAAATTACCAAACATGAACTCCTTTTACAATTATGATCTTAACCTTTTAATTAAAGAAAAACAAAAATATAATTAGTACAAAAATAAAAGAATGACCGATCACTTCACTCGTGAATCGGGCAGCGTTCCGTCCTCCGCATCGATGGCAGTAGAACGAACCCCATCACGTCCTTCCGGCGGCGTTTTATTCTATTGCCATCTATCTGGTCAGCATTTCCTGAAGGTGGTATGTGTGTGTGAGTTTGCTGACCAACTAAATTAAATGTTAGGTACCATCCACATTTTAATGATGATACAACAATATATACAAACCTATTAAAGCTACACTCCAAACCTATGATAAATATTATTCAATGGAATTTGAACGGGTTCTATTCAAAACTTGAAGAACTCCAACTGCTTACTAAAGACTATACCCCGACCATAATATGTCTACAAGAGACAAACTTCACAGACAGCAACAAACCTTCGTTATCCCAATACATTATTTATAAAAAAAACCGCAATTTATGTGACCGAGCTAGTAGCGGCGTAGCCATCTTTGTCAGCCAAGAATATCCCAGCGAAGAAATTCAAATAATCACTGATCTAGAAGCTATTGCGGTATCAATAACCTTGCCTCATAATAAAATAACCATATGTAATCTATATTTACCCAATCAAAAAAATTTCACACTCACCGACATAGAAAACATCACCAATCAACTCTCACAGCCTTTCATAATAGTAGGTGATTTTAACAGTCACAGTTTTAACTGGGGATCTTACAAAACTGATTCAAGAGGTAAAATAATTGAAGAGATCCTCATGCAAGACAATCTAGTACTACTAAATACCGGCCAACCCACCAGAATAAATCCCTCAAATGGGCAATTTTCCGCTATTGACCTTTCTATTTCTATTACAGCTCTTGCACACAAACTCGAATGGAAAGTTCTACCAGATATCTACAGCAGCGACCACATTCCCATCCAAATAACCTTCACCGACCCGTCAAAAAAAAAACGACTTGTACTATCCTCCGAGGTGGAAAATTAAAGAAGCCAATTGGAACCTCTTCAACTGTCTAATTGAAAACAATATATTAACACTCAAACCCCCATCCAAAGATAACATCGATGATGATGTTTACCAATTCTCAAAACTCATCACTGAAACTGCAAAAATGACCATAGGAATAGCCAACAACAAAATAAAAAAACCCAGGGTCCCATGGTGGAACGATGAAATTAAAATATCTATTATAAATAAAAACAAATACCTCAAAAAATATCAAAATACACACAACACAAACGATTTCATACAATTAAAACGCCATAGAGCACGCACCAGATTTTTAGTTAAACTCAGTAAAACCGCATCCTGGAAAGCCTACACATCCAGCCTGGACACCCAGACCGATCCCTCAGTAGTTTGGAGTAAAATTAAATCCCTCAAAGGAACCAACCGACAAAGCAACATACAGCTTTTATCTAACTCAGAGCTCATAACGACACCAAAGGAAGTAGTCAACTCTATTGGAGAATTCTTTCAAAAAAACTCAAGTACCTCCAACTACGATGATGAATTTCTAGTTAATTGCCATCGTTATGACTCTCCCCTAAACTCAATTGATCCAAAAGATGCTACACAAATCCTAATCAACTCTCCAATAACCATGGAAGAATTAGAAATGGTATTGAGAACCAATAAAAGCAAAAGTCCGGGACCAGATGGTATTCCTTATGTTTTTATCCAAAATTTACCACTAAATGGTATCAAACATCTACTAGACATTTTCAATACCATATGGAATAATAACGTATTCCCAAAATACTGGAGACATGGATTCGTTATACCAATCCTTAAGCCCAATAAGAATAAATATCTCACTGAAAGCTATCGTCCCATCACTTTACTCTGCACATTATGTAAATTACTAGAAAAAATCATTAATCGCCGAATCATATGGTACTTAGAAAAAATAAAATACATCTCCCCTGAACAAAATGGATTTCGACAAAACAGAAGCACACTTAACAATCTACTAAGCATCAAAAATGAAATCGAAGTAGCTACGAACAACAAGCAAAGTTTAGGATTGATCAGTTTCGATATCGCCAAGGCCTATGACACTACCTGGAGGCCCAGAATAATGCACATACTGAACAAAATAATATGCAAAGGGAACTTAATTAACTTCACCTAAAGCCTATTATTCGAACGTTCCTTTCAAGTCAAATCATCAAACTGCTTATCTGACACTTATATACAAGAAAATGGAGTCCCCAGGGTTCTTCAATCTCAGTAACACTTTTTCTGCTAGCTATAAATGATATATCCAAACAAATACCAAAGCCTATCATCCCCATGCTATACGCTGATGACTTCTCCATATTATGTCGTAGCAGCAGCCTTACAACAATAAAACAAATACTCCAAGACGCTACATCCGAACTAATAAAGTGGTCTAATACATCAGGTTTTAGATTTTCAGCCGAAAAAACCAAACTTATTATATTCAACAACAAAAATAAAAATAAAATGTCAATTAGTATGGGCAAACACACAATCAAAAACGAAAAAAATATTAAAATCCTCGGTATTACATTTGATTCAAAGCGTTCTTGGACGCCCCACATTCAACAACTTAAACAATCTTGCACCAATCGACTTAATATAATTAAAACGTTATCACATACATCATGGGGAGCCCATTCCTCGGTACTCATCAAGATTCACAAAGCTCTCATCCTGGCCAAATTAGATTATGGATCATTCCTATTCTCTTCAGCGAAACACCAGCACCTAAAAAAACTTGAAACACTCCATAACTCAGGTATGCGACTGTCAATAGGGGCGTTCCATTCAAGTCCTATCGACAGTATATCCAACATAGCAGGAATACCCTCCCTATCACTTAGATGGGCAGAGCAGAAAACGTTACTTGCTGCCAGAGTATATAGATCCCCACAAGGAATATCCTCATCTCCTTCTAGGATATTTAAAAATCTACAAGATAAATTTGATCTAGATCAGATCATACCATCAACTATCAGTCTTCAGCCACCTTGGTTAATTTCTCTAGACATCAATCTCGATCTCCATCACCTCCCTAAAAAAGACACAAACCCTTATATATATAAACAAATGTTCAATGAAATCATAGCTAAAGCCGAACCACACACAAAGATATACACCGATGCATCTATAACAGCTGATCATAGAGTTGGAGCTGCAATCATATGTGGTGACATCGAAATTCAAATTAAACTATCTGACAAATGTTCAATATACACACTGCTGAAGCCATAGCAATACTAGAAGCCATCAAATACTTTATACAATCAGTTGACGACAAACTATGTATTATACTTAGTGACTCACTCAGTGCATTAACAAGCCTTAAAAATATAACCAACCCTACTGATATAGCAAAAAACATCCATAATTCCTGTCATATTGCACAATATGCCGGAAAACACATATCCTTCATGTGGATCCCCGGACACAGCAATATAGCAGGCAACGAAAAAGCCGACGAGGCCACCAAACTCTCACACATATCACCCAAAGCAATCACTATACCTAATTTCTCCTATACCGACGCAAGAAAATATATAAAAAATAACACAATCGATAGATGGCAACAATATTGGTCTAATCAAACAACTAAACTCAATGAAATCAAAAAATCAATTATCCCATGGCCACATCCTCCCGGCTTTTCCAGAAGACAAGAAACAATAATAAACAGACTTAGAATTGGTCATACTTCATGTACCCACCGACATCTTATGACTAAAGAGAACCCTTCCAACTGCACCACCTGTGGAGACCAACTCACAGTTAAACATATACTTACTGAGTGCAGAAACTACCAGCAAGCCCGAATACAAATCCTTGGCACCACCCATCTATTTGAAATACTCAGCCCGGAAGCTACCACAACACTCAAATTACTTATGTTTCTAAAAAAAAACCAACTTATATAATCTAATATAACCTCTATAGTCATATATATTTGTAAATGTTAATAATTATGTCTATTTATAATGTTAATAATGTTAATAATAATAATATTGTAATATTGTAATGTAATGTAGACCAATGGCCAGAGCCGCCGCGGTATTTGTGATTAATAAAAAAAAAAAAAAATCTTATAACTAATATAAACTCCATAAAAATAATGGTTTAATCTACCTCTAAAACATTTTTAAATAATTTTCTTTGATATTCGATAATTCGATAATTTTAGAACTATATGTAGATAATACAAAAATAAAACAAGTATATTGTCATATAATTGACATAATTTAAAAATGTTGTTATAAATCAATGTTTGGTAAAAATATATGAGATACATTAGTTACAAATAATATAGGTTGGCACTATTAATATCTTTGTTGTTAAATTTGGAAATTTGAGTTTTAATACATTTTATTCTATCATTTTGGTATTTTTTTTATTTAATTGAACTGTTCATTAGAATGTAAGTATTCATTTAAATTATTTTAGTACTTTAATGCAGTGACGTAATTTTAGTTTTCTCTAGAGAGTAGCAGTTGGCACGTTAATATTAACCGATTCGATGGCTCATTTTATCTAAATGCCGATAAACGTGGAGAAGTGGGACGTCAAACCAGTTCAAAAATCTAATGATTTGTACTATGTATATTTATTTGTACACGTCTCATTTTTCTGATTTACAACACTTCAATGGCTGTTTAAATGACTTATTTTTATTTGGATAATGTGCTGACTTTGAAATAGTTATACTTTAAACTATGGCAAATGCATTAGTTGTTCATCTTCTTAAATGACGTCATTACTCTGTTGACATGAAAAATAGGGTACGACTGATAAAATAAAAAATTAGAGTTCGAATGCAATGATTTGCATAAATTATGTCATTATCGTCGATATTTTTTTGACTAGGTACAAGGCCGGCTCAATGTGGTAGCAAAATAGGCAGCCGCCTAGGGCGGCACTAGTGTGGGGACGGCAAATTTCAAATGAACCAAAGTGATTTAATTATTATAATATAGGTAGGTATATAATATAATATAGTATGCTGAATTGTATATGTTCATTGTTCAAAATATACTAAACAAGTTTACCGAGAACGCACCAAAGTCGTAATACTGCATGAATATAAATAAAACGGCGATAATAGTGGTACATGGATTAGTCGACCACAGACGAATGCACGTTCTTATCGAGTTTAGAATTATTATTTAATTGAAAAATAATGATCAATGACACAACGGCATTTAGTCCCGGATTTTCAGCCGCCCGCCTAACACGTAAATAATTTTTGCTGTAGACTGTGGAGTGATAATGATAGTGTACCAAGTGTATGAACGTGTACAATTTTTATTAAAATACATTTTTAACTGCAACACTTAATTGGCATTATTTTGTTGAATTATCACGTTAATATTTATTGAATACGTCAGAGCAAAAACGTTTACGGTTATCAGGAGCTGCATATCGAAAACAAAAATTAAAACGTGATGAAGAAATTAAAAAAAACTCTGGTTCCTTTGAAAAATATTTGAAAAAAAATAATTAACTTTTAAATAATCCAGAAACACATTCTAACATTTTTTTAGAAGAATAAAATACCTTAGAAGTTACTGACAGTTTAAAAGAAGTTGGTAACTCAGAACAAATTTCCAATAGTATTGACATTTTCAACAATGAAATAAACACAACTTTGGAAGAAAATACGAGTATTAAATATAATGAAAATGAAAATAATGTATCTGACCCCGGGACATGGCCAGCGATTTTTTCAGATTCATTAAGACTTCAATTAGTAAAAACAGGTCCCACTAAACCAAATAAAGATTAAGTAAAGCATTAAAAAATGGTGAAGTTATAGAACGTACGTGGTTAATTTATTCTGTTAAAAATGATGTTGTGTACTGTTTTTGTTGTAAAATATTTAGTAGTGAAAATTATGCACTGACTAAATTTAGCTGTAATGATTGAAAAAACGTACTCAATATAGTTAAAGAACATGAAACAAGTAAAATACATTTTAATTCTTTAAAAAGTGGATGGAACTGTCTGCTAGATTAAATAGCAATCAAACCATAGATGCTGCCCATCAAATAATAAACAATAATGATAAATAATGAAACTCGGCATTGGCAAAATGTACTTGAGCGTTTAATGGCAATCATTGCATTTCTTGGTAAACAATGTTTACCTCTTCGAGGTACAAACGATGTTCTTTACGAAAACAATAATGGCAATTTTCTCGGACTAGTACAGCTGCTGGCAAAATTTGATAGTGTTTTATCAGAGCATGTTCGCAGAATTCAAAATAAGGAGATTCATAATCATTATCTAGGTAAGGGTATTCAAAATGAAATTATACATTTACTTTCTCGAGCAATTAAAAATAAAATACTTGAAAAGTTAAAAAATGCTAAGTATTATTCAATAATTGTAGATTGTACTCCCGATAAAAGTAGAGTAGAACAAATGTCAATAACTATACGGTTTGTTGATATTAACCAAGATACAAAAAAAGTAGATATTTGTGAACATTTTCTTGGGTTTATTCTGGTTGATATTACCACAGGTCAGGAACTTACAAATGCATTATTGTCAGAATTAAAAATAAATAAAATTCCTATACTGGATATGCGAGGGCAAGGTTATGATAATGACTCAAACATGAAAGGTCGTAATTCTGGTGTACAAAAAAAAATTTTAGATATAAATAGTCGTGCTTTTTTGTACCATGTCATGCTCATACACTAAATTTAGTTGTAAATGATACTGCTAAATCATCAACTGGAGCAAGCAAATTTTTTATTCAAGCTATATTTGTATTATTAAGTGGTTCTACTCGTCGATGGGCTGTTTTAAAAAAACATATAACACAATTAACTTTGAAGCCATTAAGTGAAACTAGAAGGGAGAGTAGAATAGATGCAATTAGACCATTGAGATATCAAACAGGTGAAATATTTGATTCATTATACGAAATAAGTCAGGATATATCTTTTGATCAAATTACCCGATTAGAAGCTGAATCTTTAGCTAAAAAAATAAAAAATTTTAACTTTGTGTGTTGCGTTGTAATTTGGCACTCAATTTTAAATGAAATAAATCTAGCGAGTAAAGTGTTATAGAAAGTATCATTAGATATATTTGGCGCAGAAAATATTTTATCTGAAACTATTAATTTTTTAAAAATTGGATATTGAGGCCTCTTTTATGCAACAAACTTCTATACGCCCACGAAAAAAGAAAACCGTGTTCTTTTCTTATGAACAACCAGATGAACCCATAATTAATTTAAAAACTAAATTTAAAGTTGAATTATACTTTTATATATTAGACGTAGCTCTCAATTCTCTCTAAGAAAGATTTGAACAATTACATAACCACTGCGATAACTTTAAATTTTTGTATTATATAAGTAGTCTAAAGAGTATAACGAAAGATAACATTGTGAAAAATTGTATGGATCTTCAATTGCTACTATCAGAAAATGAAAATGTTAGTAATTCAGATATTGATGTCATAGAAATGACAGATAAGTTAGTAGCAATATCCGAGTTATTAAAATCCAACAGTACTCCATTAGAAGTGTTACAGTTTATTGTAAATAATAACAATTTTGTCCCAAATGTAGCTGTAGCACTTCGAATTATTTTAACTATGCCTGTGTCGGTCGCATCTGGTGAACGGAACTTTTCAAAATTAAAAATAATTAAAAACTATTTAAGGTCTTCTATGAATCAAGAAAGGTTAAGTGATCTTGCTAAAATTTCTATTGAAAAAAAAGTATTGGAAAATCTGGAATTTAAAAGTTTACTGATTGATTTTGCTCAAGAAAAGGCTCGCAAAAATAATTGTATTTAATATATTTTAGATTCTGAACGGAGTGAAGAATGTATTGATTTTACAATGATGTGTGTTTTTTTTTTTTTTTAGATTCTGAACGGAGTGATGGAATCTATTGGTTTTACAATGATGTGTGTTTTTTTTTTTTTAATTTTAATTTTAATTTTTTTTTTTTTGTGTCTGACGACACCTTTTTTGGCAGTAAAAATGCTTCGATTTGCTTATGTAGCAACTTTTATGAAAGGAAAGTGAATCTAGTTGGTACTTTGAGTGGTCAAAAGTAAAATTTTCAATATTTTTTAAATGTGACGGGAAAAACCCTAAAAAAATAAGGGAAAAACGGGAGTTTTTACGCAAAACCAGTTTTCGACAAAATCAAATTTTTATTTTGCTATAACTCAAAAACTAATCGATGTAAATACTTGAAATTTTCACTAAATGTTTAGATTAGCGTTCTCTATACACCGTTAAATTTTCAAAGTATTTTGACTTTTATTAAGCTATTTATAGACAATTGAAATTTTCAATTTTTTTAATTTTTTTTTTTTTAAAATAACGATTAAATTTTTTTGACCGGCCAGAAAATCTTGAAAATTAAATACAAGGTTTAGTCGTCTCCTCGCAGTCCTAGCGTTCAGACGTGTTTTCTTGTGTCGTACCACCTATATTATCTCGTTGAGTATTATCGCTCTTATTTTAGTTGTGCGTTAATTATGTCGTCGTCCTCGGGCGGCACAAATCGTGCCGGCCAAAATCAGTTTTCAAACAAGCTTAAAAATCAACAAGTCAAAAACACTGCTGGCCCCGGTTACCAGGTAGTCGGCAAAAATGGTAAGCCAATCAAAAATATTTCTTGTCCAGTTTCACCAAGTTTTCAACAAATTGTTGACAACCCGCCGACTCTAGATATATCTAGTTCCGCATTTAATTATTGCTCTTTATCTACACAAACTGCAATTACGTCTGGGTCTACGGCTATCGATATGAATGTGATCGTTAATGACCGTTCTAATGAGTTCGATTCTGGTTCTACATCTTCTTCACTTAATGCTACTTCTATTCAATCTACCTTCCCAACCAACAGCGATATGCCCAACACTAATAAACATATCAATTTATTACAAAAGTCGTTTTCGCCAGATTATATCGGGCCTATAACCATTCTCGTTGAAAGTACGGACGCTAATATAAATTTAGGAAACTGGCATCCTATTAAGGCCGCTAAATTTTTCTCTAACAATTTCTCTGGTATTACTAATATTAAACCTGCGGGTTCAAAAAAAATAAAAATTTCATTCGACACTATTTTTAATGGTAATTGCTGCTTGAATTCAAACATCTTAAATGAGAATAACTATAATGCAATTATACCTTCTACGCTAATTTTTTCTTACGGAATAATAAAATTAGACACTACAGTCTCAGAATCTGACTTTTTCGAAGGCGTCCGATCCTCAGTCAAGATTGATGCATTCAAACGCATCAGTATTAAAAAAGATGATAAAATCGTTCAAACCCGTATAGTTGAACTTAAATTCGTCGCTTCGAAAATACCATTCATAATCTCTATATTCAATATGATTTTTGATGTCAAGCCCAGCGTCCGGTCTCCCGTCCAATGCAATCGATGTTTGCGCTTTGGACATACACAAAAATATTGTCGTAGCTGTCCCAGGTGCAGTCACTGCGGTGAAAACAATCATTCAGTTGATCTATGCCCACGCTCTCAAGCCACTGATCCTGTATGTCTATTCTGCAAGCAACCTCACTTAGCCACTGATCGTAGTTCAGTCCACGCAAAAAGAAATTAAACACATCATGACTACCGAAAATATTTCCTATAAGGATGCCTTAATTCTTAAAAAAAATAATTGTTACACTTCTGCTTTTTCTTTTTCCGATTTTGTTAAGAGCCAGCCTCCAATTTCGGAAATATTA
Organism: Sipha maydis; assembly: GCA_034509805.1. Taxonomy (NCBI): domain Eukaryota; kingdom Metazoa; phylum Arthropoda; class Insecta; order Hemiptera; family Aphididae; genus Sipha; species Sipha maydis. Next base: position 236,846 of record JASXSY010001091.1, read on the forward strand.
AATCCAAATATCTCCCTAGAAGAAGAAAACTTCCCCAGGCTAAATAATCACCATCATTATTTCAATTCTAGGAAGACAAAAAAAAATCTCGCTCCCCGATAAATAAAGTTAAATTAATTTTACCAGTTGAACCTCATTTTTCTTCACCTAACGGTTGTTGTTTAACCAATCTCCCTAATCAAAGCCTTACCGGAGACAATAACTCTTCTGATCTATCTTGGATCCATTCTCTTTCGCTTAAGCTCTCGGAATCTCTTATAAATTCCCCCTCCCTATTTTCCCCTTTCTCACCCGCCTCTCTTTAGTCCCTAATTGAATCTTCTCTAAATTCACTCCTTAATATTCCTGATTCTAATTTCACTTCTGATTAATCTTGTATTATACACCAAATGTCCTCACCGCTATTATAGAAAATACTAAATATATTTGACTCAAAACTAACGTATTACAATAACAAAATAAATTAAAATTACTATGGCATTTTTACATAATTATAAAAACCAGAATATCTCCAACAATCACACTAACATTATTCAGTGGAATGTGAGAAGTCTCCCTGCACGTCTCCCATCCTTACAACACCTCCTATCCGATCGTAAATGCTCAATTGCACTTCTCTCTGAAACCTGGCTTTTACCTTCACGTGCCTTTACAATACCGCAGTTCAAAATTTATAGATCCGACCGCTCCGATGGCTATGGTGGTGTAGCTATAGCTGTCCATAACTCCCTCAAATCCAAACAAATTCCCTTAGATATCGCTACCAGAAATAGATTTACCCACTGTAAAATTGACATCATAGGTATCGAAGTGCATCTTATCAACTCACACTCTCCTTTAAAATTTTGGTCCTGCTACATCCCCAGTAACTCTAATGTTCCTTCCAATTTATGGCATGAAATTTTTAATCTGATTTCGCATAATACGCTACTTGGTGGCGATTTTAATGCATTTCATCCAGCTTGGGGCTCTCAACTTGCATCTCGCCGTGGTTCTCAGATCTATGACTGCATTAACTCATTAGGTCTTTGTTCTCTCAACGATGGTAGTCCTACGCATGTGGGTCGCCCAAACTCAACTAACTCGGCAATTGACCTATCTTTCTGTTCCCCTGATATAATCTGGTATCTATCTTGGCAAGTCCTCAATGATCCTCACGGTAGCGATCATATCCCCATTATCATAACAGCTAATTTTAACAGGATCACCGATCCTGTGACATCTTGTTCCGCTTCTGATTCCTCACCTCCAATCCTCCTACCTTTTAACTTCAATAAAGCCAACTGGTCATCGTATTCTCTTCAAATTCATAATTCTATCTCTTCTTTGACAAATTCTTCCTCTCCAGTCTTTTCCTATTCTACTTTCACCAGTATTATAAACAACTCCGCCGATTCTACAATTCCTAAGAAAAGATTAAATACCAATCCTTATACACCCTCCCCTCCCTGGTGGAATTCTGACTGTACCGAAGCCGTCAAAAACAGAACCCTTCTTTTTAGAAACTTTCGTCGCTCAGGGACCATGTCTGACTTTATTTATTACCGAAACGCTTGTGCTCAAACTACCAGGCTATTAAAAAATGAAAAGAGGAAAAATGGAAAAAATTTTGTTCAAATCTAAATCCATCTTTCCCCATATATCACCTTTGGTCAACAGCTAAGCGCTATAAAAACTGTATCAACCCGGTCAGTCCTCCAGATAATGACGATTGGTTCGACTTTTTTTGTTCCAAAGTCGCTCCGTGCTATGTCCCTTCTATATTAGAGGTTTGCCCTCCTGATCACTCTCTATACTCTCCACCCCATGTTCTCACCAATATTTTTACTTTGTCTGAATTAAATTTAGCCATATCTTCACGGAAATCTTCTGCGTCCGGTCTTGACAACATATCTCCTATTATGCTAAAACACCTCCCCCTAGTGCTCTGGTTTACCTTCTATCTATTATGAATAACATTCTATCATCCAATCAGGTTCCTCCTTCATGGATATCTTATCGTGTCGTCCCTATCCCCAAACCTAATCCTAATTTTTCTTTTCGTCCAATTGCTCTCTCTTCCTCTCTTTGCAAAGTTTTCGAATATATGTTGAAAACAAGACTTGACTGGTGGCTAGAATCCAACTCTGTTTTACCTGCAAACTTGTTTGCCTTTAGAAAGGGTTTGGGTACGATGAAATGTCTCTCGACTTTCATTGGTAACATTTACCATGCTTTTAATAATAAGGAATTCCTTGTCGCCACATTTGTTGACATCCGCGGCGCCTTCGATTCCGTGAACATTCCTACCCTCATTACCTATCTTCTCTCATTAAATGTCCCCCCCTAAATTCTGTAATGATCTATCTGCTCTCTTAAATTTCAGAAAACTTTTTTTCTTCTCTCCCTTCGGATCGTCAAACACTCGATCCACTTTCACTGGCCTCCCACAAGGTAGCTGCCTTAGCCCTATCCTTTTCAATATATATATATGAGTATTGTGGAAAAACATCTTTCTCAGTCTGGTCATAAATGTCTTATATACGCCGATGATTTAGTAATATTCTCTTCTAATAAACATCTTAACCTTACTATTGATAGCCTCAACTCTGCCCTGAAAGATCTGAATGATATCCTAATCAAAGTGTCCTTCGATGTTGCCCTTGAAAAATGCAAATCGATCATCTTCACTCGTCGTAGATATTTAAACAACCTTAATACATATCTCAACAATTATGTTATCTCTTTTGTTTCCAATATTACCTATCTTGGCATCACTCTCGACCCCAAATTGCGCTGGATTCCTCATATTTCTACTTTCACAGCGTTTGTTTCTCGATGGTCCAACTTCCTCCGATCGGTAACTGGCACTTGGTGGGGCTCTCACCCTTCAAGTCTATTATCTATTTATTTGTCTATTATTCGCTCCAAACTTGACTACGGATGCTTTCTTTTCGGATCGGCTTCCTTTTCTAATTGGAAAAAAATCAATAAACTCCAAGTCTCATGCATTAGAATCATTATGGGTTACGTCAGCTCCACTCCTTGCCCTGCTATGGAAGTTGAATCTACTTGCCCACCATTCAATATTAGATGCCGCTGGCTTGCCGTCAAATTTCTCTTGAAATCATTATCTTATAGCGATCACCGTATTTTTGACAATTATTATTCATTGTACCTTAATTGGCGATATGTTCCTAAATCTATGCCCGTATTATCAATTATAACACATTCGATCTCAATTTCCACCAATATATTATTAATTCAACCAAACTCCCTCTTTACGAGTAATCCTACGACTCTCTTATCTTTTTCCCTCAGATTCATTCTGATAATAAATTTCTAGATCTATCCTCCAATGATTTTAAACTCATGTCTTCGTCCTCGGTCAACGCAGCCTTTTTAATTATCTAATGAACGCTTTTTTAACTTCATCGCGGTTTATACTGATGGATCAGTCTCCCCTCTCTCCGCCGATATGCGTTCTATATTCCCCATCTACAACTCTCTTTTAACAATAACCTTCCTCCTACGTCTTCTTCTTTTACAGCTGAGTGCTATGCCATCACCGAAGCCTTAAAACTTAATCGAAATTTTCCCCCTAATAATTACTTAATTGTCTCAGATTCTATGTCGTGCCTCCAAGCCTTAAATTCAAACCCATTTAACTCTTACCTGTCTCCTCTTATTCTTCGCATCAAGTCCCTTATTTTCACATTAAATCAATTTAACTATAACATTCACTTTCTTTGGGTTCCTAGTCATACAGGCATACATGGTAATGAAGTTGCAGATAACCTTGCTAAATCTTCATCCAATCTCATCTTTCCTTCTATTTCTCAACTTCCCCATTCTGACCTCACACCTCTTATAAAACAATACTCTACTAATATCTGGTTCTCTCTCTGGAACAATCTTCCTGCCGAATTCGCCTCAAGATACAGAAATATTGCACCAAATATCCTAAAAAAAAAAACCTGGTTCAATAATTTACACTTACATAGGCCACATATAATTCAATTTAATAGACTACGCATAGGACATCACCTTCTTCCCAGCCACTCCTTCAAACTTGGCCTTAATGATTCTCCATTCTGTACTCTTCACCTAAATGAATGCATTTGTGACTTATCCCATATTCTACTTGACTGCCCTGCCCTACAACTCAAACGCATTATTTTAGCTAATGAACTTAAAACTCTTAATATCCCCTTAAATATTCACTCCATACTCAACTCAAAATCCACCACCGCCATCAAATTAATTATTTCCTTCATTTTGGATGCTGGCTTCATTATTTAATATGTATAATAATGTTTAATGTATAAGGTTGTTTTATGTATTACCGCTGTAAATGTCGAGCTATCATAGTTGTATACTAATAGCTAATAAAAAAAAAAAAAAAAAAAATACAAGGTTTCTTATAAGTTGTTCCTTAACTGATAAAAAAAATCTAAAATCGTAAGTCACAATTTTTTTTTATAAGTGCTCAAAGTTCCAATTTATACTAAATATGTAAAAATTGCGAAAATTTGCAAGTTATTTTGTAGATAAAAATTCATAAAATTTTTTCTGTTCATACTTAAGGTTCAAAATTTTAACACTAGGTTATCTATAAGCTACTCTTCAAAAATCTTTAAAAAAATTTATACCGGATAAGTCGCAGATTTTTGAAATTTCTACCAGCTGTAAAGATTGATATTTCCTTTATGTCATATTTTTTTCAAACTATAATATTGATTTTTAAGCCACTTATAGGCATTTAAAATATTAGATTTTTTTACATTTTATTTTTATAATCGGTGATAAAAAAAATTTGGCTCCTACAAAATACTTGAAAATTTAATAGAAGATTCCACAGAAGTAGTTCTTAATGTCATTCAAAAATTATTAAACTCCATAGACACAATTTTTTTTATAAGCGTTTGAACAGCGAATATTGACATAAAATTACATGTAAAATATAATATAATGTATAATGTATAATAAAATATAACAACTTGAAATTTTCACCAAATCTTTATATTGACGTTTTCTATACATGGTTAAGTTTTCAAAGTATTTAGACTTATTTATAGACAATTTAAATTTTCGTTTTTTGTAAAATTTTTGTTTTTAAACATCTATAAAATTTAATTGACAGACCGAACACTCTTAAAAATGTAATACAAGGTTTATAATAAGTTAAACTTATCGTAACTAAAAAATATCGGTGATCGGTTTACTCAAATTTTTTTATAAGCCCTTAAAGCTCAAATTTGTATAAAATGTGTAAAAATCACGATAATTTGCAACTTATTTTGTAGATAAAAATTCATAGAAGTACTGGTTTCTTGAGTTCATATTGGATAGTATTTGACCGAATGCTCGTCACATGTAAAGAAGCCATAATAGACAATAGTAAACAATCGATATTGACCAAAGGTCTTCTTCAAGTGAGGTAACTCGCAGGCAGTGCCAGATCTATGACATGGGGGGGGGGAAGTCTATGTTCAAGTATAGTCTGTTCGAGTTGCTTGTATGAGGCTATCCTCATTCGGGGATACTCAAGAGAATCTGTAATCACTTAGATACTCGAAGACTGGGCTACTAGACTAACTAACGCTAACTGCGCATGTGCGTTTCAATGGAATCATTCAGGCGGTGCTATTGATAAGTTAACGTGACTAATCGACTTGGAACTACTCATGTCAGGTTCCTCACTACTCTGGTTGATCGAATTACTATATAGGTATCTGTAATTCTTTAACAGCGATAGTTAGTTAGAAGTTAGTATAGTAAATATATTTTACAATATAAGGATTCATACAACATTTTCGTGTGTGTTTTTTCATCTGGTGTTTATAATAATGATAAAGAATAATCTGTATCGCTACTAAAATCATACTAGACATTGCGAAATACTTATAAAGGTACAAATATTAATAAACTATTAATAAATAATATACATAATATATTAATTATTACGAATAATAAATACTAATACGAACGTATCGTAGCATTTGTCAATCATAAGAATTAAAATAATATTTACATGATTGGACTTTAAATATTTAAAATAAAAACTTAATACACTATTGATTATATATTTGATTTTTCATGTTGAACCTGAAACATGAAATAAAAATGTATTAATATTCGAAAACAAATATTTAAAAATGTATGACAATTTAAAATTGTATAAATGTCTATTATGAGTAATATTGAATTAAGATTCAACGTTTAAAAAGGTATAACCAATGTGCATTGAATATTTATCAAATATTAATTTTTTTTTTTAAATATTTATTGAATGATGATCTATTGTAAGTGGAATTGTACGAAAAACTGAAAAATATTCAACTGTCGAAATCGTGAGACGACACTAATTTGGAATATCGAGTGTAAAAATAATTAGATAAAACCGATATCAAAAAATTGAAATCATAAAAATTGAAACCAAAATCGATAAAATTAAAAACGGTATACAAAATCGAAATCAAAACCTAAATTGTTGGTATAGGTTTCAAGCTCTATAGTGAAAATACTAAATAGTATAAAAATAAACGTAGATATTATAATTTATTACGACGGTCAGACAAAATATATTGTCGGAAAATGGAAAAAGATTTAGTTGATACGGGTTTGATTGTTTTAATTTTCATGAAAAATTAATTATATGATTTCTTCAAAGAAAACTATATTCAACATTAACCTAATCGTTGAATGTATGCATTAGGGTGGTCCTTGTTTTTAAATATTTAAATTGTTGTGACCGTTATCCTAATTAGTTTCGAATATATATAAACAGTAAGTATACAAAATTTGAGCGTTATTGGATAAGTTTAACTCGTGCTCTGAAGTGCTCAAAAGTTAAACACTGCTAATATTTTTAAAAAATTGAGTAGTTCTAAAATATAACGAACAAATTATACAAACGTCATATTTTGTAAAGAAAAAAATAATTTTAATTGTGTAAACAATTTATAATAATAACTACATTTTTTATAAATTTCAATAAATATTTTATTTTTTTGCATGAATTATATAACTATGTAATATTATATTATAATTTTTCTATAAGAGTAGATACTTTTGTTTGAATTTAAATTTCGTTGCCTGTATTGTTTTATGTTTTTAAGTAATTACTAACTTAAGGGTTTTTGGAGCACGTATTGTGCTCAAATTTTGCATAGGTTTTTTTCATACGTAAAACATTTTTGGAGGGATCGATCATAAATAATCAAAAAAAAAAAAAATTCCTTTTAATAACAACCCCCTAATTCAGACTTATCTGGTTCTTCCACCAAAAAAAGAAAACCAGATAAGTCCATTTAGTATAAAAAATTTAAAAGTATACTTATAACGGATTTATCTGGTGTTTGGACAGACTTGTAGAAAATTTCCTAAAATCGATAATTAAAAATTAAAAACCGGTATCCACAATTAAAACTGAAACCATATTTTCCTAAAACCGATATTTAAAAGTAGAAATCGAAATCGGAAAAATTTTAAAACCGGTATACAAATTAAAACCAAAACCAAAATGTCTTAATACCGGTATTGAAAAATTAAAACCAAAATCGAAAAAATTCAAAACCGGTATACAAAATCAAAATCAAAACAGAAATTTTTTCAATCGGTTTTAAGCCCTGATATGGTTGGGTCTAAGTCACGATTATAAAAAACTTTATTATAATCATTTTTTATAATCATGGTCCAAATCAACAGTTTAATTTTAATATTATTATTATTAAATTATTCGTTGATACCAATAACGTAATCATTTATTGGAGAAAATGTATGTGAACATTTTTGAATGACGCAGGTGTAAAGTATTTGCTATTCAATTACTTATAATAAAAACTAGATCAATAGTCACGCTTCACTTCATCTGTGTATTATAAGTTATAAGCTGTTGAATAGTTGTACAGCATCATTTACTGATCCTATGGCTTTTACAAGTCTGCCACGCTAATTAAATGGGCTTTTGATTGTATTTACTATTAAAAAAATGAAATTAAAATCATGAAAATTACAATTGTCTTACCTTCAAATCAAATGATCAATAAATTAGAGTGAGTGGCATCACTCACTCCAGTCTATAGACCGTTCTATTGAACGTATGTTATTCATTTCCTCATTTTATTTCATCGGAATAAATTTAAAATGTGAAAAATGTAGACCTCAAACGGACTATGATGAATTTAAATATTTTTTCAAAATCCTGAACGCATCACTCTAATACATGTATTATATATAATTAATATATTTTCTGAGGTTCTGTCACTGGACAGTCTCCTCTTCATGTGTTTCATGTCTTCTTTAATCTTATCATCATTGTTACTTATTGTTTTATGTGTAAACAGATTGTAATATATTTTAATAAAAAAAAAAAAAAAAAAATTAATATATATTTTATATAACTTGAGGTGAAATAATATAAGAGTATAATTTTAAATTTAAAGTATATGCACTTTATGATTAATTAAAATACTTTTCTATATTTATTATCTCATCACTAAGTCGGTTGGCTTATTATTGAACAAAAAATAAATGTTGATTTATTGTTTTATTAAATATATTAATAAAAATCTGTAATATATAAGTCAAAATTATCGATGGAATTTTTAGTATTCCTATAATGTTTAAAAATTATATGTTAAATTAAGATATCATAAATAATTACTTGCGTATTTTAAAATATGATATTACATTTTCATAATCATGACGAAATATTTATTTTTGTAATTATCCAGTCATTAAAATATTTTATTTATTGGCATTTACTATTGGGCCTATTATTTTATGAAATTTGAAAGATTGTACAATAACCATTACATTAAGAATTTTAGAAATAAATTGCACGCGAATACTACCTATTGAAAATGTTAAGAATTGACGGCTAATAATACATTTTATAGATTACGTAATATTTATGTATGAATGATTGTGATTTATATATTTTTCAATTTTCTATGTGTACTAAATTTCATTGCAGAAAGAAAGAACTTATACATATTGAATTTTCAAATTGGGAATACATTCATATTTTGTCCTGTATTTACTTATATATTAGGCTTTAAAGTATTATTTTTAAGAGGATTAAATATTTTATAATGTTAAGTAGAATAACCGTTTTAAACTCATTATTTCAAAATAAAAATATATAAGTAGTAGTTAGTTTAAATATTTAAATTATGTATCATGTTTTTAGTCCGGAATATGTAATATATTTAATGATGGTAAACACTGTTAATATTTAGAATGTAGTGGTTTGATTTTAATATTTATTTATAAGTTTTTGATTTAAAATACCTACTAAATGTATGCGTTCCTATATCGATATAAGTATTCTTAAAGATTTCTAAAAATAAATAAAACCGGTCGGATATAAATAATATAGGTACAGTAACACATTATTATAAATATGTTTAAAGTATTGTTAACGGGACCAGAGGTGTGCTCAAGAATTTTGAATCTGGAGAATGATATCAACATACTCGTATGTTAAATAAATATATAAGTGTTATGTTAAGCAATTTTTTTTTTTTTCTAAAGGGCCTCTAATTGGTATTTGTACTCCGGCCTCTTGAGACTTAGATTCGGCACTGAATGCGGTAGTCAGTGTAAAATATTGGTTAGGCGTGTTTCACAACTAAAATAATATCGTTATATATATAAACCTAAGAATAACTTTAATCGTAATAATAACACAATTAACAATAAAACGTTTTGAAAATTACTTGGTATCTATCATATCGCTAGTTGGACATAACGCTGTGTCCTACGTGGCGTCCGTCAAATACGTCAAATGCGACCGATGCGATATTACGGTACTGCGATATTCCGAGCAACGCACTAGTGTCCTACGTACGTATCCGTTTTGACGTATACGTTTATACGATTTGGTTTGGTTATACGATATTTTCATTAATAACTAGTTAGTCCATCACCAACGATTTAAGAGTACAGTATAAAGTTATAATTTATTAAAATGTCACTCTCAAAATCACAAATAGCTTTTTTATTAAATGTATCAGAAAGTACGTACCTTAAATATATAATTTTAAAATACAAAAAAAAACGTTTGCCAACCCAACAGATCTATAAAGATCGTTTTGTTTTCGGCGAATTTCATCATTTGTATAAAAACTTACGTAGCGATGCTGCTTTATTTTTAACATACACGAGGATGTCTATAGAAACATTCGACTACATCGTAGAAAAAATAACTCCTGATTGCAGTCATGTAACGACCAATTTTCAAAAGCCAATATCTGTTGAAGAAAGGCTCATTGTAACCATAAGGTAAAGCTATAAATTAATTTAACATAATATATTTTCTGTTACCATAATTGACAATCTCCACTCTACAATAAGAAATCATTAGATTCATATACTAACCATTCTTGTATAGTAATTAATATTGTTATAATTATATAAAAATTATGAATTATGAATTATGAAAAAAAAGTAATGCTGGTCACTTAAAAAAAAATATAATCGATACTTTACCTGTAACTTTGAAATAAATTTGTATGTACATTAAATAAATATTGTTTAAAAAAATATTGGCCAACTGGATACAAAATAAAATTAAACCAAAAATATGTGTATATTATACAATATGTTATTTATAACACATATAATTCACAAGTGCCTACTCAATATTTATAAATATAATATGATATTCTTATGAATAATCATATCAAACTTCGTTATCGAATATTACGAGTATATGTCTGGGACATCGCTCTATCGCATGCGTCGAAAACAAATTATTTTGTTTTTCAAATTTGCGTGCGATGCGTGCGTTATCGGATTATCGGAATTGCCGCACACGTAGGACAGTTATATTACTTTAAATAGATTTGTTTTTTTTTCCCTCCGGATTATCGCATCGGTCGCATTTGACGTATTTGACGGACGCCACGTAGGACACAGCGTAAGTCGTTTGTGCATTACTATTTATTCATTTAGATTTTTTTCTTATAGACATTTGCGCATCGTTCGATATATGGGTTATTCAGCATTTGCACAATATCCGTTTACCTTACCCAAGATATTTCATTCGCATTACCATGCACAATTTTATAGTCTACATCTTTTATTATGGAATGAATAAAGTATATATATATTTATATACATAAATGTAAATATATATAAATTGTAATTCTTATAAATTATTAATTTATTAATATTAAATTGAATTGTTTTACATAAGTACTTTGGTTGTAGAAATATTGAATAAACCTAAACCTACATAAAAATCGAAAATACTTCAAATTATATTCATTATTTACAACGTGTTATGGACCATCGTAAACTACATTAAAGAAATGTATATCCCAGCTAGGGTATATCCAGCCGCCAGGCTTAGGTATATCCCAGGTAAAATAAAAATATTTGATTTTGTAAATATTAATGGGACATTAAAATATACTTATTGATTAATAGTATTATTTTAGTTAAGTTTTAATATTATTTTGTTACATGATTGAATTTTATTTTATTTTCATATTGTATTTATTTACCTTTAAATTAAAACTCATGTAACTTAAACACTCTCTTGTACCTATCTACCAAACAACTTACCTACTATTATGTTGATGAATAAATAATGTACGATATTTTGGCACTGATAAACATATGATGCGAAAAAAATGACCGACTCGTCATTTAATATAAAAATTATATATGAATGTAAAATCAATAAGCATTTATAATGTTCAAGGGTAGAGGTTGAACCCCTAAGTCCCTAAACCTCTCTTTTTTATTTTATTTATTCATTTATTTATTTAAACGGGACGAACCCAACGAACATATCAGTAAAAAATAGATGATCGATAGTAACATATAGTAAATAATAATTAAGAAAGAAAAATACAATAGTTGTGGAATAATTTATAACAGTAGTAGACATAACGATTTCTTGGGCAGGTTAAAGTATAGGAACAGTAATGTTTGAAAATAAATGTCCATATTTTTTACTGATAAGTGCTATAGATAATATATATATTAACGCAATGATAACTTTCTGAGCCTGACAGAAAATATATGCAAACTGTTATGGAAATATGGTAAATTTGGAATTTTGAGAATATTTATTTACTATAAAAAGTATCAGTTAATGGCATTAACTATTAATTGATTTTTAATTTTAACTTTATTAAATATTTTTTTGCTTAAGTTTTTTAATTATTTGGAATTTAATTATAAATTTACTGTTTTTATTTATTTAAATTGTAAAATGACAAACATAATGAAGCTTACGATTTGAAAAATAAAAATAACCTTGTTTTATTATTTCTATAAAAGTTGTTTTTAATTGCCTGTTTATTGATAGTATGAGAACAATGGTGTAAGTACAATTTTTGTTTATTACAATAATTTTACTGAAGAAATTATACCATACAATTATATTCTAGTTTAGTTTCATTTTAATTAGTATTATATAATGCTTTCCATTTTAAATTTAAAATCATTAGTTCATGATAAGTGAGTTAAGACTTTAACTTAAGTTAAACTTAAGTTATATGTTACATCATCTCATAGGTAATTCGAAGTATAAACAAAAATATTTTACCATTTGATGTTGTGTAGTAGTAAGGATCCAAGTGTAGTTGGTGTAAATAATTAATTCACGATGTTAATTATTTCAAATGACTTGTTTTTGACTACTATCCTTGTTTTTGTGTATATTTTCAGGCAACAATGCCATTTCACCATCATTATTAAAAATAAACAGTGAAGAATATCTTGGGGCGCTCTCCACCACATCTTCGTATTTTGGTGGTGATTCTAATTCCTATATTAAAAATATAAAAATATTATTTGTTTATTTATTTATCTAAAACATATTAATAAATATTTTAATATATATTATTATGCCTTAAAGTTATTTATCAATATTTTTGTACACATTTTTCCTAACGTGAAAATTCCACGATAGCAGTTTTTAATAATAAGTACAGATATTTTAGATTCTGAACGGAGTGAAGAATGTATTGATTTTACAATGATGTGTGTTTTTTTTTTTTTTTTTTTGTGTCTGTCGACACGTTTTGGGGCAGTTAAAATGCTTCGATTGCCTTATGTAGCAACTTTTCTGAAAGGAAAGTGAATCTAGTTGGTACTTTGGGGGGTCAAAAGTAAAAAATTTTCAATATTTTTTAAATGCGACAGGAAAAACCCTAAAAAATTAAGGGAAAAACGGGAGTTTTTACGCAAAACCAGTTTTCGACAAAATCAAATTTTTTATTTTGCTATAACTCAAAAACTAATCGATGTAAATACTTGAAATTTTTACCAAATGTTTAGATTAGCGTTCTCTATATACCGTTAAATTTTCAAAGTATTTTGACTTTTATTGAGCTATTTATAGACAATTGAAGTTTTCAATTGTTTTTAAGTATTTTTTAAAAAGTCGCAGATTTTTGAAATTTTTACCAGCTGTTAAGATTGGCATTTCCTTTATGTCATATTTTTTTCAAAATATTATATTGATTTTTAAGCCACTTATAGGCATTTAAAGTATTCGATTTTTTTACATTTTATTATTATAATCGGTGATAAAAAAAATTTGGCTCCTACAAAATACTTGAAAATTTAATAGAAAATTCCACAGAAGTAGTTCTTAATGTCATTCAAAAATTATTAAAATCCATATTTACAATTTTTTTTTTGTAAGCGTTTGAACAGCGAATATTGACATAAAATTACATGTAAAATATAATATAATGTATAATAATCTAGACTGACAAATGATATCGGTTTTTTTAAAATGCTCTAACTCAAAAACGAAAAATTGCAACAACTTGAAATTTTCACCAAATCTTTATATTGACGTTTTCTATACATGGTTAAGTTTTCAAAGTATTTTGACTTATTTATAGATAATTTAAATTTTCGATTTTTGTAAATTTTTCGTTTCAAAATAAAATATACTTATTACAATATTTATAAATAACATTGTATTATATTCTAGACAAACATATCATCTCCGTTCAGAATCGTTTTTCGTATACAATGATACCTATCATTGAATTCAAATTTAACAAATCCATTATAATGACCTATCCTATGAAGAGTCGCACTTCACCCCCAAGTGTATAGCAGAGCGAGGCCCATCCGGTTCTTTTTTACATTTTATTTTTATAATCGGTGATAAAAAAAATTTGACTCGTATAAAATATTTGAAAATTTAATAGTAGATTCCACAGAAGTAGTTCTTAATGTCATTCAAGAATTATTAAAATCCATATGATTGCCTCTCCCTTTCATTGAACTTTAACTACGTTACAGGGACAGCGTGAACCTCTTCCTCTAGAAATATGTAATTTCTGTAATACACAGTCAAAGCACTTATTTTATTTTAATGAAATATATCCCAGTTAATGTATGTTTAAATTATTTATAGGAAAAAGCTGTACTAATAATTTAATGTTGTGGACGTATCTTCTAAATTATTTTATAATTTGTATGTTTATTTGATGATAAGAATAGTTCATTGGGAATTTCATCTTGTTTGTGTGTAATGTCATTGATTTGATAGTATTTGTAATTGACGGTAACACTTGAGTTAAGTGAGCGGTCATCTATTACGTTGGTATTTCAGTCCATAATATAATTACTTATTATACGAATTATATGTTATTCACATCCCTGAGATTTCATATTATTTTAACAATAGAGGGTAGAAGTTGACATAATGAAATTATGAGATAGTTATAAGTAAACTATTTGTTTATTAATTTAATTTAATTTTGATAAGTAGTAAAAACTACCCCTATAAATAGAATTTTAAATTTTTTATATTTTTTTTCTGACCAATATAATTATCAAAATCCTCGTACATGATGTTTATACGCAAAAATAATATAGCACAGCAGTAAGCCATTTAAATCAGTCAATATATGGCTGTTCCTATAGTGAAATTTAAACAAGATTACTCTAACTCATTTCTCGTCATATATTAAAAACAGTGATATAAATTCTGAGCGAAGTGAGAAATTTATTTATTTTTATTACAGAGTATAATAATAGGTACTAAAAATATTCAATGTAAAATTATATTAATATAGTAAGACTAAATAAAAAAAACTAATATATGAGTACACTATAGGTTTATGTTTGGGGTGGTTTGAAAATACATGTTAAATTTATTTATTTATAAACGTGGATTTATAAACATCTATCGTGGTTCTAATTTCAATGAACTATGTATACAATGTAAACATGTATACAATGTATATGTGTACCTATCGAACTCAAAAGCATGGATCATCACATAAACGTACGTGTATAGTGGTACCGAAGTCCTAAACATTTAGTCGGTAGGAAAATATTTAAAAAGGTGCCACAATATCTGAATATTTGTCCAAAGGTGTTTCCCTGGGTGGGGAGAGAATAGTGGTTTTTATTAAAAAAATATTGATGTTAAGCTTTAATTTTGTTGTGAAACTTTCATACGGGTAAGAAGCCAAATTTCGGCCCAATATAAAGGGGCTACAAAATTATTTTCAAAATATGTCGAGCCAAGTTCCAACCTCAGTATAGGATTGATACGTATACGTAGATATATCTATACGTGTGTGTATAAATTACTTAATCTTTACTTATACTTAAAAAATGTAAATTATAATAAATATACCATAAGAAAAAATATCTTAATAAGAGAGAGATATCAAATGTCACGACATCCACATTCCACATAACAGATTCGAATAAAGAAAACCTCCAAAGCCCCATGCATAAATAAGATAGTAACTATAATAACAGAAAAGAGTTTTGTATTTTAAGAAAATCGCTTTAGCGCGTGCTTACTGTGTCCAAAACTCTGTGGTTCCGTTTGTCGACCATTTTCATCAACATTATTGTGGGACTGATGATTAACATGATCACCGCAATCGTGATCATTATGACGCCGGCCACTACGGCGGGGGTGCCGCTTTCGTCGAATGGCTTAGCTACCGTTCCTTGGTGATGGTGATGACCGGTATCTGAGGTTATGGTTGTATCATTGATAATCATCCCCATCCCTGACTTGTTGTATGTCGACGGTTGTTGCTGTGCGTCCGTGTTCACCTGGTTCAGTCCTCTGCGTAACAGCATCACGCTTACCGTAAACCAGGCGATCACTTGAGACATCATAACCAAATACTTGGCCAACGCATTGCCGTTGATCGGCATCACATTCGTAACTCGTGGTCGATTTCCGCACTAACATTGAGCATTGTTTCTGAAAAATAACTACACTTACGCATTCGTTGATTGTATAGGTACATGGTCATTTGTAAAATATGTTCTTACGAATTCTAAAATATTAAATACTGCAAAAACATTAGAAACCGTCAATTTCTAGTTGGTATACACTGATTTGTCATCAGTCAATTGACAAATATTTTGGTTTCATATTTACCGACATTTTGTCGACAGTTCTGGTTTGTCGATCGATGTCAATATCGAATCAGTAATACTGAGTAATTAAAAGCAGATTCATCTCGATATCCAAACACTAGATTTCCAAGCGTCGTCCTCACATTTTCCTTTGTAAGTCACGATTTTATAATAGATTTTTTTTTCCTTTTTCAAGTCCAAAAATCCAAATACCAACGAATATTCGCATTGACGGTTTTTGCTTCTTCGCCTTATGAGGTACATGGAACGGTCTTGTTGAACGACTCCGTGAACTACTACACACCTACTGCGATACAATACGGATACCCAATATTATTATAGTGCTTTATATACAACAAAACCATTAAGGTTCAAGTATTTATATCGTCATGAGACGTGAGTTAGGTATTATATTATTATAACGATCGGGTTTTGTTGTGAATATTGTGATTATAGTTACAAACATTTCTAGCGGTGGCAATCACGGTTTCCTGTTCGAGGTTTTCTTATCAGTGCATCGGTAACGATTACCGACCGTGAAAACTGTCGTGATTGACATTATAATAATATTTCAAAATAATTTTAATTACAATTGCGACAATAATGCATAGCTTTGAAACCCGAATCACGTGTAGTGGTTTGTTTGCAAAATGAACGCTCATGTCCTTGACTCTTTCAGTAACGTGTAGTCACGAAAAAATAACAATAATAAAGCAAGCCTAAATCGTAACGTTATACGAGTAGTGTATTATAATAGTATAAAAAACTCCAGACTTTCATTGACATTACCATTATATGTTTGAGACGATGACCTCGTGGACCCACACCTTAACGTGATTTTTTCTAATGGAATATTAAGTATGAAATCATAATAAATATGCTACGCAGCAAATCAACACAACAATCATATTTTATTCTATAATAACAACAACAATGTAATAATATTATCAACTATGTACATACTCGCATTGTTGCTATCTGTTTTAAAAATATTAAATCTGTTGGTTCAATAATAATCTCATTGAAATATTTGTATAGTATCGGACGAAACAACAGTTTTACATTTCAGAATAAAATCATATGACTTCTGAGTTTATTTTAAGGATAACTACTAACAATAATTCATAATACTGTAGTTGAAAATTCGTTAAATTATAAAAAAAATCCATTGTCCTCAATCGTTCATGTAATTGAATGAATTTTTAATAGTATTTAAAATATATGGACTATTTAGTTATGTTTTTTAGCGGTTTTAAAATAGATATACTTTTTATATTAGAAAAATTAATAAGTCTATAACTATGCTTTTTATACTTAGTATTGTGTATATTTTAACGGCTCTGATATAGTAGTATAAATATACGTGTAAACTGTACATATTAATAATAATTACCTATTAAGTTCAGTTATTATTATCATGATAATTATTTTTTTATTGTTTAAAAATATTTTTAAAATGTCAGTATTGATTATTCATATTTAATTGAATAAATAAATTTTTAATGACGAATCTATCATTATAAATATTGATATTGAATTAATTAAATTTGAAACTGCTATGAGAAATATATGTAGAATTATAGTTCTTAATTTAATCAAATTAATTTTTGAGATTTTTTTTTTTCTGAAAATAAGAAGTAAATTGTTAATATAGAATAAAAATAAAATATAATTTGAGGAACTTGACTGTTTACTAATGAATAATATTATATACAAATAAACTTTTAAAATGATAGAATTTGATACATTTTATTTTAATACATGCGCCTGAAATTATTATAGTTTGTTTGAATAATTACAGCAACTACGTTTATCATTTTAATATATGTATTAATGATCGCGGATGAGTTACTAGAAATACCCGTGACACAGATTAGGTGGTAATCAACATACATATGATAAATACAATTTATTTTCATTTTAAATTTGTATTTATTTGTTTAATAAATTCGGAATGTTTAGTAAAAAAAATCAGTTTAAGTATTAAATTAAGTTACATACTTTAATAATTTATCCTATCCAATTAAATTAAATATTTGTAACTACAAACTGATAATAATAATAATAATATTCAGAATGGGGTATTACTTATTAGTTATTTATATTGTTGTTTCATAACTATTTAGTATCGTGAGTTATTCTATTAATTATAACGTCACTAATTTGCTCGTAGATTAAATTAAATTTAAAACAATATTTATAGTTTTTGACAAATTTGCTGGATTTTATAATAAACAAAATATAGATGTAAATGCTAAAATATATTCACCAGCATTAAAAAAAATGTTGTATATATAAAATATATGATTACTTACTATCTAAATTATATGCACGTAGATAAAAAAAACTCGTTCTGTAACATTTACATCATTATTAGTATTTGATTAGAAATTTAGAATAAATAAATTAACGAAAATTTCTTGGCATGCACAAGTTTTTATTTAAAATTTGATTCGTGTTCATTATTTTATTTCAACGAATGTTCACTATCTACTGGAAGAATATTACACTAACTGCGCGCACAGACACGTCCTGTGCGACAACGTGAGTCACTAAAGCCGGCAATTTAATATTTAAACGAACAACCTTAGCTGTTCTTATATTGTGATCCATTGAGATGGTGTTTATTGTTATTTTTTTCGATGCTATATTCGATGCTACAGTGTAGCCTCGATTAATTTCTTTACTGTAAGTTTGACGGTAAAATTGGGAAAAAATATATAAAAAATTGAATAATTATTTTTTTTAAAACACATCTTGCATTATATTTTACATGTTAACATTCCTTTTGACGTTCAATAAAATTAAAGTTAGTAAAAGTAATGGTTGTATTGATTATTTTGTTTTTTCTTAATATATTAATAATTTTTATTTATTAATTCTTTAATTTTGAATTCAAATTTAAAATTAAAACTACGTGTTTTATTTTATTTAATCTGTTAACTTAATGTTATAACTTTTTTAGAAATTAATGAAAATAATATTATAGCTATTATCATACTTAATTTAATAATTTAAAACTATTATTTATATATTTGTTTATAATTAAATATTATAAATTATGAGGTTAGATAATATCCAGATTATGCATAAAACTAAACTTAGTTAAGGTTTTCTAAAGTCAAAATTGTAGTTGTAATAATTAATATCAGATTGTAGAGACTTCAACATAGTAATCAGGTTTGGCAGTATAAATGTATTATTCTTTATTGTTTTTTAAATCCCCATTTAATTTTTAATATCAGAAACTGAAAATATATTTTTTTTCGTAAAGCCCTTTGTTAGTTTTATCCTTTTTTTTATTAAATATTTGACATAGTTAATAAAGTAAAATATAATTATAAATAATAAGTACAGAAAATTATGATTTAGCCACAAAATAAATTTTTAAGTATACGAAATATATAAAAAAAACAACTTATATATTATACCCTATTATAAACTACATTATATTTAATTCTAAGCAAAGAAAAAAGTTACTTTGTTTTACAATGATATGTTTTTTTTAACTTCTAAATTAAATAAGAAATGAGTAATTTATTAACTTTGAAAAATATACTTTTTGTCTGATCCAATTTTTGGGTAGTGGTACTCTTGAATTAGCCAAGTCGCACAAATAGGTTAAAGGACCTTGCAGAGGCAGGGGCATAGATCCTCCAAAAGGTGTTCAAGACCATTCTAGAAAAATATTGGTCTTAATCTACATCTTTCCAATTTCTATTGATCTCTGATGTATAATATTTTTTAGTGAATTCAGACTTTCTTATATACCACATGACATGTATAAACAAATATATATATATATAAACAGAATTAAGACTCAATAAATGTTATGCTATCTTAAATGTGGATAATAATGATAAAATTATATAAGAAAACTAATATACATTTAGTATTTTATACATCAATAAGAAGAATAAATGGTCCGATAGGCAAGAGATGTACTAGGTACGGAGCAAGGGTTCATTTTGACTGTAATTTATAGTGAACGAATGATTATGAAAAGGAATGAAATTGCGACTTCATAATTTAAAATAAAAACAATTTACTATTATATTTTGATTTTTCAATGATTTTTATTTATCATTTTAATTTCAAATAACATAGTATTCAGGACAAATATAAAAAAATACAATTTCTTTAAATACGTAAATTGTTCTAAAAAATAAGATGCATTTTAACGGTAAAATTATGAGTTTAGAAAAAATTTCACTCAGATCAAGTACTTCATGAATTTTTCAAATTAAATATCTAAAAATTAATTTTAATATACGAACAAATGTTAATGAAGTTTATAAAAAAAAAACTCTTTAAATGAAAATCAGTTTATTCAGTGGCGGATCTATGGGGGGGTGACGTGGCGATCGCCCCCCCCCCCTTGGGCCCTCGGGTCTTTTTTTTATATATTTGATATATAGATTTATCATTTATACAATACATTTTTAAAAATTAATAATTATTAATTATTATTATCTTTAAGTGTTGTACTTTTATTTCTATAAATTGCTTAAACTACATCAAGTCTTCATTGCAGGTGTGAAAGCAGGAAATGTTTATTTTTGGCGGGGGGGGAGAGGTTGAAAAATGTATACTGTGATCATTTTATACTATACGGATTATAACAATTTGATCCGAATTTGATATACGGATTTCTGGGGGTGGTGACCCCTACACCCACCAGATTTGACCTTGCTCATTGTACTTGTATATTACTCATGGATATTCCTATTCAGAATTCGCCTCCCCCCCCTTAACTAAGCTTAAGATCCGCCCCTGGTTTGATTGTTTCACATGAATTTAGAAAATAATAAAATATGAATTTTTATCAATAATATATTTTACTTATCTACAATAGTGTTGAAGTTGTATGATTTTTAAAAAGTACTATAATTAGTTTAAATTGGTATTTTAAAGACCTGGATATTCGTTTAGTATTTACATTTTCTTCTTCTTCTTCTTCTTTTGCTTCGCCTTCCTCCCAACTATTTGGGGTCGGCCACCCTTGTCCTACACCTCCACTTTACTCGGTCAATCACATCTCCTCTGCACACACCGACAGCCCTCATGTCATTCTCCAAAGTCTCCAACCATCTCTTTTTTGGTCTTCCTCTTCCTCTTTTCCCTTCAACGTCCATCTTCATAACCACTCTTACTGCATTCGTTTCCTCTCGCCTCATCACATGCCCAAACCATCTCATCCTATTTTCTCTCATCTTGTCCACAATTGGCGCTGCACCAACAATACCTCTCACGTATTCATTCCTTATTCTATCTTATCTTGTCACTCCACTCAACCATCTAAGCATTCTCATTTCCGCGACACTCATACTTTGTTCTATTCTCCTGTTAACCGCCCAACACTCTGAACCATACAGCATAGTTGGTCTCACTACACTTTTATAAAATTTACCTTTCAGCCTAATTGGAATTCTCTTATCGCATAACACGCCCGATGCTTCTCTCCATTTCATCTACCCACACTTAATCCTATGTTTTACATCCATGTCAAAGCCCCCGTCCTTTTGAACAAAAGATCCTAAATATTTAAAGCTCTCAACTTCACCTATCACATCACCATCTATTGTCAGTTGTCTCCTCATTCCTTCAACTTCTTGGTTTGTTTGTCCAAAATCATACTCAATATACTCAGTTTTATATCTACTAATTCTCAATCCCTTTTCTTCGAGGGCTAACCTCCACTCATTTACCCTATTATTGACAACTTCAAGGTTTTCTCCTATCAGAACTATATCATCCGCAAACATCATACACCATGGTATCTCACCCTGTATCTCCTTTGAAACCTCATCCATTACCACTGAGAACAGGTAGGGGCTTAGAGCTGACCCCTGGTGCACACCTACTCCTATTTTAGTAGTTTAGTATTTACATTTTAATTATAATATATCATCTATTATAAAGTGCGAAATTAAAAACGGATGGATATGGAAAAAAATTATCGAACTATATTTTTAATGTATTTACAAAATTCTGTACCGAAATATATGCACTAAATAAAATATTTTTTGTAATCTAGTGGCCGTCTTCACAGATACACTTGATAAAGCATTTTGAAACGTCGTATATTATGGGAAATTACAAAATTTCCACTATAGAAAGGTGTTATATTTCTACTATCACTATGCGTTATAATGATTGATTGCTATTTTCTGGTTGGAAACCCGTGATGTTTATAACTAATAGTGCATTGGTTTATCAACAACGATCATAGGCTCATTCTTTTATCGTCTATTCACCATATATTTAATATAACAGTTACCATACTCACGAGTGTGTCACATATTTCTCACTACTGCACTACATGCGTATTAAACTTACTTAACGTACAATTTTAACACAAAACAATTTAGTTGTTAATATTTATTTATTTACCCAGTGTTTAAATCTGGTAATCGCGCTCATATTAATAATTATCGTTTCATATCATGGAGCTTAAATATCCTACCTAAAGTATTTGAAAAACTTCTTGAACCAAAAATGTCTCATGTTCTTAAATACATTAGATTACATTACATTAATGTTTTAGTCAATAATCAATATGGTTTACGTAAATCGAAATCCACGTTAATAAATTTAGTGGTTTATTACTCTAATCTAGTACAAACAATAAGTAATGGCATTTAAGTCGATGCAGTCTACACTGATATTAAGAAGGCATTTGACTCTGTATATATAAATATCATAATTATTAAACTTTTAAATTTATTTTGCGCACCTTCCGTAAAAAATTTCTGGATTCACCCCTGATAATCACAATGTATACATTTAAAATATTGCAAAATATAATTTGCTACATTTAGTCAATGATAGGTACAACATATTTTAGTAATAATTAGTGCCTGTGATTTTAAACGTGTAATTTAAATACACGTGTACATGAAGTACGTGTAATTAACATACACGTGTATATACACGTGTAATTAAAAAACACGTGTATTTAAATTAATTTTTGTTACAAATTTCAGTAAGTTTATGCAATTATAATTGTGTTTGAGTTCGTACAATTGATAGCTGGAAAAATGAAATCAAAAATAGCATAGGTATAGGAGTAAACAATGTATTAATATTGTTTAATAAAAAAGTATTAACTTTACTGGAATGAATTACATGAAAGTAGAATCAGATTACTTTATTAAATAATAAATAGAACAATAAGAATCAATGTAAATAATATAGCATAACAATAGCTAATTTAAATAAATCATTAAATAAATAATACAATTTTAAATTTAACATATAATCAAAAAAACAAATAAGTAGGTAAATGTTTAAATAAATAATTAGTTATATCACAAATCAAAAACAATTATTAACCATATGAATACCTTTCAAATAATAATTAAATATTTAACATGTTTTATTCAATAAATATTTATTCTGGTGTAAAAAAACAAGCATATTTACGTTTTCAGGCGATAAAGATGCTCTTTTACGAGTAACGATGTTACCGGCCGTCGAAAAACATCTTTCTGAACTTACCGATGTTGCAGGAATTGTTAAATATTTTTTTTGCAAGGTCGCCAATTACAGGATATTTAGAAAATCTAGTTTTCCACCATTCTTTGGGGTCCAATGTGAACCTTAATTGAGGTTCTGCTATATAATTTTCAAACTGTTTCGTCAAATCATCATAATCATTAAATTCAGTCCCATAAATATATTCCAAAGCATTACTATGTCATTTTTGCTGGTCTCCTAAATTATTCAATGTCTTATCATTCAAATTTATCGTGTTGCTCATACTTAAAATTTCTTTTACTCTCGAGCGAATTTCCTCACGCGTGGATAACGCCTCATGCTCCAAATCTTTGTACCTAGGATCAAGGAAGGATGCAATTTGTTCAGGCAGTATTTGTTCTGTTGGACACAAATCGAGAAAGAATCGGCGTTCAAGTTCCAACACTATTGTTTTTTTAAAACTCTGAATGACAGTATTTTCATCATCACTATGTAATAAATGTTTTTCTATAATTTTTTTTATTATTGGTCTTATCATCGAAATCGGAGAGTGTTTTTCAGTACACAAAACAGTAGTGGTCATATGGATAGGTTTAAGAACCTTAATAAGTGAATCGATCAATGTCCACTCATTTTCTTTTATTTCTAATTTTTCAGCTAATGATCGATTTGTAATATTTTTATCTGTTAAAACATTAAAAATAGCACATCTATTTAAGTATAAACGTTCAAACATCAGATATACTGAGTTCCACCGCGTCTTACAGCTTTGAAGTAATGTAGTTTTTGAAAAGCCAATTTGTTCTTGTCTTTTTTCCAGAAATTGTACTGCTAACGCTGAATGCTTAAAGTGTCCAACAACTTTATTACACAGTTTGATTATGTCACTTAACTTTCGATCTTCAGAGCATGATTTACAGCTAATTGTAAGGTATGAGCTCTGCATTTAATATTAAAAATTTGTTTTTCGTTCGTTAATGGAATGGAATTGACAATATTTTTTGCATTGTCAGTAACCACGGCTAACACTTTTTCTGAAATATTCCATTCTTGAAAAATATTATGTAGTTGTTCCCCAAGATTTTCTGCAGTATGGCGTTTATCCATTGAAATGGTGGTTAATGTAAACGATTTTGGGCACCAGTGTGAGTCAATTATATGAGCAGTTACTGTGATATAAGATTCTTGCGCTATGGAGGTCCAGCAATCTGAAGTGCAAGAAATACTTTGGGAATCACACAACTCTATTTTAATTAACTCTTTGACATTTGATGTCAACGCTATTAATCTTGTTTTAATAGCTTCTTCTTTACATGGTTTGTAATTGGGTTCTATCACAGCCATGAAATTTTGGAATCCTTCACTTGAACAGAATGCTATTGGTAGCTGATTTACAGCAATTAATTCAGCTAGAGATTTGTTTATAATTTCGTTCCTTTCGCGAGAACACGGACGACCATCGTTTTTATTTTCAAACTTTCCTAATCTTTTCCTCTTTTTCTTTTTCGGTACTTCATTTACATCGTCATTTTTTCCATCAATAATACGTAATTTTTCGGCATTTTCAGTATCTAGAGCTTGTTCGTCGTGTATTTCTGACCTGTTATTCAAACATTAATATGTTGAAATTATATGACCTATCGATTTTTTTGAAAAATAAAATTTGCCGCTTATTACACATAATAAGTATATATATCCAGCCCGTACTTATACTTTTCAATAACAATAAACGATTAAAAATTACTTACATATCATGATGGTTTTCTGAATTTAATCCGTGCATTCCTGATAAATGCCTTCCCAATGAACCTGTTGTACCACCAGGACAAGCAAATTCATTGCATTCATCTTGGTCGCATAAATTACAATACGCCTCGCGTACTGCCAAACCCAGCTTCTTCCTCGTTTTGGCATTATTGATACGTAAATATTAAATGTAAAATACGGAAACTAAATGTACAGTACGCAGAAAGCAGTTTTACCGAACTGATTATATGTCGCCGATTGTGCGTAAAAATTCCAGAATAATCAAATTGCTATCGTATATTAATGTG
Source organism: Sipha maydis (assembly GCA_034509805.1). Taxonomy (NCBI): domain Eukaryota; kingdom Metazoa; phylum Arthropoda; class Insecta; order Hemiptera; family Aphididae; genus Sipha; species Sipha maydis. The sequence goes on from JASXSY010001091.1 coordinate 262,738, forward strand.
CGTAGTATCTCCGATAAATACGCGAACTGGTTATCTACAGCGGTGTATATGGGTCAAAGTATGACATTATTCTATTCCGGGCACACGCTACAACTACTGATAGTGCGACAGTAATCATCCGACGCGTCGATACTATTACACAAATTTACACAAATTTGTTAGGAGAGAATTTTGCATGGCCATAATGTGACTGCTCTTTGTCTATGCTGGTCCGTGAGTTCTTAGCCCGAAACTGGCATGACCTCAGACATAAGTTATTTTTTTTTAAAACACGTGTTTAAATACTTATTTTAACTAAATACGAATACACGTGTATTTATAATTACACGTGCATATACACGTGTATGTTAATTACACGTATTTCACGTGTAATCAAATACACGTGTAATAGGGACCACTAGTAATAATATAATAGTTTTAGTCAATAGTAATATTAATAAAAACAATAATCACAATGCATAAATTTAAAATGTGGCAAAATATAATTTAATAATAATAATAATTATAATAATATACAAGAAATGTTATTTAAAAATATGAATGTTCATTATATTATTCTTTTAAAACCACACATTTTTTTTGTAGTAATGTATCGTTTAAATTTCTAATTTCATCTGATGGTCATGTTAAAGTATTTGTTGCCTTGAACCTTTTATTTTTGGTTGAGAAGAATGATTTTTGTTTTGTGATTTTTTTATTAGCGGGTTCTTTTTGGTCCGTTTTGTATGGAATAAATTCATTTTCATTTGATGCAACATTAATAAATGCAGTTAAGGCGTCTAATATCTTGTGGAAATTTTTTTTATGTCTCTCTAGTGAGTATTTTCTTGTAAAGGTTTTATTATAAATATCACAAACAAAATCCATTTGTAAAAAGAAATAATATATCGTGAAGTACAAAAAAGTAATACACTAGCTAATATAGATCGAATTTTAGTATATCATATTCAGAAATTCCCACCTATTACGTTTTTATAATCTTGCTTCAACCAATATGTTGGAAATAGAACATGTCTAAATACTCTAAATTCCTATGTCATAAGCGTGTTACTGTATCAGGTAAAATGTGTTTTACCAGTGACCTTAAATAAAATAGCATCATAAAGATAGCTAAAACCTGTTTGGGTATGAATTGGTAAGTTTTGAATACCACACCATAATATAGTATTTATTCAACATTTTAGTTTACCGCTTAAATCACTGATAATCGATAATCAACATGTTATCTAATATCTACGTTATGTGGACGATACCATATTGCGCATGCGCACCATGAGCGGTGCATGCCTGTATTTAAACGCTCCTCCTCAAATACAATCGAAGAACCAGGTATATGTCTTACAGCGCTGCGAGTGGATAAAATGAACGTCCAGAGATAAAATCTATCAGTTATTGATAATTTCATGCAATTATATAAAATAATTTTTTGGATTCAGAAAAATAAAAAAATTTTAATCATGTGTTGTTTTATAAAAATAGAAACACATTTTGGCGATAAATAAAATTATATATATCTACTTAAATGAATTGTTACTAATATGATAACAGGCGCTAGGAGTACTAGACAACAGCTGTTTTGGCGAGTTACTTTGGGTAGATCTGATGATATGATTTTGGCGGAGAATACGATATTTTTAAGACATGTACAATTCCTTACCAAACCCTTAAAATATACGATATTTGTAAAATAATTAATAGTATTAGAAAAAACATGAGAAAAATGAAAAATGTTAAATTTTTCACATTTTTCGGTACAGATAATTTTTTTATTTTTTATTTTTATTGCACTTGGCATGATATTGGTGTACAAAATAAAATGTAAAAAGTAATAACGTAATAAATATAAATTAAGATCAAATAAATGTAAAGATAATAAAGGATTAATATAAATTAATAAATAAAAAAAATAAATAAATAAACGAATAAATAAATTAACAGGCTACAGTGTAATAATTATAAAATGCTATAAGTTTATGGCAAGATTACGCAATCTAGCCCTTCCTGATCGCCTTTATGAAGTTTTAATGTTCCTCCACTGAAAATTATTCCGAGTATTCCTCAACAATGTGCCTAATAGTTTGAATCTGGTCACAGTTGCAAAGCGGAGAGTCCACCATTCCCCATTTGTGTATAAAATATTTGCATCTTCCCTGCCCATTTCTTACGCGGTTTATGGTAATCTATGATGCACGGGGGTATTCGAAACCGGGAACTGATTGGGTTGCATCACTTATAAGCTAATTGTTCAGAAGTACTCCATCTTTCCAATGCGCATTTCATAAGTCTCCTTCTGTACTTGTAATATTTTTTAACGTCATATAGGATTTCTCGATTTTAGTCTATTGTATGGTGCGTTGTATACGTCTTCATAGATTGGTAGGCTTGGAGATTTTTGTATTTTTTCGATCATCTTTAGTGCTGCACTGTGCCTACGGACTTCTGGGGAGGGGAGTATATATGATAGCACTGGTAGCCACTGTAACTAAAGTTGATTGAACACATCCCGATATTATTCTCATTGATCGATTTAGTTGTACGTCGAAATTTTTAGTGTGAGCACTCCTTGCCCATACTGGGACGCAGTATTCTGCAACGCTGTAAACTAATGCTAAGGATAAAATTCGTAGGACTTTCGCCTTTTATCTCCTGCTTGTTCCAGTAAGTTTGTCAATGAAATTATTTTGAGTATTCAACTAGCTTTTACCTCTTCTAGATGTTGTTAAAAAGTTAATGTTCTGTCAAGCTTAATGCCTAGGTATCTTGGTACGTTTTCGGTATAATATTACCATACACTATCAGGTTTAATATTTTGTTCGCTTTTCTATTATTTAAGTGGAAAACAATGGAGACTGACTTACCCGGGTTAAGAGTAAGGTGCCAGGATTTAAAGAAAGTGTGTATTTTAGTTAGATCCTCGTTCAGTATACCTTCCAGCTCTTCGAATGTTCCCGCTTGGGTTACTAGACCCACGTCGTCTGCGTACATACATTTCCTTGATGTAGTGCTTGCTTTATTGGATGTAGAAACATTCAATAAAATTGGAGGAAGAACAGAGCTCTGAGGGAGACCATTCTGAAGGTATTTATATTTATATTTACCTATATTTCCTTTTAGGTGTACTCGGAATTCCTTGTTTGCTAACATAGATTTAATGAGTCGGAGGATCATTTTGCAACTCAAAATATTTGCTAATTTTAGAAGTAACTCTCGCTTCCAGACCGTTACGTATGCACAGGTCAAATCTAGGTATACTGCATAAATAATATTAACCATGGACAACGGATATCACTGTACCTTAGGGTGGCACTTAGCTATATAGGTCAATTTTTTTTCTTTGATATTTGTTGCTCTCACCCACTAATTTTGTTCGATGTATTTAATAAATAATTTTGATAAATTATGAGCATGATAAGTCAATTTCTTCACGTCGCTCAAAAGGGTTGAAACTTTAAGAATAGAGGCAATTTTTCTTTTTTGAGCAAACTTTCTTAAATTTTAAAGTGGCACTAAAAATCTACATAAATATTATTGTTAAACTTATAATTTATAAAGTTTTTTATTCATTCACAACAACACATAACATTGTATAATTGGCAATTGCTTACAAAACGCCGTAGTGGTTATCACCACCGCGTGCCTACGCATCGCGCATCGTCAAAGCCTATAATAATGTTACTAGATATAGACTACAGTTATACATTTTTCCTGATAATAATTTCATAGATAGTACATTGACAATCTCTCTATTTAATCTTTTAGTATAATCCAAGTGTACGAAATTAACGTATATAAATATATATATATATATAATATTTAATAACGTTTAATTATACAACGTTATATAATGTACTTATTTGAGAATGCAAAAATTATTAATATATATTATATTATTACGATATTTTAATAATTCATCAATAATATTAATTGTATATTAATTTAACCGGAGTTAAATTGTTTTTTCATCGTAATAAGTATATTGAAATTTTCATTATGACACAGGTATGGCATTTTTTTGTACTCTTTTATTTATTTATTTAATTTACGGGTTTCCCCTTTTAACATTAAGTAATAATACAATTTAATAATGGTAGGACAATTAATATTTATATAACATTAAGAAAAATACTAAAAATAAAATAATAATACATTAAAACAAATAATCATCAAATAAGGGTCTTCATTGGCGATTGACATCTCTTATACGAATTAAAATAAATATGTATTAATATTTATTTATTTTATAAGCATCCAATAAAAAATCGAGGTATTTGGTTAATTGGATTAATATTAAAAGTTATAACTGGAAACAAATTACCATCAAACCGTCAAGTATTAGGTAAATTTTTTAATTTACACTTAGAAAATAAGTATACTATTCAAAAAAGTTCGCTTTTGACTGCACGTGAAGTAATTCAGTTTTGGCTAAAGACAAATATACCAATGAAACAAGAATATCACGTTACTAAAAAAATTAAAGAATTACATATAAAATGGATAAGTTTAAAAAAAAAATTGTTTAAGACGCTCTGATAATCATATTAAAAATGAAAATAATTTTAGTAACAGACTTGACGATCTATTTGATATAGCACATGTAAATGCTTTAGATTTAATAACTATAGAAAAACATGGGTTATTTTTATTAGCTCAAAGAGAAAAGGTACGACGTGGTATATGGGACCGAAAAATTTAAGTTTTGTTAAAATTTAAAAAAAGCGTAAAGAAAAAAATTAAATATTATAATATGTATTGATTTAGTACTACTAATAATATTATAGTTATAAATAAGTATCAATAATTAAATTTGTTATTTATAACACGACTATAGATTTTTTTATAATTTATGTCATATATAAAGATTTATAAGTTCATTGAGCTACCTTTTTAATGTTTATGAAATGTCTTAAAAATCATTTTTTAAAAATAAAAAAATTAATGCATGAGAAGAATGTTAAAAACAAAAAAATAATCAAGTGTCACCCTACTGTACCTATGCAATATTTTTTAACCTATGTAAAAATGCCGTTTTGGAGTTATTAAACAATAATAAAAATAATAATAATCACGAGTCTTGACTTGATTTTCGAGTAAGAATCAATAGTTCACAGTTCAGATTCCATTGTACAAAATATTTTATATGTAGTATTACAGATTAGATAGTTCGTAGAATCGGTTTAGGCCTATAGAACTAATTTTGTCAAGGTATATGTTTGTGTTCAAAGTCACAAGATTTTAGGCCTTATGTGTCTCAAACGATGTTTTCATATATAGCCATACAATATAATATGAAGCATAATATAAGTATGACGTTTATATTATTTTTATTATAATATAATAATATACATGTTCACAATTATTTTTTGTTAATGTTTGCATTTTAAATGCTGATATAACTCAGCAAAACTTAATGATTAATATTTTAACTGTTAAAAATTAAATTTAAAGAAAAGTTTATCTATCAAGGTGCAAAGAAAAGAAAGGAAGATAGTTGAATTGGAAAGTATGTATTTTTCTAGTATTGGAGGGTTTTGTGGCTCTGGAAAAATCGTATTCTTAGCTTTATTATATATACATAGAATAACAATATTAACTTTAACTATTAAATTATATTGAAATTCAAGAGTTATACTAATATAAGATTTTTGTTATGTAAATGTTTTAAAATCCATGCTATACATTTTTAGAATTTTAAATAACATTGAACTTTATTTGATTTTCAATATTATTTTCATATATTTTTTTGTTTAATTTTATTGTATTTTTATGAATTTTTTTCATAATGAATAATTATTTGAAGATTTAAAATTATTTAGAACAAAGTACAGTCATTATAGTTTAGTTAAGCCACTTTTTGGTAATTTTTTATTTGTTATAAGTATATTCCAAAATCAAAAAGTATAATTATTTTAATTCATTACCCATATAAATGTTTAAATTTTTAGTTCGGAAATATATATAAATACAATGTTATATACTTCATTATATAGATATTTTATAATGTTAATATCTATTGAGGTTTGAAAACTCTAATTGTTAATCAATAAGAATTCTTTCTTCTGAATATATATATATAGTTACTTAACACGACTTTTAAAATCATCAGTTGATTGATTTTAATTTTTATATTTTGATGTAATTTTCAAGTTTTTGTGACTTTATAAGACACAATTTTTAGTTTTTATTACAATTTTTGATTTTTGTTTTAATCCCTTAGTCTGAATGTAAAATAATACCTAGGCCTAAGCCGGATTTATTATTGTTATTGAATTTATACATATATAATAAAGTTTTATTAAGCAACCTACATGAATAATCATAATTAAAATAATGCATCAACCCTATTTATACTACTACCAGTTACTAATCTTAGTATTAGATAACTAAGTATTAGTAACTATCTTACCTGAAAAACGAAGTGACCATAAAATACTACCAAACGGTTGTAAATATCCCTGTCATTTTACTTCATTTTACTTTAATAAATTTAAATTTACATACCTGCTAGTTATAAATATTATTAAATTATAATAACTTATTAATTATATTGGTTTTCTCTTAATATCTGTGTGTTTCGATGAAACGTAGTAAGTAAATACTAGGGAGTTCGATGTTGTATATCAAGTTAAAGAACAAAAAATATGTGAAATTGTACTTACATTATAAAATTATATTTTAGTTTTTAAAATTTAAATATTACTTATATTGTGACCTTCGAAAAATAACACATCTTTTTTTAATGGAGATAAAACGAAGACGCAATAATATAAATACCTGTTGTCCGTTACCACATAAAAAATAAACTGGTGTGAGTGGTGTGTTACAATATGTATAAATATAATTGTTAAAACATGAATGTTTATAGTAATATTTTATACTAGAAGTTTTAATTTTAATAAAGTATATTATACCTACTTAGTATAACACGACCATATAGTACTATACAAATAAAAAATGAAAGTATTGTTAAATAATTTCATTGTGCTTGATTAATATATTACAAGGTATCATTTATTATAAATTGTTTGAGATGTATAATTTTTATCTATTAATTATAACAAAAATTTAATAGGTAATAATTCGACAATATTCATTTTTAAAAAAATGTTTTGAACGTTTAAAAAATGTAAAATATTACTATTAATTTTCAAAAGAAATAGTAACATTTGATTAAAAAGATTGAATATTGAAATTTTTATTCAAAAAGAGTACATCTACATTAATTTGTATTTATGAAAATTGATTTGTAAATTGTTAAAGACTTAACTGAACTCTGTCGACCTATTCTATTACGGATTTTAATACAATTTTTAAAATGTATTTATTAATATTTTCAAACTTAATACCAATTACATGTTTATTGTTATTGTAGTTATTAGTCAATAATAGTTATTAAATATACATTTTTAAGTAGAAAAATATTTTATTTATTAATTTAGTACCATTTTTATAAATATTTTCGAAGCAATTGACAGTTGAATTACTATAAAATGGATAAACTGAATACAATTGAGATTATAAAAACACACAGTAGTAGAACTGTGATAGGTTTGTTTATATATTATTTTTTGTAATTCATTAATATGCCAAACATCAACAACATATTTATTGCCAATATTTGGCCCCTTACAATTTCGCCATCTTTGGCACCTTTAATATGTATTACACTGTAATAATTACAGTTTAACATTGCAACGTAATACACTTAGTAAAGTAGACTAGAAAAAACAACTTCTTTACCATTGCCAATATTTTTGTTTAAGTAATGCACCATGATGCACTTTAAATGAACAATCAATAGTTCATAAAAATTTGTAAATAAAAATCATAATTGTCTTATAAAGTAAAATTTTATAATATAATATTATGAATATTCATGATTTTAGATTCTGTGTGAAGCAAATAGTGTATGGTTTTTATTTATATATTGAAGATAAAATTAACCAGATAGAAAAAATGTTCGTTTAAACAAATATTTTGCTACCTTTTATTTAGGTAAATAGTTGTAATAAAATTAATTTTAAAACCCGTATCAGTATAATAATATTTATTTTGAAAGTCAATAAAATATATTTATTGTAAAATTATATCAAATATTTGAATATTAAATACAACAATAACTATTATTAAAAGTGAATGATAAATTATTCAAGATTTAGAAATTGTTCTTTGAATTTGGTTTTAATTTTTATTATAACAGCAAAGTAAAGACGTTATAAAAATTTAAGTCCACTCAATTATAAAGTTCACACATAGCATATTCTACTGTTATACTGAAGACTTCCAGAGTACAGGCTTTAATTAATACCTAGAAGTTTAGAATGCTTAAGTATTTTATTTTATTTAAATTATTTGTATAATATTTAAGAAAATATTTTTCTCATTAATTCAGTTACTTAAAATATTACTGATCAGATTTATCAAGGGTTTTTGTAACTTTTTGTTTTACACAAACGTTCAGTTCTTGTATTTTAGTACTTAATTACTTATGGCAGACACTAAAGCACTATATATTATATATTTATACATGACATATAAATTGCATAAAATCAGTTGTATTTTAGTCAATATCAACAGTTTTGACAAATGTATCGTAAATGTATTATTTTTTCGTTTAATATCTTTAGAATAATATTAATATCTTTATGAATTATACATCTAGAAATCTTGTCGACTCATAATTGACTTTACTTATAACACGATAAGGAAAAGTTATTTTCCTAACAACTAACGTATTACTGTAGACATTATATCGTAGTGGATGTCAAAACCAAGGTAAATGTGCATTTAAAACGCAATTTCATGAAATATTACGAGGTAGGGATACGGTCAATGCGCAATGATAATGGGAATTTTCATTTAGTTAAACATGTTTCAAAGTCGGAACAGGTATCGAAAATATCACTTTAGTACAATTTGCGCTTTATAATTTTTATTACATAACGCACAAGCTTAGATTACGCATACTGTATATATATATATATATATATATATATATAGATAAGAGATATCAAACCGTTTGAAATGTTACCAGTCTTTATGACAATATTGTTGTTTAGACGTGATCGCAGACAGGCATGTGCAAAAATAGAATATTCAGGTTGCGTAAAACGTTCCTTACTTGCTGATTACCGATGCAATCCGATTGAAGGTTAGGGACAAAATTCTTTTATACATAAATTGTCAAAATAAAAAATAGTTTCCATGAATATAAGAAAACAGGATTCGTTGCAGTGGTAGATTTGATTATTTTTGCCAATATTGTTCGGTATGTATGTGTGTATATAATATATAATATACTCTATATTATTTCTAGGCACAATATTCAAATTCAAGCTTACTAACTATGCAGTCAGTCAAAAATAACTAGGAAGGATGGTATGATTCCTATGGTCTCCTTAAAAGGTGCCAATGATTTATTGAATAAGGGTACCGGTGCGCACATCATTATAATACTGTAATCGTTTTAATTAAAATACATTTCCTATTTATAGCGTTGGTCCACGTGTACGTATATTGCGCTGAAATACGGCCTAATATTATTTTTACAAATTTATAATACTATAATATATTTTTACTCCCGTGAAACAAAATTATTTTCATTGACGAAAGGGTCGAACACTCGCGCACGGCTACTTGAAAACCGTTTACGTTCCTACGTAACATTAATACTGTGCCTAATATTATCTGTCGGACGATTCGTGGCCGCAGCGCACGGCGCAATCGACCCGACATAACGAGTGTGTGGGTATATAGTGTGTTCGCGTCGCGACGACGGTTCAGGCGATAACAGATAGTGGGCCGAATTCGTATCGTGCGTGTGCGTGCGCGTGCCTAAGACGGCAACACGAGGCATCCCTTACTTGATACACACACACGCGCGTCTGCACACACACACACACACACACACGCACGAACACAAAATGCGTCACCACGTCGAAGAGAGAAAAATGTCGTCGGTCAGAAAAACCGCGATTCCGTCGTTCGTTTCCCCACCGTCATCACCAGGTGCGTGCAATTTATTTCATAAATCTATCCTATTATGCGAACACTACACGGGCTCAAACACGCTGTTTCCGGTATGTGACACAGGCACACACAAGATACCCGTTAAAACCGATCGTGTTCCACGGTGCCGCAGCGTGCGCGCTTACTTGGCTGTCGCCGCCCGATTTCTTTTCCCCGCCGTCGCTCCCTCGTTACCCGGCTGGCGGACGGTCGCGCGCGCGCAGGACGTACCGTCTCCGACTCGGTGCCTCGTGGCTTCGCCACCGACCGACCTGCCGGCCACTCGACAGTCACGGCAGCCGGCCAAGGGTGCACGTAAAATTCCCATTTGATAGGGCAGAAAAAAAAATCAATTAAATACACGTCGTCCCGCCGTTGCTGTTCTCACGATAAATCCGTTCGTGATACGTGGAGTACTGTGAGGCGGTAGTAACGGTGGCGGTCGAGGTAAGCAACAGCGGAGAACGCGACGACGATCAAAACAACAACGCGGAGCGCACCAGCAGCAGCGCCACGATACACCGCGTGTAAACACAAAACGCCACCACTGCGCCGTTGTCTGTAACAGCAGAAGCAGAAGTAGCAGTAGCAGCATGCCGGCGGTGCTACGCTATAATAATATAATAACTTCGGTACGGCCGTCGTTTAGTGTATCGGAATTGCCCCGGTGTGCACACGCGTACAGCAAGGCGGCGGCGCGCTGCGACTCGCTCACTGGCACACTACAGACATACCCGCGCGCGCGCGCGCGCACACACACACACACACTCGCATTCACACACAAACACACATTCACACACACACACACACACATACACACACACACACACACATATGTACACATTTACACGACCATATACACGAGCGCACGCACGCTCAAACACACACACACACGCTTATTATTCTCGCACACACGCACGCGTATACATCATATACTCTTGTACACGTTCACGATATATCAGTGGCTCTATCGCAAGTAGGTGGTAAACATTACGTGTTGTTTTGTTTTCGCTCTTTCAGTTTGTTTTTATTTTTGTGCTTTATTTTCCGTTAATTTCATGTATTAACTACTAGTATTTTTCGTTCTTTTTTTCCGATTTTATTTCTTTTATACATACAATTTTTAATTTTTATAACTTTGTATTACAAATAGGTACGTATGATTGTATTGTATTAATAATGTTTTTGTTTATTTATCAATCATTATAATAAATTATAATTATTATTATTCGACCGACTACTCTATAACATACATGTGTATCTAATGAACAGCGATTGGTACCCTGCACGCGTGTACATATAATAACGTATACGTTTATTGGCAATAATATAAATTATTTGTTATTTTTATGTTGTGTTACACGACATCTATACCTAGTCGTAAACAAAAATATACCAGTGTATATGTGTGCGTGTAATGATGAATACCTATAATATCGATGACCGATTGTACTTCACGGTTTGTCGTGAATTTACGTAAAAGTCAAAATAATAATAATATCGCGTATCCGTTTTGTCACTTTTCGAATATTGATCTCGTCGCTGTGTCTGGTGCGCTCTGCGGCCGTAATAAATGCACGCATTTCGGCAACGGCATATGTTTTGGCGCCAATTGATTAAAAACATTCGCAGTGAACTCCTCGATGATACTTTTTAATCGTAACCAATTGATCCACTACGTAGTTGTTGATAATACGATATTGTTTTTTTTACTCATCCCTTTTACAAGTTTTTCTTCGTTTTAGGGAAGTGACGTGTATAGGTAAATTACTTTGATTTCTATTTACTGCTTGCCTTTTCGCAATCCGTTTTTGATATTTATAAAAAAAAGTTGAAATATTTTTGTTCCTTCGGAAGTAAATAATTTCCAATTTTCGTTGGCCATTCATTCGGGTCACGAACCCGTTCATAATGCACTTCTTTACACCTAGCGTATGCGAATAGTTGTGACTATCATATAAATATATATATATCGGGTTGGCGTAACATTCAGTGTTACGTTTTAAATATATTTTATGCGATGATAATACACTTAAAATTAAATTTACGCATTGATATGCTTGAATTATATGATTGACACATTTATCTCCATGTCAATATTATAAATGTAAGATATTTCCTTGGATCAAATAAATTGTTTATTTTTGAAAATTTTAATTGATGTTTCAGTTAAAGTCAAATTTTTTTATATTAAATGAATTCCTTTCGAACTACCTATTTTGTAATTTATTACTTACCATAAATGTATATTATTTGATTATCACTAATTTAATTATTATATTATAAAAACAAACCTATTATTATAAATTATAACATAAAGTAAATTAATAAATATAAAACATAACAATTTATCTTATCTACTTTGTTGTCTCTTGTATATTCTACAGTATGGGTACATTATAATATATATTACAGTATTTTATATATATATATAAAAATATATTAAAATTGACATAATAATACAATATGATGTAACGAATATATAATAATATATATTTTTGTTCATTTATAACAATAATTTATGTAATTTAGAACTTATTTATTAAAATACTTTTATTTCATTAAAACGTGGAAGTAGTTATTGTTTTAAAAATGTAGTTGTTTTAATAAAAATTATGATAACTAAATATTAAGTGTTAATGAAATAATCAAGTTAAATTATATTATAAAAATATTAATTATCAGTGGATTAATTATTTTTTATTTTTGTATATAATGAAAAATCGTTTTTAAATATTTAAAAATTTAGACATGTATTCTTTTATAATAACTTTGTATATAAGAAATTAACCTCTATAAAAAAAAATTAGTAAAAAGTCAACTATTTCCTTTATTATAGCCTACAAGTTCCCACGCTTATTAAAACTAAATGACTATTTTATAGTCGTTAAAATAAAAACAAGATAACATGATTATGTTCGTTGATACAGAAAAAAGCTTTATAAATTCACATATTTACTAAAACCTTTAAAACAATGAGTTTTAAATAAATCATATAATATATATTTTAAAATATTAAAATTGAAAATCCAAACTTATGTATTATGAAATTTCATTATACCCATGTTTGCAGTGGTTTGGTCTACATAGTATATATTTATTTAGTTGATACCTTTTAACTGTTATCTTTTTATAGTTAGTTTTTATAAAAGATATCGTGACTGAATTCAAGATAAGGATATAATTTATAAGCTTACTTTATTGTACTATTGATAAATATATTTCATTACCTGAATAATTGTGTATGTTATATATTATCAATATAAAATTTCTAAACATTCTAAAGATATATTTAAATTGGAAACGACTAATTTATGAAATGATTACTGTAGTTAATAAATGAAATAATATTTGTTTTTTATAAAATGTATTGTATCGTAATAAACTATGAGAGTTATACAGGAGTTTAACTCTTTTGGATTATATATATAACACATCAAATTAAATAAATTTGGCAACGATACCGCCAACCATAAGATTCTGGTTTTTGTTTATTAACAAAATCATAAAAATTGCAATTTACTGTAACTTAAAGATTTTATGAAACTGGTGGGCAATTTTTAAAAAAAATCGTGGTTAAGTGAAAAAGAAGAAAATAATTCAAAATAGTCTAAATTACACACATTTTTTTTAAATATAGTAAATACTAGAGAAATTATTCGAGGAGTTAATGCTATTGCCTATATTAATCTGGAAATCTTATTAATATATTGAATGAAAAATACATATACTCAGAGGAAGGAAAAAGTTAACATAATTTTGAGCTGATTATTATTATTTTTTAAAAAATGCATTATTTACAATCTATACAACATAGTAGTACAATAAGTAAATTTGATAATATAATAAATAATAATATAATACATCAATTTATAGCATAATTATCAACATCATAGTAATTTAATATTTTTTATTGATATCATATTGATAATTAAAACGTTATCTTCTTATAGTTTGTTTGCATATTGGTGATTTTAACTAATCATTCAGTGTCAGCAATTGATTCTAAGGGTATTTTATCTATTATAATATTTTTAATTTTGTATTTTTTAAAAACATAATATAGGCGTTAAATTAATTACTAGATTAAAAATTTTAATTTTATTGTAAATATTCTTATTTTACCGTTTACTTAAATTGTTTATTGAACTTAAGTAAAGATAATTTTAATGTTTTAAAAACATTTTATACATAATTTAAAGTATAATTATATTATATCTTCAAAATATATAACTAAAGAGGTTCATTAAATACACACTGTAAATAATAAATCCATTTTATTTACATTGTTATTTTAAAATAATAAGTTTTCATTTTAATATTATAATATTTTTAAATTAACTCGTCTAAAAGAAAAGTTTTTAAATATAAATAATTATATTAGTAATTTAAAACTATCATTTTTTATTACAGCTCATTTCTCAGATAAAATTCCCTACAATATATTACTGGTCATATATTATTGTAGTTAGTTGGAAATTTTATAGAAGGATGTTACTAAAATTTATTATTATACTATTTACTATTATTTGAATAATGTTCTTATATTATACATGTTTAATGATTTTTTTTTGTTCATATGTAGAAACATTAAATAGGTTTCCATATAAAATATCATAAGTTATAGTATATCATAGTATATATATATATATAGCTACTTAAATGGCCAGATCATATAAGTAAAAAGATGTAATTAAATAAAACAATAAAATATATTTACAAATAAACACAATTGTAGTTCAATATGTAACATTTATTTTTCTTATTCAGTTACCGAAAAAATGTATGGCTCGTGGTATCATTTGTATCTACTTGAATATCGAAATTAATTTTAAATAACACTTAAGTGATATACTTGACGCACATATGTATGTGTGCGTGTGCGTGTACGTGAGCGTTTATTTATGCGAAATGTCAAATTTAGGAGCGATGCACGAATGTGTATCTCTGTTTACTACACGTATTATGTATTTAAATAACTGTTTACTGTTGATAACTTTGTGGCACAATTGTTTAATTTTAATTTTTATCATGTTACATAATAATTCTTAAACTTTGTATTTACATAGAGTTATTAAAAGTGGTGCAGGTAGTAATTTTACAGTTTTTTTAATTATTCAAAAACTATATACAAATAAATGAGTCTAGTATTTTAGGAATTATTGTAATTTTTATTTTATTATTTTTTAAGTATATGATAATTCATTCAACCCGAGTCTGAGGAATTCCAAATGTCCTCGAGCTCTTCTCATAATAATAAACCAGTTAATTTATCTCATCTCTTGATTATTGTAGTTTATTTCGTATATAACTCAAGACCGGCTTTCGTTTTCATACAATCAATGGGTTGGACTATTTTAAGAGGCCACTTATTAGGTCTGAAACTGGATTATAAGTATAGATATACTTTGTAACAAAAAAAAACAATATTATAATATAATACATGTTTTTAAGTTTTATTCATAATTATCATTGAAAACTTTAACATTTATTTTATTTTATGGTGTCTCATATGGGGTCCGGAATAGAGATGTTTTACTGTACTATCAAACCAGTAGCATTATTTGTGAGGGAGGGGGACTGACAACTGGAGCATATGCCCTAGTTTAATATTAATTTTAATCTAAAGTTGGTGCATTTAAAAAATATAAGAAAAACTTCAAGAGATCAATTTTATCAAAATATATTGACTGTGGGTCAGCTAACCTCCTGAATCCCCTCCTTAGATCCTCTCCTGTAGCTATGGTATATTATTCAAAACATATATTTTAAAAACATTTTTGAATAAAAAGGATAATAATTGTATAATTGAGTGTATGATACAAAGAAGTAATCTTGAAATTTAATCCACTATTATTCATATGTATTTTTTCTATAGGTATTATCACATGAAAATCCTGATCATAATAGTCCCCGTTTTTTTTATATTATACAATAATATTATATTAATTTATATATAATGTATATGAATGAAGTAAATAATAGTTTTAACAATTTTCTACCATAGTTTGTCAAAAAAAAAAAATTAGATATAGGTATATGTTATTACTTTTTACCCTCAAATTTATGGTCAATATTCTGTAATTAATTTTCATATTATATAATCGAAGAACTGTTTGAGATTGCTACAATTAAAAGAAAATTAAAGCAATAGAATATGGTATCAAAATACATTTGATAAGGTTCATTATAAATGTTATACTTATATATATAATTTATAAATATGAACATTTTTGGTATCATTTATTTATCTAATATTAATTTAATAAACAAAAATAGTTACGTGTATATTCATTGCTACAAAAACTTAAGTCTTAGGTCAATGAATCAATACATTTTTAAATTATATTTTATTTATTCCTTGAACTTCTGTTCTAATATTTAATCAAAACATAGCTACATCGTATAATATACCTGAGATCGTTGTAAATAATATACCAGTTGTAACATTATTATTGAAATATTAATACATTTATTGAAGAATAAGTTGTGGTAATACTATATTTTATTATTTAAACACATTTATATTTATATACCATAACATAGGAACGTATTTAATTACCGCAGTTATCTATGTACTTTTATATATTCTAATTTATTTTACTTGATATTGTATTTTTATTTTGGTTTACCTAGACATATTTGATTTATTTTGTTTTTAGTTTATTTTAGCTATATTTTTTATTTAATCAGTTTAGTATTCTAGTTAAGATATGAATGTTTTCACCAAAAGCTACGCCATATGAAAGAAAAAAAGTATTTAATTAAAATACATGTAATAAGTTTTTGATTTTTTAAACGTTTGTAGAAAAGTTTATATTTTTAAAAATCAATATATTTCTATGCAATTTTCTTTTAATAATTGGATATGTGTTGTATATTACTAAGTATTATTACATACATTAATTATGCCTTTATACTAGATTGTACATTGATGTATGATCCTGGTGATTATTTTTTTGGGTCTATATAAAATCTCATACTGAATTGTATTATGCAGCTTTTAAATTAATGAATAAATATGGTTTAATTAAACGGTGTTATAATTTGGATTTTTTAATATTTTTTGAGAATTATGATTATTAATTAATAATTATATAAGAATAATGACGATATATAAGCATTTAAAATATTGAGTGCAATATTTGTCATGATGTAAGAATGTAAAATAATTCAATACTTTGAGTCAATGGCCTCGAGCCTTTTATATATCACTGGGGTAAACCCTCCTTATGGGTATCCACCACTCATCAAAAAATCATAATTAAAAAATAACAAGGTATTGTATACGTGTAAACTACGAGTATTGACTAGGTATCTATTAATAAGTAAATCATCGTATATAATATTATGGAATATTTTCAATAATAATAACAATAAAATATCTAGAAATCATTTAGTCATTCACCATTTAAAAAAGTTCTGGGGTATTTACCCCAATTACCATACGTGTTCGGCGCCACTGCTTTTGGGGTGAATGAAGTACAAAATAACTGTTGAACACATAAGTATATGTTTAAATGTAATAATGTTAGAGCTTAAGTGGTACTACATAATTTATTATTGATTTAATTTCAAAGAATAAAATAGGTACTTATTCATAAGACATGTATTTTTTTTTTAATTTTTTTTTTTTTTTTAATTTATTTATATTGTAATTGATATCTACATAAAAAAAAGTGTTTCCATACTACATGAAAAAACCAGCATGATTGCGTTATTACATTAACATATTTGTAAAATAATTCTTCGTGGAATTTCTTGTCAAATGAAATTAAGTATTAATTTATTATTTAATGCATTTTATGTCTACGGTTACTTATATTATGTAAGGAATAACTTGATATTTAATATCAAGTCAGATTAAATAACTCTTATACCTGGATATGTATCAAACACGCTTAACGGTCTTTATTATGTATATTTTAAAACGATAAAATATTTACTTAAAAAACATAGATAACTATTATTAAATGCATATAATAAGGGAATCCATTAATTCTTGTATCAATTTTTGTTTTATTGGAGTTCTTATCATAAACATATATATTTTCTCTAATTTATTCATTGTTATGTTTATTTAAGAAACAATAATAAAAATAGATTTATTATACATTATAGATCATATATTTTGGAAATGTTATGTTATACCTATGTAAAATTAAATTATACATTGCTTTTCTTCATTTTCTAAAAATTCTTTATTTATTTTATTTTGAGTTGAAGTGATGAATTATTTGTTATTAAATCGTGTATCGAAGTTTTGCGTTGTTTATATTTTTTCTACTTTAATTTACCTTGCAAATGATTCACATATTTTAGTAACTTAAATACTCTACCAAACTCTAGATTTTTGCAATTACAATAATTAGGGTTTAGTGTATTTGAGAAAACTTACTATCGCGTTCCGAAGGAATAAATACATATAATCGTTGAATATTAGAGTTGTTATATTTTATAATTTCTTTAGCATTTATAGGATGTTAACCCCTTTTTTACTTGTTTTATGTACCCAATAAAAAATGTTAATTTTATAACATATATATTTATAAATTATATCAATGTTCTTATGAAACAATTTGTCTATACTCATTTGACCAAATGTATTTATTTCGAATTGCAATAATATTTATGCTTTTTTATAACAATATGCATAAGTTTTAAAAATCAACTATTATTAATGCATTATAATCATTAATATCAAATGTAAGACTAAAAGTATCAGTATAAAGTAGTATCTAATATATTTTATTATCTACTGGCTTCAATGCTTATAATATGGGTTTATATTTATTTTTGAAAATGCTTGTATTGCAAATTTTAAATTGTTTCGAGAAATACTAAATAGCAATGTAATTAAATTATGTGAATATTTGACATACTAGTAATTTGCAAGTCATCTTTTATACAATTATTAAGAATTAATCATTTATTTTACTTTTAAAAAATATTCATTTAAGCTTCATTATAGTTATTAATTTGTTTATTGATATTATAATGGTAATATTTAATTTATTAAATAATGTTAAATAATTATTTATTTAATTTATAGCATTATTGATTTTTTTTTATTTAATTGCAATACTATACCTAGATAACCGAAACATTTTAATAAGTAATAAATAACATATATTTTCAATGAATCTATTCGAATGTAAAATGATTGATTTTATTATATATGCACTTAATTTTAGTGTTTATAAATAATATTTGGTATTAAAATAAGTTTGTTGCAACTAATAGTAGTACAATGATAAACTGATATAATTAAAGAGTTACAAGTTGAATCTCTTTTTTATCTTAATGTAATAAAATAGTTGTTTTTTTAATAAATATAGTGATGTACATTCGTCACTACCATATAATAAAATATATTATTATCTTTGTGCGTAAGAAGGTCACTTGAATTAAATAAAAGCTGTTGTCAAATTTTGTACAATTCTCACAAATATTCATTTTTTCTGTTGATGTGAAACATCCAAATATTTAGTATATATATAATTAATACTATTCTTAATTATTTTAAATTTGCATTGAATAATAAACATATAAACATTAATTTTATAATTAATTTTTTATATTTCAGTTATGACGGGAAGACGAATCGTGGTATTGGCTAGGCATGGCGAAAGTGAATGGTCTAAAAATAATATTTTCTGTGGATGGTTCGATTCACCATTATCTGATCGGGGTAAAGCAAATATACAGTTAATGTGAATTTTCATTTAAATATATTGCAGTAACTATTAAATAAACAACTATAAAAATGATATTAGTTATTGATCCTGAAATAATTATAAAGAATAACAAATTATTATTGTTACTTATATAACTTGAAAATCTATTATAATACAACTTATATTTTTCTGTTTTTGTTTTAATTTTAACTGTCTGAATTATATTTTAAAATTGAAACAATTTAAATAACATTTTTTACGTAAAATATATAATATATTTGTCAAAATGTATAAGTTTTTTTAATTAATAAATGTTCTAAAATCGTGATCGATAACGATAATAACTAATATATGTATTAATTTACTACCGTGTGTCTTATTGGATCATATCCATATTGTTTTTTATATTGAGTAAATATTATATGTGCGGTGGTAGGTAAACTAAAACTGAATGGAGTTAAGTGTAAAAATATTTTTCTTTGCTCCATCGATACTTATCAACAATAAACTAAATACATAAATTATAATACAGTTTTTCCTTCTATATTATAGGTACGAATGAAGCTTTAGAATGCGCTGAACTATTGAAA